>JACEFZ010012358.1:105000-262836 GCA_014155875.1 Cepaea nemoralis
TACTACTACTACTACTACTACTACTTCTTCATCTACTATTGCTACTACTACTACAACTAATATCACTACTACTACTTAAACTAATACTACTGCAAGTACTGCTACTGAAATTACTACTATTACTACTACTATTAAGACTACTATTACTACTACTATTACTACTACTATTATCCACTACTATTACTACTACTAATACTACAACTACTACTACAACTACTACTAAAAGCGGAAAAAAAACATTGACTACTACTACTACTACTACTACTACTACTACTACTACTACTACTACTACTACTACTACTACTACTACTACTACTACTACTACTACTACTACTACTACTACTACTCTTATTACTACTACTACTACAACTAATACCACTACTACTACTTCAACTAATATTACTGCAAGTACTCCTACTAAAATTACTAACTATTACTACTACTATTAAGACTTCTATTACTACTACTACTACTACTGCTTCTACTACTACTACTACTACTACTACTACTACTACTACTACTACTACTACTACTACTACTACTACTACTACTACTACTACTACTACTACTACTACTACTACTACTACTACTACTACTACTACTACTACTACTACTGCTGCTGCTGCTGCTACTACTACTATTTGTACTACTACTACTACTAGTACTACTACTACTACTACTACTACTACTACTACTACTACTACTACTACTACTACTACTACTACTACTACTACTACTACTACTACTACTACTACTACTACTACCGCCCTGCTGCTACATCTAATACTCCCCTAATAATTTTCTACCTTTTTTTTATTGTACATCTTTCAAAAACCAACATAGAGGAAATGGTGTATATGAAATATAGAGAGCAACTCTCAGCCATCAAAATTACACGTGTGTTTCATTTTGTAACAATACGCCATACATCTGTATCTGTCCTGGCTGGCCGATTGGTCTCAATCCCGTGATAAGCCTCATCATTGTTTATTCGATCACCTCCGGCATCCAACTTCAGTATCATCTTTCACAAGTCCATGATCTCCTTCACAAACTACCAGAGGCCTTTGACTGAATATGTTCATCACGCGGGAATGAAGTTCCTCACACTGGCAACAATGACTAGTGGAGGTGTTTATTCAAATTCGTAAGCGCCGTAATTGAAAAGTCGCGGAAAGAATAAAAACCAGCGGTGTTCTGGTTTCCCGTCAGAGAAATGGATAAAACCGCCGTATATTAGAGGCTTGTGGTCCCAACTTGTGACGCTGAATTAACAACCCTGCTGAGTTTTATATCAATGCTCCATCAAATAAGACTACGGAAAATTGAACGGTGTTCACTAACATTGACATCATCGCTTCCGCCTGTATAATTATCCTGGTCCCCGGTCTTTGTGTTTTCTTGAGAGAATAAAATAAAACCACACATATTTTGAAAATTATATGACACCGTATCCAATCTCGTCCCCTGGGTTGAGAGTGGAAGCCAGCTATACAGGCTACTTCAATTTATCGTTACACTTTTAGAAAATGTGATTGTCTCCGGCATTGTCTGTTAAATCGCCCTGGAGATGTGTAGAGTTAATGATTATAACGTAGTTATTGTATAAAAAAGTTAAGGATTAACATGCAGTTTCTGTAAAGACATATTCATGATTAACACGTAGTTGCTGCAAATAAATTACTAATATTACTACAGGCGTATATAAGAGTTAATGATTATAATTGCTTTACTATATATACCATATAATGATTAATGTGCTGTTGTTGCTTAGAAGAATTCACGATTAACACTTATTTACTGTATATATGAGGTCATGATTAACACTTATTTACTGTATATAAGAGTTCATAATTAACCTTTATTTCCTGTAAATGACATGTCATGTTTAACATTTATTTCCTATATATAAGAGTTCATAATTAACCTTTATTTCCCGCATTTAGGAGTTCATGATTAATTTTTAGTTACTGTATATAAGACTTCACGATTAACATTTATTTCCTGTATATAGGAGCTTATAATTATAATTTAGTTACTGTATTTATGAGCTAATCATTAACACATAGTTTCTGTAGATAAGGGTTCTAGGTCAACACGTAGATAGTGTAAATAAAGCTAATGATTAACATGTAATTGCAGAGGTTAGCATGGTCGAATGGATAAGAACGCATGTTCTTAATCATCCGGTGTGCTGATTCCCAGGTAAGAAGGTATGTAACCCTTGCACCAGAGAGATGTACTAGGGACACTGTTAATAGGGAAAGGTAATCCGCACGCGAGATTCAGTCCAGCACTTCTAGAAGTAGTGTCTGTGGACTGCGCTTGAGTTCAAGCGAGCGAGCGCAGAGAAGAAAAAAACACACACGTTCTTGCTGCATGTAATGTCACCTGCCATACCGCAGTGGTTAGGACGTTGGCCTGTCCGTCCAGTAGTCGTGTATTCGAATCCTTGATGAGGCGGATGGAAAACAAACAAGAAACAATATCTTTGGTTTCCGACCTTATCATGTTGTTTGTCTATGCTTCCCGGTCTATACGTGTAAAATTGTGTACAAGGACTAGGTTCCTAGTCTGTGAATGAAAATGCAATTATACAAAAGTTGTTTTCTCAGTGTATAAAATTGCTCTACCTATAGAACTATTTTTGGGATTCAGACAAGCATATATGATCAGAGCTGGAAACTGCTGACCAAAACCTTCGTTGGTCTCTTCGCGAGGCATCCAGGAAACAGACACAAGTCTGCCTAACAAAGGACTTTTGATAAATATATCCTACCGTTAGGGTTGACCAGGCATTATCATCATGCCATCATTAAATGCCATACAGATCATCATCATCATGTACCATGCCGGTAAGCGTGGGCAGTCATGGTTTTGCCATCTCACTCGATCACCAGAATCGGAAATTAGCTCAGTGTTCTTGTCTCGACCATACAACGTGACCAAGCCGTCCAGATATTAATATCTCTGCCCTCCCCTTGTACTCCTCCCCTCGATCTTGCCAGTTGTCACCAATATATTTTTTCTCATAACGTGGCCAAAATAATGTGACTGTCTACGTCTAATTTATCTAATCCGTTTACGGTTTTCATTTGTTTCTTGTAGGATTTAGTCATTGGTTTTTCTGTCTGTTCATGGTACTCTTAGCATTTTCCTCACAAACAACATTTCCTCAGCCATCAGATGTTTTTCAGCTTTTCTGCTCATTGTCCACGCTTCACATTCATACAAAAGCACAGGTTCTATGTAGCACCTCAACACTCTTTTTCTCGTTGCAAATGACATCTTTTTATTGGTCAGTATGTTTTTCATCTTGAAAAAGGCTGCCTTCGCCATAGCGATTCTTGTTCTAATCTCTTCAAGGCATCTCCCATAAGATTTTATGAATGTTTCGAGATAATTGTACCTATTCACTTGTTTGAGAAAATTCCCATTTACTTGTATATTACATTGTGGTATTTCCTTCTTCTTAGTAACGACCATAATCTGTGTCTTCTTACAATTTAATTCTAACCCACGTTGTTCACTGTGAGGAACAATTGCATCTACTAAATGGTGCTCAATCCTACCCATTGTCTGCAATCAATATTGTATCATCTGGATATCTAATGTTATTGATGTTATGTCCCCCAATGATGATTCCTTTCATATCGTTAACATTTCTGAAAATAGTTTCACTGCACAAGTAAAAAAAAAAAGATCTGGGGACATTACACATTCCTGTCTCACAACTCTCTTATTAGGCTTATATTGACCTACTTCATTATCAATCTTTATGGCAGCTTGTTGTCTCCAATGTATGTTTTTAACGAGTCTAAGGTTCTTCATATTAATTTGTAGATCTGCAAGCATCTCCGTCATGTTGACAAGTCTTACTTTATCCAAAACCTTTGTGTAGTCAATAAAGCAAAGATGTACGTCTTTGTTTACTCCTATAGAACGTTCAATTTTTACTCCTTTATAATGTTCAATTAATGTTCTCAGCATATACAGAGCAATCATTGTACACTTGCCTTCTACAAACCCACATTGTTCTTATCCTATTTCGGGTTGTATTTCCTTCCTAACTTGCAAAATCTGTGTCATCTGGCTCATTATACAAATTGTTCGATGTTGATCACACTCCAAGGCTCCTGATTTCTTCGGGATAGCAATGAATATTTTTTTTTATGTTGCATATGCCTTACAGGACGTTGCAGTCAACACCAGGATTTTTCAGCTACTGTTGATGTACTAGGCAAGATTACGCTCAGTAGTTTGCCATTGCTTTCTGAGCGACCGGCTCACATACCCCCGTAAGAAACCAACGCGGCGCGATCCGCTACCGAATCTCGCGCAATTGCTTTACTCACGAGAATATACAGGTATACGGAAAAAGACGTTAACACCTACGCCAGGGAAGCCGGCAATGAATATAGAATTACATAATTTAAGAGGTATAACTCTAGTATCACATATTATGTTCAGCACTCTGGCGACTTGATGTATTCCATATTCTTCTAAGGCAGTGATCATGTCTGTTGAGATGGACATACAAGCATAATTATGGTTAAAAGAGAATGAATATGAACAATGTAGAAATTTGAACAATGTAGAAATTTGAACAATGTAGAAATTTGAACAACTTGTGAACAATCACCAGTACGTATATAAGATCATAAATATGCATCGAAATAGCATACCCCAGAAAAAATACTAGACAATGATACAATAGTCATAAGGTAAAGAACATTGTGAAAAAACGATTGGAATGGTAATAAAGGTCACAATGCAAAACATAAGTATACCACATACCAAAATGCAATGAGGAGATTTTATCGACCTTATTCAAATGTCATGTATAATTGCAAGAGATGGGTGTGAGTTAGTTAGTTAGTCTTTCCTCTTGAGCCTAAGGCGGCGCATAGGGCAGAAGTCCTGATTCTCCATGCTTGGCGGTTCGCTGCTACCTGTTGTAGATCTTGGATATTTACTTGGCCATTGAATGAGTTGCCATATGACGGGCACACACCAAAAGAAGATACATAAAAGGAGAAAGGGGATTTTCCATAGGGACACACCAAACTGAACGATCACCACGAAAACCAAGGGAAACCTAAGACGTCAGAGGACAACAAATAAACAGACGTTGTGAGATTCTGCTACTGCGCGGATGTGTTTTCGTGAAGCCCGTGTTTGGTGAATAGCTGGATGCAATGATTGCGAGGTTCGGCAAGTAAACAACAGGAGGAGGAATCTATTGACAAAGGAAACAAATCATGGAAGGACCAAAAGCACGAAACCTAGACCAATCCTGAATTCGGAACGGCGAAATAGAAAACTGCGCTTCAAGGTGAACTGGATAGAATAGGGAGATCATTCATAGACAATAGATAAACACCGACCCTGTCTAAAAGGGCAGTTTATAGTCTAGGAGGCTCAAGCCTATTATTGTTATCTAGCACATTATTAAACGTGTGATATTGTTCGCTGGATTGCGTCAGTTTGTTTTCACATTTGTTCCAGAAGTTCAGGTGAGAAGTTTATTAATTCTCTATTGACGAGTTCTAAAGCGTTTGATGATAATTTCCATGTTCAATATTTGTGGGGTTACGTCAAGCAAAGATGGGGATCTCTCCGGACATTGATACATTGATATCCAAAATGAATGTCAACATGATTCCCGCCAAATTACTGTCAGCCGAGAAGAGCGCACACTAGAAAATATAAGTTGCACGCCTTGATTCAATAGTACGCACGGTGCAGCATTGAGGACAAGAACGCGAAAAAAGATCCACGTCATAAGTTAAAGATGTAGGCGAAGCAAAATTGCGAGAATAATGGAATGTATGAACCTATAAGGTAAAGTTCTTGGATGCCAATACATTAATTGAAGTACGCATTTTTCAACATAGAATATGCATATATAAATTGGCGCTCACTCATATCATATTGTATACAAAATTTAATGGAATTCAAACCGATTTATTGATTGCACAGTTCGGTTCGCATCAGAAGTTTACAAGATTACACGCGCACTGTTGCACGGAAGTGAACATACAGGACATAACAACACTGATTTAAAGATTAAACATTGCGAAATGATACATACTATGAAATTCAGAAGTGTCTAAAAACATTACTAGTTTAAGATCTCTAGAACTAATTTATACAACTATGCCTGAGGTAAATAATTAATTATGATATACAGATTGTGAGCAAGAGATGGAGAACATACTCAGTATAGTTATACATATCGTAAAGAGAGTAGGACATTATTCCAACAGAACTCGGAACAACACCACCTTCATCACAGCATACGTCACACTACTGGTCTTAACTTGGACAATACATATATGAACTCACAATGACGATCAGATCAACTTACACAATTAAGTTTCGTGGTTGATGATTATCTGCAACACAGCAATATTCAAGGAAGTCACGGACATTTTTCTTTCATGGAATATATCGTCATGAAGAACTTGAGGACACCAAGAACATTATGAAGGACATTACAACAACAACATCGTTCACATATCGGAAAACAACTTACGCTTAGCAAGGAAGTCAGGACGGCACATACATTTGCACCAGGACATATTTATATTGAAATCTTCGATTATTCTTCACCACCGAGCAAGTCGACTCTATAAATCGGGACCGAACACCAAGTCGTGACATTATCATTTACTGACAAGAGCAACGGTTAATCGCAGCGTCAACCTTCAGTCCAGACTCATAATATGTATACAAACGGACACCATATTACTTAACCGAATTATTCAAAAAGGGCAGTATGAATTGTCAATGTTGGTTGTTGTGACAATGTGGTTGAATGAGGTTAAGGATGACAAAGTTAACTCAAAATTAATAGTGTGGTCGGTTGGAAAGGGTCTTTCTGAAATAGTTAAGGTCACTTGAATTATTTAAGAAAGCGTTTAGTGTTGGCATTCGTCAGGTCGATACGAAGGTATTTATATCGATCTCACGGGTGACAGCACATAATCGTTGTCTTGTGATATAAAGTGTAGTAGTAAGAGAGGGTTCATTTTACGTCGAAATTCTGTGAAAGTATTATTGTCTTTTATGAACGGAAATATGTATTTACGTCACACGTCGGTCAGCGTCTGTCATTGTTAATTGTCTAGTGATTATATATTCTTTATACTAAATATATTTTGCATACTAATTTCTGTGGTTTACATATGTCACGATTAGAATAATTGTAGTGCAATAAGAGTGCTGAATTTCTTTTGTAGTCGTCAACTTTACACTATTGATGTTATTCTCAAGTTATTTTTTCAACATTGATACTACAACATATACTATCGACTCTATTCCTTGAACAACATTATTACAATTTTGTCGATTTTCTTGTCTCTTTTTCCTACTTCGCTATTTTGTTTCAGCTTGATACAATATTATACAGCTAGGAAAAGATGTCGACACTTCAAGACTACATGGATATGGTTGAGAAGTCTGGTTTGACTGGCTCAGACCTTTGAACGTGGGCAAAACAGGAGTTCAATGAATACCAGTTGCAGCAAAAAGAAGAGAAACGACTACAAGCTGCACATGAGAAGGAGGAAAGATAAGAAAGACTGGCAGCAGAGAAAGAAGCGAAACAACTTCAAGCTGCACGTGAACGAGAAGAACGACAATAGAGATTGGCTCTTGAGAAGGAACTTAAGGAAAAGGAGATGACTATCAAACAAAATGAACTAGCTTTGGAACGTGAGAAAATGGAGGCTAGAGAAAAGGAACTAACTCTGGAACGTGAGAGGATAGCAGTCGAAAAAGAGAAATTAATTATGGAGAAAGAAATGAAAGAGAAGCAAATAGCCGCAGAGGCAGAAATCAAGGAAAAATAACTCGCATTTGAAAAAGAAAAGCTTGCAACAGAGACACTCTGGAAGGACAAGGAGGTTGAAGGTAATTTAAAAGTCAAGGCAATGGAGATGGATCGTGAAGCTGAGATTGAACGAGAGAAAAGTCTTGCAAAACAGAATGATCCAGTGAAGAAATACCAAGGTTTATTTCGCAATTTCCAACAAGGTGATTCTGTGAGTTCTTGGATTACTAATTTCGAGGTTTTAGTTAAATTCTATGAAATTCCGGAACAGGACGTACCGATTCTGTTTCATCGTCACCTCGCGCTGGAACCTTTAAAGGTAATTGAATTAATTCCCGAGAACTTACGTACTAACTACAAGTATATGAGAGATCGTGTTCTTTCGCATTTCAGTTTGGACGAATCGGGATTACGTACGAAATTCAAAACACTTACTCCTAAATCTAACCAAACTTTTCTTGACTTTGTTTCTGAAGCATCTTCATGCTTTGATAAATGGTGTAAAGCAGCAGATATTGGGTCTGATTTCGAAAAAATTCGAGATTTGATAATAAGAGATAGACTTCTGTCTGCAGTACCAGAATCAATGTCTGTATTTTTAGTTGAGAATAAGTGCAGAAATCTTAGTGAGATGGAAACTAAAGGTGAGTCATATTTCAATGCACATCGGGATATATTTGCAAATTGTGCACAACCAGAGCTTGTTATAGGAGCGAGCGCCAGATTTCAGAAAGGCAATGGTAAGTTAAAAAAATTTTATGGTAATAGGAATAGAAGTAGTCCATACCAGTATTCAAATAAAGAGGGAGACATACCAAGAAAGGGGCACCTCACCAGATGTCAACATTGTAAATTTTCACACGGGCATTTGGAAATGTGTGACCAACATCCAGGTTGTACAGCTTATTTACGAGACATCACAGCAAAGAAAAGAGGTAAGTATGACTCCTACAAGATGAGCAATAAAAGTTTCTCGTGTCGGGCGTACGGACATACCAGCAGGTCTTGTCCGATGAGAAATTCGTGGAAGGAAGCGAGTACTGCATATGTATTTTCTAGTAGTGACTCTGATGACTTAGAGGAGACACACGCAGCTATCATACAACAGTATGATGACAAGATTGACAAGACTATAACGGACATTCTGATTGCGAATGTGTTGAAACAATTCATGAAGCCAATGCCGTTAGTATTCAAAATGGCAAACTTAAAGTTCACCAGGCATGGGTGAATGGTGAAACTACTACCTGTATTCGTAATTCAGGAGCTTCAACTGTCGGAGTTGTTCAAAGGCTGATAAAGACAGAGGGTTATACGGGTGAAACACTTGCCTGTAGAACATTTGGTGGCACAATTGAAAGATATAAGATTGCCACAGTTACAATACAATCACCATATTTCGAAGGTACAGTAAATGCAGCAGTATTGCCTAACCCAGTGGTTCTCATCCGGTGGGGAATTCCCCCCCCCCCTAGGGGGGAATTTTAGGGTTTCCAGGGGGGGGGGGGAAATGAAGACCATTTCAAGATCGCATTAATACAAGAACCGATTACTTGATATTGTTTTTCCCTTCATACTCTACAGTTAAGTACCTCTCATCCTTCTAAAATTCATTTTATAAAGTCAGTAGACCCACAAATCATGTTTTATGTGGATGTCTAGACTTGTTTTAGTATGTGCTATTAAATTTACCTTACATTTTTAGGTATACTGTATAGGGGTGGGGGATTTTTAGATAGGAAATATGACAGGGGGAATGACGTTCTGAAAATACAGTGAATGGGGGGGGGGGGGAACGGGCCACATTTTTGATAGGAAGGGGGGAATGACGTTCTAAAAATATGGTGAAGGGGGGAACGGGCTAAAAAAGGTTGAGAAACACTGGCCTAACCCTAGTGCCGGATGACTAATTGGGAATATACCCAATGCAAATCAGTACACTCATGAGGATGCAATGCAATGGGAGATTGACCATACGAGAGCTAATGCAGTCACAAGAGCTCAAGACCAAAGACAAATAGATCAATCTTCTCTGACAGACAATGACAATATACAGAATAATATCAGACTAACAGCTGACTTACCAAACGAACAAAAACACGATTCGACATTACAACCTTGTTTTAAAAACTTACATGAACCATCTAAACAGGCTAAACGTGGTAATTGGAAATTTTTCTTGGATAATAATATTCTATCCAGACGATACAATAAAGGTGCATCACGTTACATTCAAACAGTACTTCCAACTAAATATCGTAAAGAAGCACTGAAACTAGCACATGGTTCATCATTTGCGGGTCATATAGGTATTGCAAAAACCACTAATAGATTATAAACACAATTCTATTGGCCTGGATATAACAAAGATATTACCACACATGTACGTTCTTGTACATTGTGTCAGATGACCACACAAAAAGGCAAACATCCCAAAGCACACGTTCAGAAAACTGATTTGGCATCTCGACCATTTCAGAAAATTGCAGTGGATATTGTGGGTCCACTGAACACAATTACTGATCGAGGTAATAGGTTTATCTTGACCATGATTGATCTTTGTACTCGTTGGCCAGAGGCTATTCCACTTAAGTACATCACGAGTAGATCCATCTTAGATTCATTATTGATAATTTTCATTAGAATAGGATTCCCAAGTTGCATACTATCAGATAGAGGTAGTCAATTTATATCGACAGCTACCCAAGAGGCAATGAAAATACTTGGTATTCCACAAGTCTTTAGTTCTCTCTGGCACCCAATGACAAACGGTGTCAATGAAAATTATAATTGAGTCCTTAAACGAACTCTAGCAAAAGTAGCAACGGATAGACACACAGATTGGGATATTTACTTACCAGCTGTACTATTTGCGTACCGTGAGGTGCCACAATCTAGTACAGGATTTTCTCCATTTGAACTGGTATACGGAGCAAATCCAGCGTGGTCCATTATTATTATACAATGATATGCTTACAAATAAGACATGTGATCATCACCCGAAGAAGGAAAGCATACGAAATGGATACTCAGTTGAGAGAAAAATCAATACAGCTTGCCAATTTGCACAATCGGCACTGGAAAAGCTGGAGAAAAGTACAGGCAGTACGATAACAGAAACGCCAAGACAATAGTCTTGAAAGAAGAAGAAGAGGTCTGGTTATTACTACCTGATCCTCGTGAATGTTTAGTTACTTCGTGGCAAGTTCCATTTAAAGTGATTAAGAATATCAGTGATATAGACTATCGTATTAATGTAAATGGGAAAAATAAAATCTTTCACATAAATATGCTGAAACCATATATCCCACGCGACAACAATACATCACAGGTGACACAATACATTCTTCTTCTTCTTCTTCTTCTTCTTCTTCTTCTTCTTCTTCTTCTTCTTCTTCTTCTTCTTCTTCTTCTTCTTCTTCTTCTTCTTCTTCTTCTTCTTCTTCTTCTTCTTCTTCTTCTTCTTCTTCTTCTTCTTCTTCTTCTTCTTCTTCTTCTTCTTCTTCTTCTTCTTCATCGTTCCGAGCCATTGAGGTTCTTTGCTGCAGATACAATCCGTCTCCATTCGTCTCTCTGGTGGACCTTCTCTTGCCAGTCGTTGATTCCAAGTGCTTGTAGGTCTGTATATGTATTATCTCTCCACCGCCTTCTTGGTCTACCTCGGGGTCTACGGTCATTTATGTCCTGAGTGTAAGCGAGTTTTGTTTCCCTATTATCTTCCATTCTTTCTATATGCCCCAGCCATTGTAGTCTATTAGCCTTCATGATACCAGTGATTAGCGGGGACTTAAACAGATCATAAATGTCTTTGTTACTTCTTCTTTTCCACTCTCCACTTTGTGTATCCCTAATGGGTCCAAAGATGCGTCTTAAAATTTTGTTCTCAAAGGTTTGTAACAAGGCTTCGTCTCCTTTCGTTGTACTCCAGGTTTCAGAGCCATACAGCACAACTGGTCTGATCAGTGTTTTGTATATTGTGATCTTGGTGTACGAGATAGCGCTTTGATTTTAGTAGATGTTGTAGTGAATAGTATATCTTATTTCCAGAGTTGATTCTAGTTTGTATTTTTTTACACAACAAATCCCACATAGAATAGCAGCAGCTTGTTGGGTTAATAACGAGCAACAAGAAGACGCTATTAAACAACAGATTCCAACCCCAACAGTTACTAGTGACAGTGGTTGGCAATCTAAACAAATAGGTCAAGATTTGTCAACCCAAGACAAAGAAAAACACATCGCAGCAATAAAAGAATTTAGCACAATCTTTTCTGACAAACCAGGACAAACGTCGCTTATTAATCATAAGATAACTTTACTATCAAATGTCCCAGTTAAAGTAAAACCTTATCCTATTCCAATACATTATCTGGAGAAAGTCACTGCAGAGATTTCATAGTTAGATAAAACTGGAATTATAAGAAAGTCTCTTTCAAACTACTGTTCTCCAGTAGTAATTGTGAAGAAAAAGGATGGTTCACTACGGTTATGTGTTGATTATAGAAAAGTAAATGCATTAACACTGCTTGATGCAGAACCAATGCCAAACATTGATGAGTTGATTGAGGGCATGGCAAACTCGAAAATCTTTTCGAAGATTGACCTCACCAAGGGATATTGGCAAATGCTTATGGATGAAGATTCGATGCATATCACAGCTTTCAGTACCCCATTAGGACATATCTTCCATTCGGATTACAAAATTCCCCAAGCACATTTACGCGCATGATGAGAAGATTACTCCATGGAATTTCTAACGTGGCGACCTATATGGATGATATCTGTATTCATACTTCTGATATTGACACACATGTCAAAATTCTTAAACAAGTATTTCAGAGGATATAGCAACACGGGCAGAAAGCTAAACCAAGTAAAATTGAGATAGGCTTTACTGAAATACAATTCCTTGGTCATAGAATTTCTAACGGATTTAGAAAGACAGATCCATTGGTGGTTACTAAAATTCTTAATATCAAACCTCCAACGACAAAAACGGAATTAACAAGTTTATTCGGTCTGATTAATTACTATCAGAAGTTCATTCCTAACTTTGCTGATATGACAGCAACATTCTCTGAACTATTAAAGAAAGGTCAACCTACAAAAACAGTTTGGACAGATGATCATGAGAAACTATTACAACAGATAAATACTCTGTTCAGTACCTATCCTATTATAAAATTGCCTGATATTTCAAAGGATTTCGTATTACAAACGGATGCTAGTTTACATGCTATTTCAGCTGATTTACTTCAATTACATGAAGGAAAACTACATCCCATTCTTTACTTCAGTAAAATGCTGTCAGAGACACAGAGAAATTATTCTATTACTGAACTAGAAGCCTTAGCATTAATTGAAAGTATTGAGAAATTCTCAAGATATCTACTTGGTAGAAAATTTCTGGTTATTTCGGATAACTAACCTCTACAGATATTCAAATCTGGTCATCCTAAAAACTCCAGAATTCATAGATGGTCTTTACTCTTACAGGAATATGAGTTCGATATCTGTCATATTCCTGGAAAAGATAATAATCTTGCGGATATTCTCAGTCGACTATAAATATGTAGATCTTTGTCAAATTATTCATTTGTAATTTAATGTATCTGTTTTGTTGATAGAGGGTTAGTAAATTTAAGATATATTTGTTCAGATAGCACCTGATTGAATTACAATATATATAACAATCATAAATTGTATAATTATTATCATTGCAAGTATATAGTTAGACAGATAGATACTTCTGTCGATTTGTCATTTTTGCAGGATGACATAAGGCAGTTACCAAGTGAAGGACTTTAAAGAGTCATGGTGAACCATAAACTGTGTGGCTATAAACTATGTGGCTATAAACTGTGTGGCTATAAACTGTGTGGACAACATATTCAGATTGTGCGGCTACACAGGACATTCTAAGGATTTAATTAGAAAAATTATTTGTGCAAGAATAATATGATATGATTATATATATATAGTTAATATGTGATAGTAATTGATTAGTTAACGTGGTTGCATTAATTAATATTATATTAGTATAGTTTGTATTTCTGATCATTAGTTCATTGGTTAATCATAGTTAATTATTGAATTAGGATTGATTAATGTTCGGGTTATGCACACTAGAATAGATCTCTAAAGTATCACAGTGCATAGATCGTCTACCTTACCTACAGACATATGATGGAAAAGCAAGCAATATATACATGAACAGCGACAACGGTCAACGGCAACGGATATGGATTCCGTGGAACCCCAGTACTACCCTCGTCCGCAACTCCAGGTATTACCTAGAGGGAGGACACTTGTCCATTTGGACATTGTAGGGACTAATGAAAATTAGTTGGACCGACCTTCCCAGGGTCGGCCACACGACGTCCAACGGTGGTTTGGGTAGATTGGCGTGCCTGTCATGTAACTTTATTATTTTTTTTGGGTGGGTAACAGGGAACCATGAGCTTTTCAGCTGTGTTGTATTTGTAGTAAGGATATGAGATATAATTACAGGTCGTGTATATATATATATATATATAATATATATATATATATATATATATATATATATATATATATATATATATATATATATATATATATATATATATATAAATGATTTTATCATTTTTTTTTCTCTGGGAGGGAGCATAATGCCACACGACGGGCACACACCAAAAGAAGATACATAAAAGGAGAAAAGGGATGTTCCATAAGGACACACCAAACTGAACGATCACCACGAAAACCAAGGGAAAGCTAAGACGTCAGAGGACAACAAATAAACAGACGTTGTGAGATTCTGCTACTGCGCGGATGTGTTTTCGTGAAGCCCGTGTTTGGTGAATAGCTGGATGCAATGATTGCGAGATTCGGCAAGTAAACAACAACAGGAGGAATGTATTGACAAAGGAAACAGTCAATGGAAGGACCAAAAGCACGAAACCTAGACCAATCCTGAATTCGGAACGGCGAAATAGCAAACTGCACTTCAAGGTGAACTGGATAGAATAGGGAGATCATTCATTGACAATAGATAAACACCGACCCTGTCTAAAAGGGCAGTTTATAGTCTAGGAGGCTCAAGCCTATTATTGTTATCCAGCACATTATTAAACGTGTGATATTGTTCGCTGGATTGCGTCAGTTTGTTTTCACATTTATTCCAGAAGTTCAGGTGAGAAGTTTTTTAATTCTCTATTGACAAGTTCTAAAGCGTTTGATGATATTTTCCATGTTCAATATTGGTGGAGTTACGTCAAGGCATGAGCCTTCTCTAATGATGGTTCTACGGAGGGTCTCTCTTGGTCTTCCCCGTTTTCTTTTTCCTACCGGTGATCACATGAGGGCTTGGTAGGGGAGTCTTGTCTTGTCCATTCTGAGTACATGGCCGATGTAGTTCTAACGGCGTCTTCTTATGAAATTGGATACTGTATCTTCCTTAGTCTCTTATCTTATTTGCGTATTGGTTCTGAAGTCTGTCCAGTGGATGTTTAGAAGTCTTCTAAGACATTTGGTCTCAAAATTTTCTAATTATTTATCTAAAGCTACCGTTGATTTCCAACTTTCACATCCATACGTTAACACTGGAATCACACAAGAGTTGAAGATGTTAAGTTTTGTGTGTTTGCTGAGTGTCTTCGACTTCCAGATGTTTGACAGTTTATTGAAGGCACCAGATGCCAGTGCGATTCTAGATGATATTTCTGGTGTTGAGTCCCCTGTAGATGTCATTTTGCTTCCTAGGTATGTGAAGCTGTTGACTTTTTCAAGAACGTAGCTGTTCAATTTGGTGTCATCTGAACTGTTGGTAAGATCAATAGTCTTTGTTTTATGTGGTGTTAATTTGGAGACCAATGTGCCCTGAAACATTTTGGAGGTGGTTTATTTTCTCTTGGGCATCTGGGTGTGTTGAACTCAAAAGCACTATGTCGTCGGCAAAGTCCAGGTCTTCTAGAATTTTGTCAACCCAAGGGATACCTATATTTGTGTTGTTTGTGCATTTGCGCATGACCCAATCGATAGCTATTCCAAAGAGCATCGGTGATAAGACACAACCCTGTTTCACTCCTGTTTCGACTGAGAACCAGTCATGGTTGCCTGTTTCTGTTCTTACGCAGCAACGTGTCTCTTTGTAGAAAGATTTTATGATGTTGGTATATTTGGTAGGAAAACCATAGATGTTAAGTAGATTCCAAAGTGAAGGACGGTGGATACTGTCGAAGGCTTTTTGAAAGTCGACAAAGTTGGTGATTAATTTCGACTGGAATTCTACGGAGTCTTCAATGATTATTCTGAGGGTGAAAATGTGGTCTATGCATGACCGTTTTGGTCTGAAGCCTGCTTGTTCTTCTCTGAGCATTTCATCTATAGCCTTTTTCAATCTCACAAGTAACATGCTACAAAAATGTTTTCCTGGTACTGACAATAGAGCGATACCACGCAAATTATTGTAATCAGACATATTGACCTTTTTAGGCAGTTTGAAAATTACACCATCTTTCTACTGTTGTGGTGGGGATTCGCTTTGCCAGATTTCATTGATCAGCTGTAACAAACGTTGTAAGGTGTTCTCATCTGCTGCTTTGAGCATTTCTTCTGAGATGTCATCTTCACCAACAGCTTTGTTGTTCTTCAATTTTTTTTTAATGGCTGCTTTAATCTCTTCCATGGTGAATGACTCGCAGGAGGCATCTAGTGGGGGCATAGTAATTTCTCCATCCAGGTTTGGAACAGTGTCAGGCTGCGGTCTATTTAATATTTCTTTGAAATGTTCTCCCCATCGTTGCTTTTGAAGGTCACCGGATAACAATTGATTAACTTTGTTTGTCTTTGATGGGTATATTTGGTGTAGGTGAGTGATTGCATAGTTGCTTCATGATATGGAATTCTGTTGTTTCCAGTTCTGGCAGCTGCTTCGGCGTCGGAGGCCAGGCTGTAAATAAAGATCTGTTTGTCTTTTCTGGTGTGAGTGGACTTATGTATAATGACTAAGGGATATGACCATACAATATCCACTTTTCACATGTCATTACGATATGCATGTATATGTATGAGTAAGGTTGAAAGTATTGACAATATTACGACTAGATTGTACCTCGTTGGTTTCGTGTCAATAAATAACAGACTGGCCAGAATGGCAAAATGTGTAAACACATTTTAACCAGGGGGGATAATGCCATGAACCAACTCATTAGAAAAGTTAACAGAAGGGTTTTAACGTATATTTATTAGCACCGCAAAGACCTAATTATGAAAGGCCGCGGAATATGACGTAAAAACTGACGGAAATGTGTTGCTAAAGCATTCGTGCCGAGAAGTCCAGCTCGTAACAACACCTAGCTAAAGCTGCCATTTGTATCAAGAAAAATATGTATGATTAGAAGACGATTCACAAGTAAAGAAGACAGCAGGATGAATCGTACAAGGTTAGTAATATTGATTCAGACCAGACAAGAACTGCAGAGCATTCAGCCGACTGGGTCAACTCAGTGTGTAACTCATTATCGACCGACGGGTGAAGCTGGCGCTTGACAAGTGTGTCCAGTTTTGTGTGCGAACAAACTGTAAGTAACAAACAATTTGAGTCAACGACAAGTGTAGAGACCGATAAGAGAATGAGAGTATTCACCCTGATCTCAGTACACTGAAAGCTGTTGAATAATTACTGAATGCAAGTGGTCGGGTGTGGTATACACGATAACAGCGGTTTGCTGGTGACACCTGAGACCTGAGAGCATTGTTGAAATATAAATCAAAGTGGACTACAACTCAGGAGTGTTGAACATTAATTTTCATTGATGTTGACAATTACCCGCATGGATTCTTGTTATAAAACGAGCCCGAGAACGACATTGTCAAAGATTGCAATATTTCATATGGTTAAGAGCATTCTGAATTTCTAGCATTAGAATTGATGGTCCTTCATTATTACTCTGATTATCATATTATTCTTCCCTTGTATCATTATAAAAGTTTCTCACATAATCTGATCTTGTATGTAAAATCTTCTATTTTTCTATTCTGATATCCCCCCCCCCCATTCTTTTGTTTCCAGGCAGCCTGTTGATGTAGGCGTTCTTTTATTAGTAAGCCCATGCATTATTTTGTGCATATTTTGGTATATTTTACTGTTGTGTTAATTTCCAATTTCTATGCAATTATTTTCAAGCCATGCTTCTTTTGCTTCTTTACATAATTTTCTGACTTTCCCGAGAATCTCTTTATATTTGTCAGGGTCATTTTTGTTGTGTCTTCTTGTTTCCCTTAGTCTTAAAATGTATTCGGTCATCCATTTCTTACGACCTACTTTCTTTAATTGTGGGGTAATTGTTTCTGCAGCCAAATTGATTGAATTCTTTAACATTTCCCATTGATCAATCCACATATTGAAATAAGATCTCTATATCACACAATACATATAATCTGTTCTTTACTTCTATGCTAAATTTGGCTTGTATTTCCTTGTCATTTTTTAATGCAAATAGATCATATGTAGTATTTCCTTGTGTATGCTTGACTTTCTTTAACTTTACCTTCAATGTGCCTATAATCAATCTGTTATCATTGTATCAGTCTGCATTAGGAACTGTGTTTGAGACTGTTAATGCATTTTGAAACATTCTGTTAATCAGGATGTAATCGATCTGGTATCTAATCCTGCTGTCAGGATTTCTCCATGTCCAGATGCTGCTGTGATGTTGCTTGAACCAGGTGTTTCCAACATTAAGTCCATGTTCATTTGCCCATTCTACAAGTCTGTTTCCTCTCCCATTTCGTTCTCGAAAAGCATGTTTACCTACTGTGCATCCATCACCTTGATTCCCTACTTCGCACTGAAGTCACACATTATGATGTTTATTTCTGAAATTTTACATTTTTTCAAAGCATTATCCGTGTCTTTATAAAATTCCTCTACAATATATTCACTGCTTTCTCCCGTTGTGGCATATATTTGAATGACGTTTATGTTAAAAAGTCTGCCGATTAATGTTACCAATAGAACCCCGTCTGACACTGCCCAGTAGCCTTTAACAGACGTTGATGTTTTCATATCCAAGATAATTGCTACACCGCTTTGCCTTTCCTCTTCTCCAGAATATAAAATCTTACAATCCTCCCCTGTCTTAATCCCTGTCCTTTTCCATCCCGCTTCATACAATCCTAACATGTTAATATTCTTTCTTCCCATTTCTTGTGTGATGTTATCCAAATTACCATCTGCATTCATTGTTCTAACATTCCAAGTTCCTACTTTCAATGATAGTAATCTTTTGCACTCAGTAGCCTGCAGGCGGTCTGGATCACCTGGTGCACATGACTATCAATAACGGGCGAGGCAGCTCCCATGGAACACTCATTTACGCCATTTCTCTGGTTTTCTATGATATCGCAAAACACAAATTTCTTGGCATCTGTGGAGAAGGTAGTTTGCATTGCTTTCCTTCTTAGCAGTGACTAAACTGATCAATGAACTAAGCCATTAGTTCTCTCCCCCACCCTCCTCCCAAATTAAAAAAAAAGAAAACAAAATCCTCTGCCTACCGTCGTGAAGCTGGAGACCATAACCTAAAACTATCTATCAGCTGCTCTTCAACCTCATCCACCACCTGCACCCATGGCTTCATATAACCCTGATCGGGGGGCTAAACGGGTAATTCACCTTGCAAAATAGTTTCCCGTAGGCTAGCGGAGGAAAGAAGGCACCTTACTTCTCCTATGCATGTGTGCCTGGGTTTGTGTGTGGCTGGAAGATGTGTGTTAGGGGATGTGTCTTGGGTGGGAGATGTGTGTTTGTGTGTGGGTGTGGAGATGGTGTAGGTAGGGGTGTGTGTGGAAGGTGTGGGTGGGGGATGGGTGAATGGATGATGGGATGTATGTGCCTTGGGGTATGTGTGTGTGGTTGGGTGGTGGATGTGTGTGTGGGGGATGCGCGGATGGATAGGGATGGGTTGGTGGGGGATTTGTCTCATAACATGGTAACATGCATTGTTTATGTTTACAACATTCATTTTACAATGTTTTTTTCCCAAAAATGTGAATGTACTATGCACTGATGAACGAAAGATGAGTGATTGGAAGGGCCGAATGTAAGACAGGGCCTGCGTGTCCAATTTGTTACCCTTTGAAAATAAAGTCCGTTCGCCCTTTCGTTCCTTTGATAAGGGATACCCTTACACCTCTACACCCAGAGAATCATGACCGCTCATGCAGATAAGCGTGGGCGGTAATTTTTCACTATCGTATACTATCACCAGAGTCTTGAATTAGGAGTAGTATAGTATGTTAATTACCCCTGTTTTGTGTCTGCATTATCTCATAGGTCCCTGTTGATGACTTGTGACTTGGAGCTGATGAGGGGATTCGAACCCATTGTACTACTGTTACTATTACTAATACTTCTACCACTGTAAGTGCTTCTGAACATTATCATCAGGTTAAATAGTGCAAATGACTATTAGCAAAGGGTTAAAAATGACAACCGTAAAAGTAAATATGGCCGACATTATTGATTGTAGTGGGTATGGCTTAGTTAAATTCGATGGTAAGAGGTGGGTAGCCGTTATTAGGGATCTTTAGAGGGTCGTATTGGGTGAAAAGACTATCATCATACGGATTACACATAAAAACCTTAAAAAAGTAAAACACTTTTGGTGGTTGCGGTTGGTGGCTGTGGCGGTGTCTCCGTGGGCGTCTGTGCATGGATGACCATTGGTTGTGTAGGCGTATGAGAGGCATTGTCTACTAGCTGTTGGTGGTAATGACGCTCCTAATCGCGCTCACATCCTTAAGGACAATGAAATACTGTGATGTAGTTTCAGTTATGTATTTATTCAACTGTCGCTTGCAACCAAGAATAGAAATTACGCCATCAACGTTGTTGACGGAGTATCCAAGGATGCGTTTATCAGTCATATACGTGCCTACAGATGTAGCGAAGCAATCTTCCGTGTCTTTGACATTCACATCTGCATTGTAAGAATTATCAACCAGATGATTACCCAGATTAATGCCAAGTGTAAACAGCATTATTATTCTCCCATAGTTGATGACGTAATCGGCAAAGAGTTCATCAGCAATTGAAACAAAAACTGGTAAACGTGTTCGGGCTGTATACTACTTGCTAGACTCGTGAATAACACATCGTTTTGTTTAACTATTTGACTTACTAAGCAAGGCCACCTCGAGTTATTGGCCATTGTGGACTTGTATGAACTAATAATAGTCAACGCCATATTCACCATCTCGCCGTGAACGTTCTTCAAGTCGACCGTTGATTGTGTCATTATAACACTGATATCTAAAGTGCATAAAAACAGATGTCTAGCAGAGAAACAATTGCGAGCAACTTGTGGTAAAATGGCCTAATACTATCATTCGATACGCTATAAACAGCGACGCGACTAGGTGAATGGTTATTATTACTCAAGGATCCTAGTTGGAAACATCCTTTTACGGCGTTGATTGCGGGCCCCACGGGGAGTTTAAAACCATCTTTGTCCACGGGTTCTGACCCATCTCCCAGCTATGGTCAACCCCATTCTAGAGGAGGTTATATCCTGCTACGTGGAGTGCGATCCCATGTACGAAACTATGAAGGGTGTTCAATTTAACGAAGGTCTGCCGGATTTGGAAAAATTGACAGGGGATAGACTTTGGTTAGTGGTCATAGATGATCTAATGTCCGAGACAGATGGCATATTGACTAAATTATTTACTAAAAGCAGTCATCATCACAACCTCAGCGTTATGTATATAGTACAGAACCTATTTGGTCAGAATAAAGAACAAAGAACCATCAGTCTGAATTCACATTACCTAGTGGTGTTTAAGACACATTACCTAGTGGTGTTTAAGAACCCTCGAGACGGGTCACAGATTACCAATCTGGCCAAGCAGATGTACCCAGGACGTGTGTCATATGTCCAAGAGAGTTTTAATGACGCGATAGCGGCTCCACAATGGTATTTGTGATTTGACCTTCGACAGGAAACACCGGATCAGCTCTGCAGACGAAGTCATATATTCCCTGATCAGCAGCTAGTCGTTTACGTCCCCAAATAATTTGTCTAACCGACTTAAGCGTAACGAGGGCATGTTAAGCTTTTTGGGTCAGGAAAATCCAGCCACCGTGAAGGCCGTAATGAAAACAGCTTGTCAGATCTCGTCCAATCAATTTGCGAATGCTGTCACAACCTTATAAAAGGTAATGTTTCCATGACAGCAGCTCAGCTCAGAAGAAGCTTCTGCAGAGGCACAAAAACAGTTTGAGAGCACTCACTCATAAGAACTTGTCGATCAAGAAATGGAAACACATCTTTAAACAAGGTGGTTGATAGGTAATTACTAGGCCACATATTAAATGTGATGAAAATTTTATTGGGTTTGTAATGGCCAAGAAAATGATCCTGATCGATCCCCGGCTGCTAGAAACACCCTATATACTACCCGACACACTAAATGATAGCAAACTTGGATTATCAAATGCAACAAGTTATGGAAACAGACGATCTACCACCTCGGCCAGTCTTTTAGTAAACACTAGAAAGTATTTGAATCGACTCGAGCAGTAGAGACACAAGCGCTTGGGTACTGTAGATATCAAGGAACAGCCACCAGTATAAAAACCCGAAGTCTGCATAGACTCAGGAAAATAACAAGAAGAAGAGTAAGATACCTACAACCATGTGGGAACAATTGCCGCACAAATAAGAATGTATTACTATAACCCCAAACAATCGGGGGCCTATGGTTGTGTGGCCACCTTAAAATAAAACACCAAACTGAATGCTAAGAAAATAGAAGCCTGGTTACGTCATCAGAATACATATAAACTGCATAAACCGATCCGTCGCCGCTTTCAGAGACGAATCACCATAACAGGTGGATAAATCAACAATTTCAAGCCGACTTGATAGATATGAGAATATTACAACGATACAATGATGGCATGTCGTATCTAGTGACCTTCATTGACGTGTTTAGTAAATATGCTTGGTTAATCCCGATCAAAAAGAAAACGGGGAAAGGTCTAGTTGAGGCCGTGAGTAAGATTTTTGCTGGTAGCCAACCGATAAATTTTCAGACCGATAAAGGTTCAGAAGTCGTAAACTGGATCTTCTTAAAATATATGAAAGATCGAAGTGTGCATTTCTTTACCACCGAGAATGAAAACGCAAAAGCGGCGATAGTGGAAAGATTTCACAGAACCCTGAAAGAAAAAAAACCATGGCGTTATTTCACCAAGACCAACACACTGCACTAATTGATAGATAAATTGATCCGCAACTACAACGGTTCATATCACAGAAATATTCGCATGGCACCCGTGTAAGTCAAGTGTAATAATCAAGAAGAGGTGTGGGATAACTTGTATAAGCAGACAGACGGGTCAAGAAAAGTTCATTTTACACCCGGGGACCGAGTCAGACTGGCTCAACCCAAACAACCTTTCAAACAAGGGTATATGTCATCGTGGACAGAAGAATTGTTTACCGTCAGTCGCATAAACCAGACCCAATCCGGTGACATATGTGCTAAAAGACGGTTCCGGGCAGGAACTAAAGGCTCATTGTACAGAGAAGAGATCCAGTTGGTGGGTGATAAGCAAGAGTATCGTATCGAAACAATCTTACAAGACAGACCAAAGAGAGTTGGTAGTAAAGAGTATTTAGTGACGTGGTTTGGTTATCCCAATTCATTCAACAGATGGATAGCTACACGCAACTAGCCAGTTATTGAGGCAACTGGTATGACCGAAGACAAGCTGGAAACTATTGTGGTGCGTCCTCAGCTGACAGGCGGGGAAGAAATTCGTTTTTTTTTTTCGTTTTTTGGACAACGAGTGCCGAGGCCAGGGATTGTGTTTATCTGTCGAATGGTGGTTATATATGCCGTCATCGCCATATCAATGTTCAATCTGACTCAATACAGCGCAGACGAAATGGAAGGCAAAATGTTGGTAGCTCTAAGGAGTAGTTGTTTGAGTTATATGCTATCTAATCCTAAACTAGAAAAACTATGAGTTTCTACATGTCATAACCTAGCAACGTTGCCCCACAGATATTTCCCAACAACCAGCCAGGTTACTTTTTCGTCAAGTTGCCGCAGACCATTGATGTAACGAAACAATAAGATGTAGGCTTGGCCGAAATTCAATTCCCGAATATGAATGTTAACGGCTTGCTCGGGGAAATTTGGATCCAATAAATTTCACCCCAAGGTAGTGGTAAAGAACCTATAACTCATATATGTCTGCAAGTTCTGTTCAACGGACCCGAAAAGTTTATCGAGGAATTGAAATTGTTGTGTGTATAAACCCAAGAAGATGAGAAAGTTAACATCAATTTCTTTTTAGGTGCACATTGGAAAAAGGTAGGGATGAAACTATTTGAAAAGGGCACCCATATTAAAATGAGAGAGAGATTAAAAAGCATGTTGGGGTTCCCAAGCTCGACTCTATCAGACGACAATGTCTTATTATACAGTAATGTGGAATTAGAGATGGATAGCAAGGTTAAAAATGTCTAACTCAATGCCGATCCCGTAGCCACAAGACCAGTTAGAGACGCCATGGTTCCTTTAATAGGGACTGTCCCTATATTGGACAGGCTGTCGCCTTCCGTGTTTCGTCTCTATGACAAACCACATTGCGTACCATTAATTCGTTTCTACTTTGACACGGTGGAAATACTTTTAACTACTTATACAGGAAAAACGATCCCATTTAACTGTGGGATTTCAGTGTTAACTTTACATTGTCGAACACAGAAACATTCAGAACTCAAATAAACAAGATGATCTTTCACGTGACTTTTCCCAGTAACGCCTCGTTACAAATATACCCTCAAAATAATATCGGACAATCCTTTGTCAAGTTGTCGCAAACTATTGCGCTAACCTACCAGTAAGAAGTCGGTTTGGACGATATTCAGTTTCCTAACACCTATTTTAATGTTTTGAAGGACCTCCAGACCTAGCCGACCCACCGATGAAGATTACGCTGACGCCTGGTCTGTACAAATCACCATAACAATTTATCGCTGAATTAAAAAGATTGCTTAACGGGGGTGAGGGATTTATCAATTACCTGTATTGACTGCGTCTCGACAACGCCTTGCAAGAAAATACCGAATAATTTTCTCTAAACGATATCTCGAATAAGGCTCTTTTCCAATTATGCGAAAAGGGAGCTGAAGTTAGACCTTGTGACAAGTTGGCAGAAATGTTACAATTTCCCCCGACACATGTCAGCGAGACTGAACCCAGTCTTTCCGGTGTGGGTGAAGTAGATTTAGACCAGGGCACGAAAAATATCTTCGTCTATTCCGACATTGTCACCTCACGGGTGGTTGGAGATGTGATGGTACCATTACTGCGGACTCTGTCCTAGACAGATCCACCACCTCCGTATTTAGGGTGTACGACAAACCGCATTAGGTACACCCTCAGTCGATTTTCCTTTGACACTATTGAACTTCTTATAACCGAAGAGAAGGGGAAACCTATCCCATTCATAGGTAGGACTTCGGTAGCGACGTTACATTTTCGAACAACCAAACGGTTTGATCTGAGTTAACCATGGGTAGACACGTCCCAATCCAACGCAACCTCAAACTGTACGAGGAATATTTCTGCAATCAAGCCGGAACCGGTCTCCCTGTTTTTGTGGGTGGTTGAAGTCAGCGAGTATTGGTATTGGTTGTATCTTTAGTGGTCTAGGTCGCCCAATTCTTTCTTGGTTGATGACTGGTGGAAAAGCCCTGTTGAGGGAAGGACTGGGGACGAGTTTGCAGGTGGCTCAAAATGCCCTAGCTGATAGGAATGTTGGCGAATATTCCAAATAAATGCCAGGAACGCTGGTCAACGGCTGCTCCAGGGTGCTGCTCAACACATCAGCCAATCGCGTAGCGGCGTTATTAAACGAAAACGAGCCACCCCACCAAGTCATTCCAGTAAAAGAATAAAACCAGCAGCCAGAAAGCAATCGACGCATTAGAAACATCAACACCAGCCGGGATATTCAGATAGTGTCTCATAATAGCGTTAACTCATCCCAAGTCGTGTGAGTGTCTACATTCTGGTCTGTATCTGTTTAGCGTACCTCCTACCCAGACGGTCGTGGAAGAGGGATATTTTGTGGAAATTCACCCGTTGGCCACGTTAGCCTATGAGGCACCTATCGAGTTCACCATCTCTGGTCTCGGAGAAGATTACATAGATTTGTTTGACACTTTTCTCCACGTGAGAGCCAAAGTTACACTATCCAATGGCGACGACCTACCGCCCACAGCCGAAGTCGGTTCTATAAATTATTATTTGCATAGTTTGGATTCTCAAGTAGTCGTGTCTCTTAACGACACTCTTATTTCTCCGAGTGAAAATTTGCCTACTTGGAAGCTCGTCTGTATTATAGCAAAGAGGCCACCGACATTATCAGTTAAGCTATTTGAGTTTGATGATAGATGATCGCAATGTAACAGGCAAACCCTTAACCATGAATTATACCACGACTCAGTTCGTGCGAGCTTTCCCTGGTACCAATTTGGCCCTCGATCTGACCTGTGAGGATGTCGGGAATGGTATCGATTTTGAGGGTTTTAGTCAAGGGTACGCTCTCTACGCTTTTGATCTGACTCCCAGCATATTAGACGGGTAGCAATTTGAACTGGCGAAATCTGGCCCACTGTCATTAGAACTTAGGTTTGCCGAAATAACGGATGCATCTCTACAAGTCATCGTATACGTGGAACTCGACTCGGTCCTAGAAGTTTCCAAGACTAGACAAGTGTTAACAGATTACGTAGCATATTGGATACCCAACAACTAAGACAATTACAATATCTGACCTGTTTGTTCGACGCTTTCAGCTAGTCAGCGAATGTGCTAGGGACCAGTTGCTTAGATACATTAATAGAACACAACCGGCCGCTTTCATAGTCAGTGCTGACACCATTGCTTAATCTGGATCCAATTGGATATATATATTTCGATGGCCTATTTCAATTTGAATATGTCGATTCATTTGGGTTTATGCGTCGCTTTATACGATGTAACATGGACAAACCACCTATGTACAACACCCGTATGTTACAAGACATTAATAACGCTACTTGTGGTCTTGTATTTCTTGGTGATGAAATGCTGCGGCGCGAGTATGTCACCTATCCTGCAAACATTTCGACACAGACAACACGTGAACGAGCGTCTCGTGTCTCTATTGGTTACCCCGTGGTTTAAAAAAAGACAAGTCCACACATGTTTAACACCACCAGATAAACTCATTCTTATCAAAGAAGACGAACTATCCACACTCGTCTTCCGCGTCTACAACGATCAAGATTTCTACAGCCAACTGGATATTCATGTCAAGAAATGCCGATATGCCCAGACCGCAAGCCAACGGTTTTAAAGCGGTGACAGTTTCTCAAGACAGAGGAACGACGACACCCCATCTGCGTCAGTATTTTGGTGAATCTGAGATGAAATACCCTTCCAAGGTGAGGATTAAACAGAATATGACAGTGTTTGAATCTCTCCTACCGATGAAAGATGCCATTCTAGCTGATTTTGGTAAATAAACTTATGGTTACCAAACACCCAAGCTGTCTGGTAAAGACCAATCTGCCTATAAGCAAGACCAGTCAACGTATACCGAATGTCAAGACATGCTACTAGAAGATCTGACATCTTTCTGCAATAACCAAGTCACTCTGAACCCTTTGGGTCGTAAACGGAGCAAGCTTTAGATGTTGTAACTTAATTGAAGATGTCTACCAATAAAAACACATGGAAATGTTACTTCTTTGTTTGTTTTCTTTAATTACATGTCCACTGTTGTTAGATTTAGAAACCAGCTTGATTAAATCCTGATTAGCAGACAGTTTACATTAATCTTGTCTGTTTTGTTCCATTATGTCAATGTCTCTGTTATTCTCTCTCTCTCTCTATCTCTCTCTCTCTCTCTCTCTCTCTCTCTCTCTCTCCCCGTGTGTGTGTCATATTGTACAAGTGTTTATACTTTGTTCATGTGTGATATTGTACAAGTGTGTGTGCCTTTGTGTTTGTGTATTTGCCTCTGTTCATGTCTCTCCGACAAGAAAAGACCAGAAGAGGACAACGTCATGAAAACATCGAAAAACAAGACCACTAAACAACCAACAAACAAAATATTTGGTTTCACTATTTTGTTTTATTACATCACCAAAACATTGTGTGGGGGTAAACTTTCATTAGTGTCCACAACATATTCAACAAAACAGTTTAGTGATATCAATATATCACAGTCAATTCACATTCACCGTTTAATGTCATCAAAATCACTCAGCGAGTTACACATCATAATCAATGACATAAATGGTTACTGAAAAAACATATAACATTCAAGAAGAACACAAGATGGTCGATATTGCATGTAGTATACACGTGTTAATTACATAAGACCTTCTTGTTAACACTAGTATAATTTTAATAGAACATATTATATTTGACTAATACGACAATAAAAAAGCAAAAATAATATGTGTAACTTATGTTGTGTAAGTAACGGTGTGGTATGTTGATGGGTTGGTTTTGCGTATTGTATGTTGGTATGTCACCTAGACATCAACCTATCGGGAACTCCGGGATATGAAAGAGGTAAAAACATATGGCAGCTACTGTCTCTATTGTACACTTGGTGTCTGGAAGTTGTTGTACAGATTAGTTAAGAATGTCAAGTTCGTGTACTGTTTTGATGAATGTGTCAAAGTCGTGTCTATTATTGATGAGAGGTAGAAATTCTAAAACAGTAGCGTTGTTAGATGACGCATGATGGAATCTAAGTTCATGTGTTTCTCTATCTCTTAGCACTAAGTGATGGCTTAAGTTCACCCTGAACCTCGTATTTTGGGTTGTGAAAATTGTATACAATGTAGCTGACCAGTCGATAGAGTGATGTATCTTTGGACTAATATTCAATTTGTATGTCTATAAATGTTTGCTAATCTTGTGATGTGTCCTGAAAGCGTGCCAATTTTCTCTATATGTTTGTCGAATATAGGTTGAAAGATTGTGTTGTGTCTCTGGTTCCTCTTCTGATAATATGTACGCTTCCTCCTCTATAAATTGGTCAAGAATATTGATGTCTGGCTTCGTCTCTGCCTTTAAGCTATGTTTCATTTGGTTGGCGATTTCCTCTGGAGTGATGATGATGGTGTCGTCTCTGATGTTGTTGATACAGTTGTGGCACTTGATACTGATTAGATGTATTCATAAGTGTCCAGTGATGTGTTCGTATGTGGCGTTGTATGTAATCCTTCCTATTAAATAGATTATTGCATAACTTACAGGCATATATTTCATCCTTATTTCTGTGAATGTGGCGGGTGAGGGTGTGAGACGAAGTGAAGGGTTTGTCACAAGTAGGACACACGAAAGCAAATTAGCTAGTACTGGCCATGTTAATAGAACAAACAGCAGTATGTGGTGCTAATGATGTCCACGGGGTATTATTACCACAATGTCTGAACAATTCAAAATTGTATTGTTCTCGATTATGTACTGTCAAGTTTAACAATTCTTTGACAAAGCACTGACGATAAGTTCCAGACTATCACTTTTTTAAAAGCGCAAAAGTTCTGGTGTGAGCACGAGCAATATATTTTTGCGTGGAGTGATTGCTAATGACGCAAATGTAATGAATATCCCACAAAGCTGTTTGTGATGTTTTTTTTAGTATTGGTCTCAATAACACAATATATGCTTCCACTGTTGTATCACAGTTCAGATACTGACATTACCTGTGACATAAAATGTCGAAGAAAAGTTGAGAATGGTTTGTTATCACAGAATGAAATTGTTCTGCGCGAAAAAACATAAGCGAGCATTGTTATATTAGTACTGTTTGGCAACGATCCAGTGATACTATTTGGCACACCAGCCTGTTTCACAGATAACTCTATGGCGAAGGTTGTCGGTTCACCAAGTCAGCAACAGGAAACGCCTATTTACTTCCAGTGAAATATTTGTTGTAACACGAAAGGCTGATACAAAGAAACTGCTCATAAAAGACGCCTTCTATTTATACACTGTCTGCATTGTACACACTACACTACAGTGCTGACGTGGCGTTTTGTAGACAACGCCATGCATAAAAAATATGCTGAGTTGACTTTTGCACGCGGTACCACCGGGCTGAAGTAGCGTTTAGTAGATAACGCCTCACCATTTGATTTTCTCACACAACCACCAACCGCAACCATCAACGGTAAGTAGACAAAGCCTCGCATATGCCCACACAACAAACGTCATGCATGCGCTGACACCCACGTAGGCAAGGCTACACTAACCACAGCCACCAACCGTAACCACCAAACCTGTTTTACTTTTTTAAGGTTTTCATTTGTAACCTGTATGATGATAGTGTTTATACCAATACGACCCTCTACAGATCACTAATAACCGCGATCCACCCCTTACCAACGAATTTCACTACAACCAGTAATACTTGCCATCTTTACTTGTTAAAGTTTATATTTTTAACCCGTAAGACGATAATGTTCGGAAGCACTTAAAGTAGTAGAAGTATTAGTAGTGGTAACGGTAGTACAATGGGTTTGAATCCCCTCTTCAGACCGAAGTCACAAGGTATCTACAGGGACCCATGGGTACCCATGAGGTAACGAACCCACAAAATCAGGGGTTATTAAACATACTACACTACTATTAGGTCTGTGTTCTTGTCCAGATGATGCCAAGTGACCAAGCCATCCAGGTGATTATATCTTTGTATTTCCATGCTCTATTCCCATCACTCTTGCAGCTGATACACATTTTCTGGTGTATTTCTCTGAATAATATGTCCAAAACATCATGACTGTCTTCGTCTATTTTCTCGAATCACTTTACGGGTTTCGGTTGTTTCTTTAATGATGGGTTTTTCTACCCGTTCGAAGTATTCTTTGCATTGTCCTCAGAAATTATATTTGTAAATGTTATTAGATGTTTCTCAGCTTTTCTGTTTGTTGTCCACGTTTCGCATGCATAAACCAGTATAGGTTCTATATAACACTTCACCACTCTTTCTCTCTTTGCAGTTGACAGCTTGATCACTATGAGAAATAAATATTGCTTTGCTTCCCAATATTTATGGTAGGTAATCAGCACATGCTTTTTGCACACCACTGCCAGTTTCCGAGCGCTCCAGGGTATGCTATTGTTGCTTCACTATCGAGATCAAACCCAATTGAGAGGTAGGTGCCATTTTTGACTGGTTACGGTACCAACCTCACAGGCTCATGGCTTACCGGATTCTGTCTCAGCATAAGGCTGCTAATGCTTCCAAAAACATTGTATCTAATGATAACACACGTCTCATTGACATCTTTCGTCGTGAGATCAGATAGTCTTCTCTGATAAGGAGGAAATATACGAGTTCTCGTGTGCAAGTTGTTACGTCAAACTTCTCACAGCTGTTGGAAATCTCAATCTAGTTGGTCCCTGTCCTGGCTACTAATGCTTCCAAGAAACATTGTATCTATTGATACCACACGTCTCATAAACATCTTTCAAAGTGAGATCAGATAGTCTTCTCTGATAAGGAGGAATAATAGGAGTTCTCGTGTGCACGTTGTTACGTCAAACTTCTCACAGCTGTTGGAAATCTCAAACTAGTTGGTCCCTGTCCTGGAAAATAAGTTAGGAAAAGAGACTCAAGCCCTAGGCAGATGGAGCCAGCTATCTTGGATGGAATTTGTCTACAGGAAGTAAACCATACACAAATGAATGCCGAAGACAGACACATTGACTTTTCAGGTGCATGACTAGATGTCAAGAAACCCCTTCAAAGAGGAACAAAGAATAAGAAACATTAACACTTCCTAATTCCTTCGGAAACCTGTTTTACTGTATTGCAATGAAACACACTGACATACACACTGACTTATGAGTACATAACTAGATGTCAAGAACCGACTTCAAAGAGGAACAAAGAATAAGAAACATAGTCATTAACACGTCCCAATTCCTTCGGCTATATAGAACCTATTTTGCTGCATGGCAGTAAATCTTGGCATGTAAATGGGCAGATTGGGAAGACCTTGGAAGCAACGGAAATGTGGTTCCAGAGATGAATTTTGCATTTTTCCTTGGACTGCCAGAGTAATTCATAACGATTGTCTGAAAGAAGCCAATGAAACCAACAGTACATGCAACAATAAGAAAGAGACAGACGGCTTTCTTTGATCATGTGATGAGAAGAGAGGCAGCGGAGGATATCGTGACAATTGGAGAGATCAACGAGAAGAGAGGAAGAGACAAACTAGGATAAATTATGTTTGGTGGACTGAAACAGTCGTAAAGAGCAGACTTAATCCACAACACAAAAGACCGCTATCTGTAGGGATACATTAACACTTACGCCAGCTGGCAGGGCACTTGATGATGATGCATTTCTTTGAAGTGAGGTTGAGAGTGATCAAGTATTACATTAGCTCTTCACTGCCAAGTTGGGGTTCTTGGGAGAAGGTTGAGTAGGCTAAAGGCAACAGCGTCATGACTGAAGAAGCCAGCAGACGGAGAAGCTTACAGAGACTGGGATAGAAAAACACTTGGCTGAATTAGGTAATATAAAATAGCACACAGTAGTGCAGCTTTACATAACAGAAATACGACACATACAGGACATTGCGGCGATTGCCCTTCATCAGCAAACAAACACATTCACAAACACAACATATAGTTAAGGAGGTCTCCTGTGACTACATCAAAAGGTGACGACTGGGCGAGAAGAACAAAAGGATGAAAAAGTGAAAGCAATAAAGAGAACATGAGAATTGGAAAAAAAACTGTTCATACTTACCTCACAATTTCGATCTGTGTGCAACCACTTTTAATTTGATATATAATACAACATGTATGCTTATCATATTAAACTTGTTTAAGTCATAACTTGACACGCCCATTTCCAGCCATCCATTTGTGTTAGATCCAAGCCTACTTTATGCTTGGTACTGAATCTATTAATATACCTCGAAGGTATGAGGAGATATGTCGTTTCTTAAAGGATATAAAGTACACAAAGTCCCATCTTAACACCTCCAAGCTTATAGAAAATATGGTGTTAGAACCATATGTGTTTAGGCCAATCGGCATATCCTTTAATGGAAGTCACGGTAGAATAATGGCTAGATCCTTGCCTGTCGGCCTGATTGTCAAGGGTTCGGTCCTCATCAGGAGGATTGTATTTGTAAAACGTACCTGGAGACTTCAGGTCAAGGCAGCCTATATTCATTCATTGGCACCTTGCCGTCTTGACAGACGATAGTTTGTGCTTTAAAAAGGCATAATAACTTTTACCTATGGCGGTAGCGAATGTGATTGATAAGGCCAATTCGCGCTGTAAATGTCCGTTCACAGTGGGTGCATGTGAACACGTGGTCATTTCCACCATCATGCACCATCTTACGTCTCACACGCTCGGTGTGTGACTTATCTGCAATAATTTTCTCCTTTGTCTTTATTCCATTTCTGATCTTTGCCCTCCATGCAACACATTCAGCGGCGACTTGCTCCCACTGTGCATTATCAATGCCTGTATCAATCATGTCCCGCTTACAAGCCTATTATATATATATATATATATATATATATATATATATATATATATATATATATATATATATATATATAAAACACACACGCATACACACACACACACGCACACGCTGTCTTGACCTGAAGTACCAGGTACGTTTTACAAATACAATCCTTCTGATGAGGACCGAACCCATGACAACCAGGCCAACAGGCGAGGGTCTAGACATTATTCTACGCTAACTCCCATTAAAGGATATTCAAGAAGGGAAAGGTTGTTGAGAAATGCTCAAGAGGAAGAAAACCGTACGTATGGACGGACAACATAAATCGGTGGAGTTGAAGACGTCTGCATGAATTTACTTTGAATTGCAGGACACTCTATGTTTGAAGACTCATAAAGCCAACTTTAAATGCGAAGATGGCACTTGGTAATTTTTATTTATGGGTTGCTCGCTTTGAACTCAATCGTAGTCTATACAAGTATACTGCATAAGAATTATTTGTGTGTGTGTGGGTTAACTTTCACTATAACCAGTGTCCCTCGCCAACAGGTGAGCCCACTCCGACTTCTGTGGTACTTGTAATTTACGTCTTCAAGTCAGGGACGAGAAGTCAACATTTTAGTCCACCTGGCCGGTGTAGGGGTTGAACCAGCTACCTCCGCATCAGCACATGGAATGTTTAAGAGCAAACTCTCTTACCACATTTGGTACTGATGGTGCTCGTGATGATGATGATGGTAATGCTGACGATGATGGCGATGAAGATGACGCCGATGACTATGATCCAATCAGTTCGTAGAATAATGAACACGTACTAAGGCTGACTAACACAGCGTTGAATGCAGCTATCACAGACACAATGGACATGAACATACATAAGGCATGGGGACAGGCGACGGATCTAGAGTCTTTCCCACCAGTTGTGATGGAAGTGACGTTCTACAAAACATGATCGATCTCCTGGCCATATACCGCCACTTAGGAAATGAATGCACACGTGGGATTTACTCTGAAATGACTGGTTGACTGGCACCTTGGTGTCTTGGCAGACAATAGGATGTAAAAAGGAGTTACACCTATCCATAATACAAAGCCTAGGCTGAATTTAGAGACAATGTGTTGCCTTTGCAGCATGATTCCCTCGCTGGGCCTGCATGGTTTACTCCAGAGGGAAGGTAACATTAATACGTCTGGAACAAGACAAGCTGCAGAAGCTGCAGGATCAGCAAAGCAGTACTCTGACTGTCCGCCTGTCTAAGCTTCTATCCAAGAACAGTTGCCGACCAAAGCTTAGGGCCTGGTCTGCCAGCCAAGACATGTAGTCTTTCGATTGCATTTCCTCTCACTAGGGTAAGGCATGTATCCTCTCAATTCACTACTACGACTGAAACAATTTTAAACCCAACCTCTTGAACCTTTGTTTTTTTTAACCGAAGTAGTTGGCACAATGTTGCGTGTCGGGTTTGGTGAGGGCCGCCCAACATTCGGCGCTAACAGAAAGCAGTAGTACAGTCTACTGTCATACGGTAGCTCAGTCATATTATGTCATATATGAATGAAATCAATGCCTAATCACCATGCCGCGATAGATATGAATTATTTGTTGTATTGTGTGTATTTCTGAGCGTTTTTAATTTTCGCTTTCTGTATTTCTGACTGTATTTTTGTTTCCCTATTTGCCTTTCTCTCTATCTATTTGTCTGCTGTTTACCGGTTATTTGTCTCTCGAGCTGCATGCTTGTTTTCTTTCTTTCTTTCTTTCTTCTTTCTTTCTTCTTTCTTTCTTTGTGTCATCTACCTTTCTGCCTGCCAATACGTCCGTCCATCCATCTGTCTATCTGTGATGCATGTCTTCTGTCCATTTGTCTGTCTGCCTATCTGTTGGTTATGCCTGTCTATCTGCTTGTCTGTCTCTGTGAGTGCTGCACGACGCCTGCCTGTCTGATGTGTACCTGTTTTTCTATCTGCTGCGGCCTGCCTGCTTGTCTGGTTTACATCTGTCTCTCTTTGGGTGACGTTGTATTATTATGTGATGATAATTTGGCCGTGTCCAGTGTGTGCCGCGTGGTTACACACCCACTTCACACGCCAGTGATCCGGGGCTTGTTTCCGGATCCGGTCAAGGATATACACTACTGACGAGTTCAAACGAGAGCGAAACTCGAGTATAGTGCTTCCATATTGACGTGGATGGGCCTTAGGTTCATACCAGAATACGATCAGCGTTGCCAGTAGTGGGTTGTGCTCAATATTCAAATCCCGAAACAACCAAATAATCAATTATGTATATCTGTCATCTGTCTGCTTGATGTCCGTCTGTTTGTCTGCCTGTCCCTGAGGCCTGTCTATCTGCCTATCCGTCCGTCTGCCTATCTTTTTACATACCTGCTCGCCGGCCGCCAACTGACTTTGCCTCTCTGCCTATCTTCCACCTGCTCACTCCACCCACCCCGAACAATTTCTTTTGTCCTTTAGTCCACACAGGTAACGGTTTTATGGAAATCTTACATGTAGTTAAAATAACGAACATGAGAAGTCTGGGCTGTTTCTGATGACAGAAAATTGAATGAGGATGATTGCTTTATGGAATTCTTACATGTAGTTAAAATAACGAACATGAGAACTCTGGGCTGTTTCTGATGACAGAAGATTGAATGACGATGATTGCTTGTTGTCATCGTTAGTGTACAAGGTAATTACATCGCCATGAGAAACCGAGCTCACCTAGTAATATTTAAATAGACATGTAATCAGCAGGCACTTCTGTAAGCGAACACCTTCTATATTATTATGCCTGCCAGGTATTTCAAATTATTGCTGCCAGATTTCTTTTCAAATAAAGCCAAAAATACAACGAAGGCTAAACATAAATGAATAACTATCAGGTACTTTATTCTAATCTCAATGATATATAGTAAAATTACATTAAATATTTCTTTTTTAAAGTAAAACGCAGTTTTACATAATAAAACTGAAATACTATTTCTATTTTTTTTATTAAACTTTACCTGCATTTTCCATGTTTGTAGGTTAAAAATAAAATGCAAGCTGGCAATGCTTGTGTGTGTGTGTGTGTGTGTGTGTGTTGTGTGTGTGTGTGTGTGTGTGTGTTTCTGCAGCGGAAGAGACGCCATGTTTGAATGCTCACATTTCAATGACCAATTTGTCGTCCTTCAATTACTCCGCCGCAAAAATCTGTCATTACTCCAGGGAATCTCTAGCGGCATATTTCAAATGAACGAAATCATGTTTCAGAAGAGGAACAGCAATAATTTCAAACCAGCAGTTGGACTGGTTATTCATCAACTCATCACAGGCCATTTTTCCCCTTTGTGACTCCACTATCTGAAACATTAGTGTTACTTCATCAGGGTTCATGTGATTGGACAAAGATTCTGTTGCCACACGGGTAATGTTCGCACAAACACAGCCGGAGTAAAGTCTGTATTTATCTAGATATTCTATTATTAATCACAATAAATTCGGCTTATTTATTGCGAGACAAACAAAGATGGGTTTTTATAAGCTTATCCAAAGCTCAGGATGGGGGCGCAGAGTACATTGATTAATAGCAGTACTTTGGTGTCAGTTTGTTTTCAGTGATATAGTGTATAAATTACAGCTGAAGTATAAATGCGTTATGTAGACAAGCCATCAGTGTGGGGGAATCGGAAAACAAACGGTATAGTTACAATAATAAAGATGAACATATGCTTTCATGTAAATAATATAAAATAACACAAACTAATGCAGTTTTACATAACAGAATTACGACACATACAGGACGTTGCGACGACTAGCCTCTATCAGCAAATAAATACATGCACGAAACACAACATATAGTACAGGAGAAGATCCTCCGGTGGCTACATTAATTATGAGGACAGGGATGAGAAGAATAAAAAGATTTAAAAATGAGAACAATGAAGAGAAAATGAAAATATAAAAAACAAACATAAAAATGTTGCTACTTATCTCAGAGTCCGAGGCTGTACTGCTACCACTGAATGTATTCTTTATCCTCTTGTATACATAACCGTGGGAGTCTGTGGGTCATGGGGACCGAGGTAGGGGATGATACCAGGTTAGTGAGTGGCTCACGGTTCAGTGAAAGTCCCATGTATATGAATGGAAGTGCTTTCCTGGGAGCTTCTGTAGTATGGTGACTAGACACTTGCCATCCTGCTTGGTGGTCATGGGTTCGATTCCCATCGGGGTGAACTGGAATTTGTACAATTGATAAGAGATCGACTCAGCCTAAAGTGGGTACCAAAAAGACTTGGGAAGTAAAGGCGACAGCCGTGATACTGACCACAACAGCCATCTAGTGCCGATCGATCTTTAAAAATGTGTACGCCCATTATGTCTTAAGGCGTATAAAATGGATACTTTGATTTTTCCTAGGAGTAAACATGGGTATATTCTGACAAATTTGTGACTGGAACAGTTTCTAGCTGAACTGACTTCGAGCAAATGCGATCATTCGAACCCGTTCCTTTCTCCAGCTCGTAGTAAGCGTCTATTCTGTCTTCCATGTAGATGCCAGGCTTTCTACATCGGCAGAACAGAGAGACAGATGAACGAAAGAGTGTCAGAACACATACCTCAATGGGTTGACAAGATACGACACACAGGCGAGGGGAGCCTAGTGGGGCCGACACAACAGAAGCTCCCCGCGTCTTCAATTGGTAGGCACATTCTCGAAAACTCCATGTGATTGACAAAAACATTGTATTTCGCGTGTTGTTTAACACACAAAATACTCGCTTGTTAAAGTTTGCAGAAGCAATAATGATCAATCTACGCAAGCCAGATTTGTACAAACAGAAAGACACGTAAGTCAGCTTAAAATTACCATGGTAGACAATTGACATTACTGTGTGAACATGTATATATTTCAGCTTGAAGGATTTGTCTAGTTAATTTACTTTATGTTGCGTGAATTCTGCAGTATGTACCTGACGAGATGCAGCTAAATATGTCTGGCAATAAATCGTGCAATCTATTGTTTGTGTCTTCGTTATTCAAATTCAATACGGGAAAAAATTGTTTTGAATATTCTGTCTTTTTTTCGAAAATAAAAATGGGTTGTTTTAGTTTGTAGAAGATCACCTTTCACTGCACTCGTGTACCTCTACGAGTTCTCCCATAGATTACACTACGAGAACCTTAGTACAGTGCCCGGATTTTGTGGAGTCTGCGACAATCCCTTCTGTGTACACCATAATCATACATGTTATAAACGAGTTTTGTGAACATATTGTTTTCTATTGAAACATCTCATATTCAGCCTTGGGATTCTTACGGTACATAGTAATTTTCGGCTTTATCCGTGAAGGTTAGGCGTTCAATAAACGACCCCAGAATCGAGAAGGTGAGGTGTATAACGTTACTGAGTTCAGACAGCGCTATTCACACTCTTGTCTGCTTGAGTCAGAGGTGGACGTCAAACCCGCCGTGTCACAGTGTGTGTGTGTGTGTGTGTGTGTTTGTGTGTGTGAGTGTGTGTGAGTGTGTGTGTGTGTGTGTGTGTGTGTGTGTGTGTGTGTGTGTAGAAGATACGTTATATTATGGAATAAAATCTGAAAGACAATTAGACGGAAACACCAAATGAAAGGAGCACAGTGACACTTTACAAAATTAGATAAACAGAACTTTCACTTTAAATAAGCCTTATTCAAGGTTAAAGAAACATTACATAACAAAAGGGACGTGGAAGGGAGTTGGTGACCTCCATCGCGATATTGCTACTAAATATGTGTGGTTACATTCCAGTTGCATCTTCACAACAGTGTTCCACTATCAGATTAATTGGCTTTAGGCAAGGAAGTGCTTACATGTATAAAGCAGTGAGCCAGTCATATCATGCAAATTGAATGTGTAAGGGATGACCACACATGGAGCACTTAGTAGTGTTATATTTGTAGTGATGAGATCTAGAACTAGAACCTCGGTGATGGATTCATGTTTCTGGAAGATCTTAAAATCCGATACATGAAAAATGCCAGAAATCCAAAACGATTGTTGAACAATTTATTCCCTAACATTAATTTAGTTTAGTCGATGGATCAACATCACGGCACACGGGTGTAGCCCATAAGTGCTCCGTTCTCTACCTAACTCAAACCTGAGTCTGGAGAAACTCAGCTCAATGCACGAACTCAGTATCACCGGCGAGGATCCTGAAATACTTTGGGTAGGTTTCTAACTCGAAATTTTGCCCGGGCAGAGCCGTTAGGCTACTCTTTTTCGATTTCGAACTGCCAAGGGGTTTTTTACGTGCGCAACAATACACACGGGCGTCCGATCTCACTACCCAGAGACCAGGGGAAATTTTATTACTATAGTGTTTTTTTTTTTTTGTTGCCTCAATATAAAATTGAATATCTCAGTAACCAACTGATGGAAAATAATGAGATTTAGTATATAACCTTATCATTATGTCCACCCAACAAAAAAATTTTGTTCTGGAGATTGTACAGCAGATTTCAATTTTTGCTTATATGAGGTATATATTTTACCGCCCCGCCATGCATGCCTTAATTTTTAGAGGATTACAGCTCAGCAAGACCCATTCGCGCTAATTTTAAAATTGTCTGGCGGTCTTTCGTTTTTGGACAGACTGAGTGTTATAGTTCAGAGGCGTCGTCAAACTGTGGGTTCTTTCATGAAACGTGATTATATAAATAAATCTTACCATTAATGTAATCTTAATAGCTAATATTTGAATGTGTTAATACTGTTCAATGGGATTAAAAGTGAAATTGTGTACACTTCAAAACATCGCTATGAAGTTGTACACATATTTTCGTCAAGATGCTGATCGCAGGAAACTGTTTCATACTGTTACAAATCCCGAAAAAAGAACAGTGCATGCATTAGGTTTGAGTAAACGATCGTTTCGTCGATGGGTGTAAGAATCTGGAATGAAACCAACACGCGATAAGCAAACAGTAGGTAGAAAGGCAATTGTAGACAGCTTTGACAAGGATGTCATCAGACGAGTTATTATAAAAATGATGGATGCCAAAGAATCAGTGAGTGTAAGAAAACTGAGGGTTTTGTTGAGAAAGGACAATAACATAGAGCTATCCAAAACAACTTTGTGGAAAATTATAAGGACATTAGGCTTCACTTTTAGAAAGTACAAGGGAGGTAGAAATATCCTTTGCGAGCAACCGCATTTAGGAGCCATGAGAAGCAGATACCTACGTGAAATAAGGGAAATGCGCAAAGAAAATTATGACATAGTGTATTTGGATGAAACGTGGATCAATGCGCACCACACAAGTGAAAAGGAATGGCAATCAATGGATGGAAAGATAAAACGTTATGTGCCCTGTAGTAAAGGACAGCGTTTGGTCATAGCCCATGCTGGTAGTACTCATAATGGCTTACTACAGAATGCTGGGCTCGTGTTCGTATCAAAGCATACAGACAAAAGGGATTATCATAATGAGATGAATGGTAATGTATTTAGAGATTGGCTCGAGAATACATTACTTCCATCCCTTGATAGACCGTCTTGTCTAATCATGGACAATGCATCATATCACAATGTTGTTGCCCAAGAAGACAAAATACCTACGGCATCGAGCACAAAGAAAGCAATAAAGATATGGCTCCGAAGGGAAAATATATCATTTCCAGAAACATATTTCAAGCTACAGTTGTTGTCACTTGTAAAACAGACGCAAAAAAGCAAGAAATTTCAAATTGCCAAGTTGATAGAAGAGCATGGCCATAGGTGCTTGAGACTTCCGCCGTATCATTCTCATTTAAACCCTATAGAACTTGTGTGGGCTAAAATTAAAGGACAAGTGGCAGCTGCCAATACTACATTCAAATTGTCTGACGTCAAGATACTAACCCAGTCCGCGCTATTAAATATTGAAAAAAGTTACTGGAAAAAATGTGAGGACCATGTGTTGAAAGAGGAAGAGGACTATTGGAGAAAGGATGGATTGAATTTTATGCAACCGAGAGCAATCATCAACCTACTGGAATCGTCCGACACAGATTAAGGTCTGAGCAGAGTATGCCCTGGCCATCCTCACTGTCAGCCCTACACAGATTGGAAGACTTGAAAAGGTACAAAACGAAGCCATGCGCATCATTTTGGGCTGCACGAAAGACACCAGCTGTGTATCAATGAGATACCTCCTTGACTTCCCGACAATGGAACACAGGATCAAGATCTGGAGAGCTCGTGCATTCTTAAAAATAAGTGCAGATGAGCAGCACCTCTGCATGACGCTATATTCAGAGAAAAGGGTGACAGGCTAAAGAGAGGCAAATCATGGATGGGTCGGGCGGAAGATGTCGTCAGACAGGTCTGCAGTCTTACCAGTATCAACCCCGGCAAGGAATGGGTGCCGGTGCCTCCAGCTTTTAAGTGCACTTTCTCCTGCATTATCACACTCGACAGACGGTGCAGAGAGCAGAACCCTGTCGCTGTCAATGCAGAAGTCAACGCGCTCATCTATGAACACTCATATAGCCCCAAAGTGCTCATCTATACAGATGGATCTGTTGTAAAGCAGCACAGAAGTGCGTGGGCATTTACAGCCCATTCAGCGGGCCGAACCGTTCAAGAATCGATTGATGCCCACTCTATGACCTCGAGCAGCATGACGATGGAGGTGATGGCAGTTACACAGGCTTTTATATGGCTGGAATCACAGCATTATACCAACGTGTGTGTACTAAGTGACTCAATGCGCATGATTCAGAAGATCGAAGCTGGATCTGTACGTAGACGGTGGACTGAGTCGCTACGGAAGTCTGTTGTTCGTAAAGTCACCTTCATCTTCGTCCCGGGACATGCGGGAGTCGAGGGAAATGAACGAGCTGATAAACTGGCTGGCTCTGCACCCCCTGTAGATGGCCAGCCCATGGATCGTGCCGATGTTATTAACGTCCTTAAAGATATGGCGAGAACAGAGGACTTTGACGTCAGTGAATCCACATCGCTGTCCAGGATGAAAGACTTGGGAGTAAGAATTCGGCACGGCCAGATGCGAGAGGTACATCGGGAAAACAAGGCGCCTCGTCAACCAACACAGAACTGGCACTATTAGCCACCGGACGCTGATGCATATGCTGGAGGGAGGATCTGAGCACCTATGGACATGTCCGGAGTGCAATGAAGATACCCCAACTGATAACTGATAACTGAAGAAACAAGAAGGAAATGAAAAATAAGGTAAGAAATATATTCCTTCTACTTTCCTGTTAATTTACAAATTATTTACCCCGTGCCTCTGTAAATTCTCTGTCTTTACTAATATTACACATTGCACCCCTCTCGGGATTCTCCGTGGTGAAGTGGTCAAGCCGTCTGACTCGGGCTCCGAAGGTTGTATGTTCGATTCCGGGCCGCGTCCTTCATTTCACGAGTGCTATTTTTTCGGAGACTCCCGAGGGTCGTCGCTGGAGTTACGGAGTTCGAGCTTTGTGAGACGCTTTCCGCGCTGCGGAAAGAAACTGAGCCATATGGGATAAACACCCGGTGCAATGCAGCCGACCCTGTCGATTTTAAGCTAATTCTTTCATTGCACCCACTCTCATACGAATCCGGATAAGCCTTTGTGTGTCAACAGAATTGACATGTCTCACATTACCGTAAAAATAACTTCGTTAGCGAGAAATCACTAGTTGTTCAGCAAAAGATCAAAGGAATGTCGCCGCTTTCAATGATTTAAGTTGTTTTTGGACCTTTCAAAGACATATTCCTTGGGTGGGGGTAAATATAAGACGGCTGGAAAAATTTCATAACGATGCAACAGACAGTTTTCAAAATAATTGATCGTGAATGAAGGCGACCAAATGTGGACATACTATAGAAGTCCACGTGAAAAAAAAAATCCCGGTCCTCACCGGGTTCAAGGGTCCCTAACATTGCATCATGAATGGTAATGAAGGAGCCGACATATTTGCACAGGAAGACCACCAGACAGCAAAATTTCAATATTGGGGCTTAATAAGAGTTGTGTGAAAACACCGACATTTTTCTTCCTGCCCTAATTCACATAGAAAGTGGACAACTCTGTGGTTTCCCCGAGGCCATATAAACTAACAAGGTGAATTATATTATATGAGAAACAAAGAGTACTAACACTGTATCCTACCATGCAATTGGCAAGACGTAACTAAGAAGGGTTGATGTGAGGCTGACTACCTAATCCCGTAGTTGCAAAAATGCAATTAATCATGAACAAATCTACACGCGGCTTGGTGTGCGTTGCTTATCTATACTTCAATGGGAGGTGCAATACAGAAGGAGACGAAGCATATTTTTAGTTATTGATTGACATTGGCATAAAGCAAAGTAACCGATGCCGCTTTTAGAGGTCATATTCCTTGATCTTTCTATTAATGTTTGAAAGGTGTATATTGAATTGTTTATACATTTTTCTTCAACAAATCTATACTGTTTTTCACCATTTTTCATTTATATTTCTTTATTGTTCTTTTCATTATAATTTTGAGTTATGTTATGTTTGTTATGGTTTATGAGGTTAATTGTACGAAAATCTTCACATTCAGTAACTCCTAGTCTTTCTGATACAGCAATAAATACATATTTCAGCACATCATTGGAAAAATATCTACCGTTGTAAATATAATTCAACATTTTGGTTAACATATCTACTTCAAATTCTCCCAGAACCATTAAGTCTTCTATTGAGATTCCATCTGGACCGGCTGTTTTTCCTTTCTTCATATGTTGATAGCGTCAGACTTCTCGTCTTAGTACAGGTGGACCTTCTAAGTTACTTTTTTTTCTGTATTTTCCCCGTTCTTCATCAAGAATTCTCATATATATATATATATATATATATATATATATATATATATATATATATATATATATATATATATATATATATATATATATATATATATATATATATATATATATATATATTCACCCGCTTCATTATAGCATCTTCCTCCAATAACATCTTTCCTACTTTTGATTTCAAACACCATGTGTTTACTCTGGTATTTCTTCCAGTGTGCTCACTGATTTGTCTGTGCATATGTTTGGTATTTTAATATAATTTAATTCAATTTTCTTGCACTGCTAATTTATCCAAGTGTATTTTGCCATCACATATTTATCTCTTATTTCTTTATTTATCTTATCATACTCTAGATTGTCATGTTTACTTTGTCTATCAATTGTAAGATTTATTCTGTGAATTGAATGGCCACGGGTGAGATGGTCGTGAACGTGGAACATCTAGTATGCGGGCGGGGTGGCGCCAGGCGTATGGACTTCTGAGGGATATCGCCTGCCCCTTCCCTAGCAGGCAAGCTCTACTAGGGTGACCGCTCATTTCCTGCAAAATCCAAACTTTGTGTATATGGTACTATTTAAACAAGGGAATCGTTGCCGGAGCTAAGGAGCACATGCTCTGCGCTTGACACATCCTTCAGAGGCTAGCGAAGAGAGAGTGAGGAGGAGAAGACGATGAAATGGTGTGAGAAGAAGGCATATAATAATAATAATAATAATAATAATAAGTCTTTATTTTCAAAGGGTTAAGAATTGGGCACGCAGGCCCGTCTGACATTCTGCCCTTCTTCTCTATTTCCTCTCATACATTCTTTCATTCAACATCACTTATGAAGCAACTTTTGACAACAAAAGAACATTAAAACGCATGAAAAATAATCAATAACAAATGAATCACTGAGGCAGTGTTTAACATGGGCATTATAAATACCTAAGGAGGGTGTAACGTGCCATACATAAGGGAATGTTTTTTGGCTAGTTGTCGTTTGAGATAAGTTACCATTATTGTTTTTTTTTGTGTTATTTGTTATGGGGGCATGTAGTCTGTACTAAGGTAGTGTTCAAACAGGTTGCGAATGTATGTATCATGATTGGTGGTGTCTTTGATTTCTTGTGGAAGATTGTTCCACAACTGAGCGGCAGAGTATGCTAAGCTTGTTTTATATAAGTCTATCCTAGGTTTAGGGACATGAAGTATATTTAGTCGTTCGCTATGTCTAGCGTTATATTTAAACAATGGCCAAAGGTAGCTTGGAGCATTTTGAAATAGGATTTTGTGAATTAGTTTGGTCTTATTAAAAAGCAGGCGCTTGTGGAGTGGCAGTAACCGGAGACGTTTATATAGGTTAGAATTGTCGGTAAGCTTTTCACCATTAATTAAACGCACTGCCCTTTTCTGGAGTGAATATAGGCTTTTTGTTATTGATTTGGAGCATCCATCCCAGACTGTGGAGCAGTAATCAATATGTGTTTGTATATGAGAAGTATAGAATATCTTTCTTGTGTTTTCGTCAAGGAAATTTTTAATTTTGGCAAGTTGGTATACTTTTTTGGCTATTTGTTTAACTAGAGCATGAACATGTGAGTTAAAAGTTAGATTTTGATCTATGATAACACCCAGTGTCTTGTGCTCGGTGACACTTTCTACAGGCGTGCTGCCAATGTGCAGCTGAAGAGTTCTCTGCGAGTTTAGAGTGTGAAGTCTTTGCCTGGTTCCTATTAACATAGACTTTGTTTTAGTAATGTTAATTTGCATGCGGTTTGCATGACTCCAGTTAACTACACTATTTATTTCCTGTTGCAAGGATAATTCTAGCACATTACGATCAACAGCGTTTGTATATACTGTGCAGTAATCAGCAAATAGATCGCAGGACGACGACAGATTTAATGGAAGATCATTTATATAAATGGCAAATAATAGAGGGCCAAGAATAGACCCCAGAGGGCAGGCGCCAGGAGAACAAGACGAAAAGTGAAGAGACTAGGTCTCAACCATGTAAGAGTGGGATATTGGAACTGTCGTAGTGCTGTATTGGAGAGGCTAATATATGATTTTGATGTCCTCCAGGAGCTAAATAAAGACAAATACCCTTGCCCTGGGTACGCCAGTTATATAAACCCTACTGGGCAGATGAGACATGGGCAAGGTCTGCTGGTGAAGGAAGGAGTGAAGCATGTGGTACTTGACTTGAGCCAGTGGAATCACAGTGCAAGAGAGGTCCAAGGTATACAAATGGAGATTGGGGGATTAAGTTGGAACATCATAAATGTATATGCCACAGTGGACTGTTTTATTAGAAAGGAACACTGGGGCTGGCTTAAGGAATTGGAGGAATTACCAGGTGGTAGGCTACTCACATGTGGAGACTTCAATGCGAGGAACAGAGATTGGGACAGCATTGGAGAAAACGGACAGTGAATTGCCCTTGCGGATGCCATGGTGGACTCCGATGTGGTCTGCATAAATGATGGTAGGCCGACTAGAATGGCAATGAGGCCTGGCGATGCGGACACAGCTATTGACTTGGCACTTGTCTCCCAGTCATCAGTCCTTGATATAAAGTGGACTGTTTTGAATGACCATGGGAGTGATCACATGCCATGCTCAGTTCTGATCTCTAAATCAAGGAAAATTAAGGCTGGGAGAGCGCGCAAGGCCTTCTGGTATAGGTGGACCGACAGCCTTCTTGGACGCCTCAGACAGGGGGCATGCAACAGGGCTGTTAAAACCTCTTTTTTGCAGCCCCCCATGGTGGACCCCAGAAGTAGACCAGGCTTGGAAAGCAAGGAGAGCTGCAGTGAAGCAGCTAAGGAAAGTGCGACAGACACCCAGAAGCTCACGAGAAGAAGTGGACACGACGGAAAATGTCAAGAAAGACAAGGTGGAGGTTATCAAGCGCTGTGCTGCAGAGGCCAAAAAGTCAAAATGAAAATGATTCATGAATGAGATTGGAGGTGATAAAACACTGCGAAAATTTTGGAAACTGCACAGACAAATGTAAAGAAAAGATCGGCCTATGACAGTGGGAACAATTTATAGAGATGATGTGGTGCACGTGACAACATACAAGGAGAAAGGGGAGGCGTTTCTCCAGAGATATTTAGAGCAGACCAATCATGATGATGTGGACACCAGGGATGCAGTTAGAGAGGAGTTATCTGGCACTATAAAGAATATGCCTTATGAAGACATCATACGGGTTGAAGATGTTAAACATATTTTGAAAAAGGCAAAAGATACGGCACCAGGGCCTGATGGGCTCAGGTATGGCCACATGAAGGCTTTGAGCGATGTAGACCTGAAGGAGACCGAATGTTTTAATTAGAGCATTAGGACAGTATCAGTACCACAGGATTGGGTACACAGTTATCTCATCCCTTTTCCAAAAGCCATTCAAGAATCATTCAAAGCTTAGCGGCTTTAGGATCCATCCATCCATCCATCATGTACCATGCCGGTAAGCGTGGGCGGTCATGTTCTGCCATCTCACTCGATCACCAGAGTCGTGGATCAGCTCCGTGTTTCTGTCTCGACCATGCCACAAGGCCAAGCCATCCAAGTACTTGCTTCTAGGTCTTCCCCTTGGTCTGTTCCCCTCGATCTTACCAGTTGTCACCAAATTCTCCAATCCATTTCTTCTCATAACATGCCCTAAAAAATGTTGACTGTCTACGTCTAATTTCTCTAATCAATTTACGATCTTCATTTGTTTCTTGAAGGACTTGTTCATTGGTCTTTCTGGCTGTCCATGGTATTCTTTGCATTTTCCTCAGAAACCACATCTCTACAGCCATCAGATGTTTTTCAGCCTGACTGCTCATTGTCCACGCTTCACATCCATACAAAAGTACAGGTTCAATGTAGCATCTCAACACTCTTTTTCTCGTTTCAGTTGACATCTTTTTATTGGTCAATATGTTTTTCATCTTGCTGAAGGCTACTTTTGCCATGGCGATTCTTGTTCTAATCTCTTCAAGGCATCTCCCGTCAGATGTTATTACTGTTCCGAGATAATTGTACCTGCTCACTTGTTGAAGAGTATTCCCATTTACTTGTATATTACATTGTGGTATTTCGTCCTTCCTAGTGACGACCATAATCTGTGTCTTTTTACAATTTAATTCTAACCCTAGTTGTTCACTGTGTGTAACAATTGCATCTACTAACTTTTGCAGGTCCTGTTCATTGTCTGCAATCAAGACTGTATCATCTGCATATCTAATGTTATTGATGCATCGTTAGGATCATCACCCTTCAAAATACATTTAGGAAGGTGTTAGAGAAGATAGTCTCTGTCAAGCTGCAAGAGCTTTTGGAAAGAGGGGAAGCTTCTTCCAAGAGGCATGGGGAGCTACAGGCTAGGAAAAGATACCTGGTCAAATGCAGCAACTTTTGCCTTTGACGTTTATGAGGGATTCCAGAGTAGATAGGAAACGATGGCGGCAGCGCTTGATCTCGAGGATGCGTACAATAGAGTTCGATACGATAGTTTGATGACGGCACTGATGAAGAAGGAGGTCAATCCCTGGTTGGTGAACTGAATAGCGGCCGTCCTGCATTCTCGTCGGATTGCTCTCCGTCTGGGTGCATGGACCTCAGAGCCACATATTTTAACCCCGGGACTGCCACGGGGATCCACAATCTCACCGGTGCTCTTTAACGTGTATACGAGCGAAATTGCAAACCTAGAAGCACCAGGGGTTGGAAGGATACTAACATTTGCAGATGATATTCTTGAATATAGGCAGGGGAGAGATAAGGAGCAAACAGCCCAGAAGCTACAGGTGACAGACAAAGTGATTGACAGTTGCACTGAAATGGGTGCTGTCATCCACCCGGAAAAGGCAGCTATTTTGTGGTGCTCTCTGGACAATAGGATTGTGAGAGCTGATGTTCCAAGCCTCACGATAGATGGTGGAGGCGTCAACAGAGAGAACAAACTGAAGTATCTGGGAATCACATTTGACAGGAGCCTGTCCTTCAAGGATCATGTGGAGTCGGTTGTGACAAGATCCCAAATGGGACTCAACGCACTTAAAATTATAGCTGCAATGGACATAGAGCAGAGAATGCTTTTCAGACTATATCAGCACTTGATCCTCTCAGTGACTGATTATGGACTAGGACTGCTCACTGTCTCAAATAGTCAGCTTGTGAGATTGGAACGCATACAGAACGAGGCTATGCGGGTCATTCTGGGATGCACCAGAGACACCCCAGTGGTGTGTATGCAGTACATCCTTGGTTTGCCGACTGTTGCTGGTAGGCTCATGGTGATGCAGGCGAAGGCATACTTCAGAGTAGCTGCAGACACAGATCATCCGTTGCATGAGGCGCTGGAAGAGGTTAAGGGTCAGCGACTGAGAGGGAAATCGTGGATGGCTCAGGCGGAGGATACGATGTGCATCATTGGAGAACATCAGGCGAGGAGAGGAGTGGGTCAGAGTGCCAGCGGAGCAGTTAGACTTGTGCAGAGTTATAATCACATTGAGCCGGGAGTGCAGGGAATGGCCAGCAGTGGAAATCCAGCAACTAATTCAGGATAATGCTCGCCCGGGTGATGTGATTATCTACACAGATGGTTCGGTGTTGAGAGGTAGTAGAAGTTCCTGGGGGTTCTTGGCAAAGGCTAATGGTCGATGTTTGGTGCAGGAGAGCCTGGCATATGATACCACAGCATCTAGCTTAAGAATGGAGGTGGAGGCAGTCAATGCAGCTTTCCGCTGGATGGAGAATACGACACACACACACACACACACACACACACACACACACACATCGGGATTGTAACTGACTCAGAAAGCATGCTGAGTAGGGTGAATGAACGAACGAACGAACGAACGAACGAACGAACGAATGAACGAACGAACAAACTTTATTTTAAAAGTTTAACAAATTGGGCACGCACGGCCCGTCTTACATTCGGCCCTTTCGATCACTCATCTTTCAATCATCAAATGTGCATGTTACATTTACATAGGGGGAAAAAAAACATTGTCAAATGGATTTTGTAAGCATAAACAATGCATATTACGCATGGTACATTCACATGGGGAAAAAAAACATTGTCAAATGAAAGTTGTAAACATAAACAGTGAGGAACAGGCAAGCTTCGTGTAGAGTGGCTTGCTTCGCTTCGGAAGTCACGGGTGGCAAGCATCGTCTGGATCTTTTCTCCGGGGCATGCTGGTGTGCTGGGGAATGAACAGGCAGACAGATTGGCTGGCTCTGCAAAACTTGTTGGAGTATTGATGCATGATAAGGCAGACATGGTTACGACCTTGGGGAGCACGTGTACACATCGGAGGAGCAAATGGATCACCATAGTCTGGCAAGAATGCGACAGCGAGGAGTGACGAGGGGATCTGGCCGATGCTCGACGCGTAGAGGAAAGGCGAGACGCACATATAATCAGATTGCTATTGGTACTATTCGGGTTGGAACTCTTCGCTGGCTTCTGAGGATGGGGACGAAGCATTTCCTATTGTTCATTTATACTTTGTATTTTAGCTTTTTCATTGTACCTATTTTTCACGAGGCTGATCTGTGGCGAAGGATTATAAGGACCAATTCTTAATCCAGCATACCGCGTTCGAAACCCAGCTGCGGGAGATTTGGAAACAGACTCTCCTTGCGCTGGTGTTAATGACAAGATCTGAGTGCCAGACGTTCAGAAAGCAATTGCAAACTATTGAACGTTATCTTGCCAAGAAATCACAAGCAGGCAAAACATGCCGGGGTTGATTGCGACGTCCTGTAAAGGATATGCAACTAACTTGTTCTTTTCCCCCCAGTGAGTCTGTATTGTTCTTGAATTTCGTTACCTGCTTTCAAAACATCTTTATTAAATCTTATATTCTTAAACACTTTAGTCAGTGTGGTTGAGTATTTTTTTATCAGCGCATTTCCATATGTAAAGTAGTCTTTTATGGTGTTTAAGGCAGGTGTTTCCATTAATCATTACATTTATATTAGTTAGTCGCTGTTCCAACATTATTCCACGCCAAGTGTCGATCAACAAGAAAGTACAACAGCCTGAAAGATTCATTCCGAGAATCACTCAATGCTCAAGATGCCAGAGGGCCGGTCCAGCAGAACAACATGCCTCAGCAATACATAGATCGGTCGATACTGCGCCGAACACCATGCATTCAAGGAATGTCCGCTGGCCAAACAGGACACGGACTTTCGAAAGCCCAACGACAACAGAAAGTGTGCCAACTGCCGTGGCAAACACGGAGCAAGATATCTGGGCTGTCCGTACCTCCAAAGGCACAGAGATGCCATAAAGACCGCCATAATCACAAACACTCCAATGAAGGAAGCAAAGCAAAGGTGCCAGACAGCCACGGGCATCTTACAAACAGAAAAGTCCTAGCTACAAAAGCAGATTGATGAGCTGAAAAAACAAGTCAAGGCATTGCTGACACCGACACTAACAAGCGACAACGAAAAATTACTGGCTGACATTAAAGAAATCCGGCACTATATCAAGCAAAGGTGGAACGCATGGCACAGATGAAAAAGGGAAAATGAAGAAATCCTACAAGCCATTAAGACAGAAAGAGAACTACTGAAAGCCGAAAGGGAGCTAACCTAAAACAAACATGCAGCAGCCGTGGGAAAGACCACAGTGAAACCACAAGCTAAAGCCAGCAGTTCATCCATGACGCCCAAGAAATTCAAGGGGGAAACCCGTATTCTACCAGACATCGGAAGAAAGTCAAAGGAGAATCATGTATTCTACCAGACATCGGAAGAAATTCTAGAGGAGGAAACCGATACATCTGAAGATAACTCCTAGATAGACGAAGACCCCACAGTCCAGGCAAAGAAGATAGTAGCTAAGCTAGCGCAGAGAGCAAGGGACAGACACCAAAGAAACCTAGCCAAAATATCTACCAAAGAGTCCTTGTAAGGGCTTATCATACCAAGAACAGACGAACTAGAAACCAACACTGACCAAAGAAACCGACAGAGGAGACGGACACAAAGGGGAACCCACCGGCCAATCCCCCCGGCATAAACTCTTAAAAATCGAAAAGCCAGCTAACATTGGCTCACAAACCGAAAGAAAATTAACCCGCACCATAAACCACCACAAATATAACTAACGCCACAGAGGTTAGTTCAATGGGTGGAAAGTATTTTTTTTTTCTACAACTGGAACTGGAACACATTACTGCATAATGCAAACTAGCTAGTTCAGCAACCGGCCGCCGCCATTTTCTGAACATGCACTTCACAATTCAAAACTACGAACAGATGTAAAAGCACTCCACGTGAAATCCACAGTTCACAGTGTCGCTACAAGCACTTAACGCGGTAGCGCCTTCGATTAATTCCTCTCCTCTTTCATTTCTTGTACCTAAACCACAATTCCCCACTATATCCTCCATTTTCCACTTTCCTACTCTTGCATGAAATCTCCCAGTGTTATTTCTATTTTTATGTCGTCAAAATACACATGTTTACTCAGCAAAACTACAGAGAAGTCAAGGTTTACTCTTCTGTGCCTATAAATAATGATGTGATATTGGTATCTCATATGAAGGAAGAAGCATGACGCCTTCCTGCTCTCCGCAAGCCTACGGTACACATTGGACAAGGTATAGTACCCGTTTAACTCCCTCCTTCCCCGACCAGGTGAAATCGTATGAAAAGGCGGTTGATGGAGGTGAGAGTAGCCGAAGGATAGCTGTTAATTATGGTCTCAAGTTTCACGGCTTTAGACCAAGTATCTCTTTACGTAGACAATGTCTACGTTTATCAGTCCTGTTAAGTGCTAGACTTCCGTGGGTATATGGTTCTACACATTCGCGCAATGTCAGCGACGATATACATCATATATCAGCCAAAGCAGAATTGATTTCTTCACTTCACATGATATATAACTCTGTAGTATGCACCCGATGAGATGCAACGTTGTATGCCAGGCAAGATATATTGCAATATTTTATTTATTCCTAGAATAACGTTTTGTAGAATAATGTAGAATAATGTGTTGTAAGTGACTAAGGGAATACATTGTTTTGAATGCATAGAGAAGCTAGGAAACATCCAACGGCAGTGGAAAAATTAGGTAGGGGGAAAATGCAAAGAATACCACGGGTGGATTTAAAAAAAACGATTGAGTAAATTCTAGAAAGAAAACCATAAACAGATCAGAGAAACTAGATGCAGATAGGTAATGTTTTGAGCATGTTTTGAGGGGAAATACACTGAAAGGTTTAGTGAGAGCTGTCAAGATTGGTGGGGAAAATAGCAAGAAGGCAGAGATAAAAATGTGGATGGCTTGCCCACATGGCATAATCGGGACAAGCCCACAGGCCTGATCCAAGGCACTGCTGAGAATCTGAGATGGCGAACCGAGACCGCCCATGTTTATTGGCAATGCAAATGGTTGTATCAGAGGAACAAAATGGAGAGATTGTGGTTGATAATACTGATATAATAAAAATACGAACATGATACAAAATGATTTATTCTGGGACAGCAAGGTCTATAAACCAACAATGTATAATACTCACGATGGACCAAACGTATTAAAGGCTTAAGTAGAGAAGGCTATTAAAAAGATGAAACAAGGAAAGGATGCAAGTCCTGACAAGATAACAACGGAAATGATACAATCCTTATCTAGCTTTGGCATCGATACTATGACAGCATTATATAATGATATATATCGTACTGGGTACATCCCCAAGGATTTGGAAACATCCATTTTCATTACATTAACCAAGAAATCAAGAGCTATTGACAGTGAGGATTACAGAACTATTGGCTTAATGAGCCATATAACTAAGATACTCCTCAAGGTCATACAAGAAAGAATTTAAAATAAAATTGACTAGGAAGTAGGTGAAGAACAATTTGGATTCCGCAAACATAGTGTCGTCAGAGAAGCAACAATTTATTTGAGGATGTTGATTGAAAAATATATAGAAGTTCAAAAATATATATGTATGTTTTATAGACTACAAGAAAGCTTTTGATAAGGTCCAACATGAACGATTAATTACATGCCTTCAAGATATAGGAGTAGACGGAAAGGACACCAGAATTATTATCAACTTGTACTGGGAACAACTGGCGTCAATAATGAAGTCGATCCTCTCGACTTTTAAGACATTTGTTAAAGATACGGAAATAATTATTCGTCGCCCACAGAGATGAAAAGAGGAATACGGCAGGGATACGAGTTGTCTCGAAGCGTCTTCAGTTTGTACACAGAAAGAATGTTTAATCAAGTTGAAATTTCTGCACCTAACATCAATGGAAGAATCATAAACAATCTTAGGTATGCTGACGGTACAGTGTTACTAACATAAAGCGAGCAAGAGTTACAAAAACTAGTAGAACAAGTAAACAGGCATAGTGCAGAATGTTGCTTATATATTAACACCGAAAATAAGAAAACTATTTGAATAACGAAGACACAAACAATAGATTGCACGATTTATTGCCTGGCATATTTCGCTGCATCTCGTCAGGTACATACTGCAGAAATCACACAACTTACGTGAATTAATTAGATAAATCCTTCAAACTGAAATATACACATGTTCGCACAGTAATGTCGATTGTCTACCACGGTAATTTTAAACTGACTAACATGTCTTTCTGCTTGCACAAGGACGGCTTACGAAGGTTGATTATTATAGCTTCAGCAAACTTTAACAATCGACTACTTTGTGTGTTGAACAACACACGGAAGGCACTGTCTCTTTCAACCACGTGACCAGCTCTCGAGCACATGTCTCCCGACCGATGAAGCCGGACTGTTCCGGTGTGTCGGCCTGCCTAGGCTACCATCTTCTGTGTGTAGTATCTTGTCCACCCAATTCGGAATAGTGTTCCGAAACCCTGCAATGTAACTGTCGCTCAGTTCTGCCTATGTAGATGGCCTCGCATCTACATGTAAATTGGTAAATACAATTTGATTTGGCGTACAAAGCTACAGGTTCTTTTACTGCTGGGATAGGGATCGGTGTGTTTCTGTACCTGATGACTAGAGTTGCAGCACAGAGTGTTCGCTCGACTGCTGTGGTGAGCCGGTCCCGCAGACGTTGCATTACGTCATCTCCTCGGAAGGTTAGCTGGATGAATACCTTGAGTTTAGGGACTGTAGTTATTTCTGATTTCGGTTTGGGCTGTTGGCAGTGGCGCTTTATAAATCCTGTGGAGTACCCATTCAGGTTTAAGGCATTCTTCAGAGTTTCAAATTCCTCTGTCAGTGTGTTCTGGGTGCATATCTTCCTAGCACGGTCAAACAGGGTCCGTACTAAGCCCCGTTTGTACTGGACAGGTGCCGTCTGCTCTACGTCTCATTAGAATATCTAGAAACGGCAACACAAACACAACGAAGCGTTGCTGTTTCTAGATATCCTAATGAGACGTAGAGCAGACGGCACAATTCAAAGACCGGTGTACCGCAAAGAAACATGGACTGGCCAATACGTAAATTTTCAGAGCTTCGCACCTGTCCAGTACAAACGGGGCTTAGTACGGACCCTGTTTGACCGTGCACATTCCGAATTGGGTGGACAAGATACTACACACAAAAGATGGTAGCCTAGGCAGGCCGACACACCGGAACAGTCCGGCTTCATCGGTCGGGAGACATGTGCTCGAGAGCGGTCACGTGGTTGAAAGAGACAGTGCCTTCCGTGTGTTGTTCAACACACAAAGTAGTCGATTGTTAAAGTTTGCTGAAGCTATAATAATCAACCTTCGTAAGCCGTCCTTGTGCAAGCAGAAAGACATGTTAGTCAGTTTAAAATTACCGTGGTAGACAATCGACATTACTGTGCGAACATGTGTATATTTCAATTTGATGGATTTATCTAATTAATTCACGTAAGTTGTGTGATTTCTGCAGTATGTACTTGACGAGATGCAGCGAAATATGCCAGGCAATAAATCGTGCAATCTATTGTTTGTGTCTTCGTTATTCAAATTCATCACGGAAAAACGTTGTTTTCAATTTAAGAAAACTATGACAATTAGCAGTAGAAAGGAAATATCCTCAAGGAACATCAGAGTAAACGGGCAGATACTAGAACAAGTAACACGTTTCTCCTATCTTGGACATGTAATAACAGATGATGTCAGAAGTGAAACAGAAATCAAAAAGAGAATAGGAATGGCCAAAACTGCTTTTCAGCAGCATAAAATCAGCAGGCTTGTCCATGGGACACTTTTTTTCAGTCCCATCCCATCCCATCCCATCCCATGGCAATTTATGCCTGTCCCATCCTATCCAATCCCATGGGATTCCCATGATAATATTAATACGGAATACAATTCAAATAAAACTATGAAATTTTTAAAGTTTAGGGTTAGTGTCTACTACATAGGACTGTATGTACAAAGAGACATGTAAAACGACAGAATTTATTAATTTTAATATTCAATAGTATTTTATTAAAACAAAAATTAATCTAAATATGACAATTCAGTGTCATTCTGACACAATTATTCTGTTTCTGAGTCACTCTGCTCATTCGGCACATTATCAATTTCCTGCTGATCGACTGTTTCTAATAATTCAGTTAATCCAGGTAATTCCTGAACTATTTCCACAATTCTCATCTTACATGCAAATCTGAGATACACAGTGTTTATAACGAGAGCTGGTAAGACCCGTTTTCGTAACTTACTCAACAACAATCCAACTGCACTAAATAAGCGATCCACTGCTGCTGAGGACACTGGTATGGCCAAAACAATTTTCGCACTTGCTTTTAGCAGAGGAAAACTATATTCATTTTCCCAATAATTTAATGGATTGTGAAGTTGGTTGCCGTAATATTTGAAACATGGTGACTTCATCATCAAGGCATTTGTTTCTGGGGTCATCAAACTTAAGTGCTTTGTTTGGTGGAGGATCTAAATATAAGTCAAAATCACTTTTCGGCTTTGGTTCTACAATTCCTGGTACTTCGCATACAGCAGATGATTCATAAGAAAGATTTAAATCCTTGATGAATGAAATAACAGTTGGAACAACAGACTTAGAAAATGCGATCCAATCATTGGCCCATTTATTGGTGTCCACATCTCCTTTCTTCTTAGCAACAACTGACTTGACCATGTCTTCTATTATGGCTTTAATGTCAACTCCAATAAGGAATGCTGCAGTAACTGCCAGAAAACTGCCGCAATATGTTCAAAGTTTTTCTCCAATAATTTTCTGAAAGTTCTGACAATATTTCTTCCCCATGCTACTGGAAGTTTCTTCGTCAATATCAACAATAACTTTGTACAACTGATAGTCTAGGAGGAAGTATAACAGCAAAATTAAATGAGATGTAGCACATCACTTCTAGTTTGTCAAAAAAAAAAAAAAAGTTTTGAATTTCTCATGTATGTACAGCATTCCTTTAATCTGAGCAATATTCGGAATGTGGTTAAGAATTCTTCATCATCTTCATTAAAGTAATGCGAGTAATTTTTTAAATGGGCATTGAAACGTTGGTAATATGATCGCCATTCACGTGTTACAGATTTTGTTGGTATGGAAAATGGCAGCTGTGATGCCTTTGCCTGACGTGTATTGTAATATGTTTCAATAAATGAAAGTTTATCCATGAACTGATCCAGTTCAGAAATCACGCCTCTGCTGAAGCTATCAGTAATGCATGTTGATAACTTGTGCTCAGTACAACCAGATCGGTGCAGTTGTGTATCGGTATCAGTCCGTCCATCAAATGCTGCCGTCATGTTTGCTGCATTATCAGTACACACAAACAATGGAGTGGAGAATGTGGTAGATTCGGCAAGAAATTCACGTGCAAAAAAAAAGCTGTGCGTAATTTGTGCAGTATGGGATTGATTACTATCAGTGTTTATAAGAGGCAGAGGAAAAGTAATCCATTCCCAATTTTGATCTTTCCACATGCAATAATTCCCCCATATGGCAAAAGATATGTTTGTCTTGCAGACCAAAAGTCAACTATTCCCGAAATTGCACATTATGGATCTTGCGTCATATTTTGAAACAATGTTTGAAACTACAGTTTGGCCAATTTTCCTTGCGACAAAATAGAACGAGTCACTGTTTGCCGTGATATAGTGTAATTATATACCTTGTTTGCAGCGTGAGTAGATCTTGCAGCAAAGTTAGCAGCATCACATATAATGTCACATCCAGCCGAATTGGAAACTGTTGGATGTGATGTAATTAGTTCAACAACTTGTTTTTGCCACGCATTTGACAATGTTGGTGGTGGTTTTGTTATTTTCCGCTGCTTGGCTTCAAAAAATCTTTTAATGTTAGTAGAACCACCGGAACCGCATTTCATGCTATGCTGTATTGCAACTCCATAACCACTTTGATTAACCCATTTTTCATTAATCAACTTACACCAACTGTATAGAGTTTTACACTTTGCACAGCAAACAAATGGTGCTAAATTACTTTCAGATATTTTAACTGCTTTAACATCAGCTGTTGAAGACTTTACAAGTTCGTTTGGAACATCAATTAAGTGGCATTCTTTCTCATTCAACATCTTAGCAACAATAGTTTTAGTAAGATCCTAGAACTCATATTTTTGGTTGGCCATTTTGGGTTAACATTGGCTTACATAGCCAAAACTCAGTAACACTGTGACTTCAAGTGACTGCCTTCACAAATTATTTGAAATTAGGACTACTATATATTTACAGACTATAACTTTAGTACCTAATATTCAACCAAATAAATATACTGCAATTCAGCAACAAAACAACTTCGATTACAGCAGATTAAAAATAGCTTCGTATTTACAAATCGCCAAAGACGCCAATCAACAACTACAGCAAAAATGGCAGACTAGCTGCGCGCATGCACGCATTTATTTATTTATCCAGTGTCCCACCACGAGATAAAGAATTGATACAAATATATAAAGAAAAAATAAGGATAAAAAGGCTTTAAAAAGGTTTTAAAAAAAAAAAATTAAGGGTAGCTTTGACGTATAAAGTTGCTATGACATGGCTACTTTCCCATGTGACCCATGGGAAATACAAATGTGTGCTGTCCCATCCCATCCCATGGGACGTTTGCCATGGGAATCCCATTCCCATGGACAAGCCAGGAAATCAGTATTAACATCTAGCGAGTTTAAAAAAGGATTAAAAATGAGAATTATCAAATGTATATTCAACACTACTATATGGCACGCAAGCCTGGACGTTGAACAAGTAATAAGAGATTCAAATAGAGACAATGGATATGTGGATATACAGAAGAATATGTCGTATTTCAAGGAAACAAAAACAATCAAAAACAAAGGCTCTGGAAAAACTGGGAATGAAAAGAGAGTTGATGAAAGAAATAAAAAAAGAGGCAAATGAAATATTTCGGTCACGTTAAAAGACATAACACTCTTATAACAACCATTCTGGAAGGTGAAGGCAAGCGAGCAAGAGGTAGATAATGATACAAGTGGGAAGATAACATCAAGAGATGGACGAACAGCAATCAGAATGTACAGTCAAGGTGAGAGACAGACTATTTTGGAGATCCATTGCAGCTAACCTTCTTTGCGAAGACGGCACCTGATTGATTGAAATGATGATGATGATGATGATGATGATGATGATGATAGGGGGCTGAGTGTTCTCGAGGTATAGTATCCGCCTCGAGTGCTGGAGGTCCCGGGTTTAAGCCCCGATGAGGGCCGGAATTTATTTACGTGGAATTCTAGTAGCAAAATTTCCCCTGGTATCTGGGTAGTGAGATCGGACGCCCGTGTGTATTGTTGCGCACGTAAAAAATCCTTTGGCAGTTGGAAATCGAAAAAGAGTAGCCTTACTGCGCTGCCCGGGCAACATTTCGAGTTAAAAATCAACCCACAATATTCCAGGAACCATGCCGGTGCTACGGAGTTCGTGCACTGAGCTGAGATTCTCCGGAGTCAGGCTTGAGTTAGAAGTAGAACGGAGCACTTATGGGTTACACCCGTGTGCCGTGTTGTTGATCCGTCGACTAAACTAAACTAAACTGAATGATGATGATGATGATAATGATGAACTTCCCTTTCTCTACATATGTATAGTTTATTAGAGTACATAAACGTGATGAAACGTTACCGAAGTCATGTTTCAGGCAAACTCTCCATCATTATGAATATTCATTCCCTCACAAACAGCGTCCTCTAGCAACTACCATATAATACATCCGCTATCATATCAATAGAGTGAGAAAACCCGAACCTAGTTGGCCGCCAACCACCCCGATCACAGATGAAATTATAGATCGAATAATGTGATAATGGGGCGCTGTTCAATAAGGGCATAAATTCCTTGAAGTTAAAATTAGGTAGCCTATTAACTTGAGCCTTGTCATCCTGTGTGTTTTTTATATTTTTATTTTTTTAAACGAAAGAGCCCTTAAAAGCCACCCAAATTCGATTTTTACTTGATACAGAACGCGTAAACCGTTGAAAAAATGTGAAGCGACAACCATTTTTCATGCGGCATTTCCAATTTGTCGGGAGATGTTTGGCGAGAAATCTAGTAAATCACGTAAAATCTTCTGTCATTGCCTATTAGCTACATACTGGTGTGGATTAGCCACACTCAAAGGAGTATTAACAGCAAAGGACGCGGATTTGATCAAATGTGTCGAGCGGACTCGATGACTTGTATCCAGTGCTTCACTTTTACGCGACAAACCGAGCGATAGACCGACCTACTGACTGAGATACAAGGTCTTACTGCTCACTGATGGATCGACCGAGCTATTAACTTCTTTCCTTGCCGACTGACAGACCTTTCAATGCATCACCCTAATACATAAATATTTAGGTAGTTGCCACACACACACACACACACACACACACACACATGCGCGCACACACACACATACACTGTCTATCTATCCATCCATCCATCCATTAGTCTGTCTGTCTGTCTGTCCGTCCTCCGTCTGTCCGTCTGTCTGTCTGTCTGTCTGTCTGTCTGTCTGTCTGTCTGTCTGTCTGTCTGTCTGTCTGTCTGTCTGTCTGTCTGTCTGTCTGTCTGTCTGTCTGTCTGTCTGTCTGTAAGAACATTAGTATGTCAGTATGTTTGTCATGTCCGTTCGTCTGTCAGCCCAAAAAACGTCTATGCTTGTGCGTCCGTCTATCAGACGTGGTAAGATAAATGCAACAATGACAGCTGGATTCCTGTCCTTTCAGCATCATCGTGTCTCGGGTTTCAAATGACAGAACGTCTGTCTAATTTTTCATTCTCTCAGAAACGGTCACAATTATTCTTTAACCTCCCTCCACACACAATAAAGCTAATTGCTATATATAAAACGAAGGAGCAGATTCATATTACAAACTGCACCGAGGTGATGAACAAGTAACAGCCTTCTTCTTCTTCTTATTTTGTCCTACATGTTGTTTTGGACGTAATTGTGTTGTGTCTGTTTACAGCAGAGCTGCAATATTTGCACCTTTCGGCCGACACATCAGACTTCTTCAGGAATTTGGTTGACAGGGTTAACCTGCCCGGTATTACATTTTCTACACAGGACACAAAAGGCAACCACATAAATATCAATTGGGAAACCCTTTGAGGCCACCAAGGCAGTTCATAAATAAATACACACGCATTGTTTGGAGCTCAAAGAAGTAGGAGACAGAAATAGAGACTAGAGTTTGACGGACTAAAGATATGTGATCACGCGAATTAACGGTGGGACTAGGCAAATCACAGTTAAACGTTTGTTGCAGTTAAATGCGTAAATGAGAAAACTAACTTGGTTTACCGCTTCTTAATTTGAAAACAATAACCTCAAGTCGATAACTGCTTTTATTGGATATATTCGTGATGTCGTTTGAAGGTGTACGAATAAGAAGACGACGAAGGCGAAGGGTGTTTTACGATACAACGAAAATTTACACTGTGCCTGTTCTTGCTATTCTATTATTATAAGAAATATAATGCATTAATTATAGCTCATTTACTGTTGCATTTACATAGATCATTATATAACCAATTTTTTTAAAAAAAGAGGACTTCTTAAGGTAAGTGAAAACCAAAATGTCCAAGGTTGGACATATCCTAAAACTTGAAGAAACACCAAAAAGAGTATTAGAGGCAAAGTATTGTGCGATAGGTTTTTTTTTGGGGGGGGGGGGCCGGGGGGAGGAGTGAGAGGATATGTTAATGCAGATGTACATGGAACTAAAGAGAGCGGTACAAGACAAATATCACCTGAATGGAATAGTCAGGAAGATTCGTTACCTGCCTTTTGGATGAAATACTTGATGGTGATGTTGATGATAATATATATCTGTGGAGAAACATATTAGGGTGTACACCAGCTTATGATTCAGCACTTGACTTGGTGGACATCTGTTCTTGTTCTCAAATAATACTAAACATCAGTCCAGTGCACTAGAAGTGATAGCAAGCACAATAGACTACGCTTGATCTTTGCTAACTGGCAAGGGCGTTCATCCATTTCCACAGATGTCTGTCCTTGGTGTTCTTGATCATTTCTATAGTTTGTCTCCATGTCACTGCTTTAGTTCACCCAGTACCATTTCTTTAGACCTGATTCTACCTCTTCTACAGTTGAACTTTCCAGTCGTTACGATCTTTTCCCCAATTCATCTCTTCTTAACATGGCTACATAACACCGATAATTCTTTCTTCTACCTGTTTATAATGTTCAGCTGCCGCAGACAAGCGTTGTTACTCGTAATTACTTTGGCAGTCCAGGGTATTCACAACATATGTCTCAGAAACCATGTCTTCACTGTTAGTGTTGAGCTTGACTCTAGTCCGACTTTGTGAAGACAAATGACTGGTGTAGCATAGGTGGGAGCTCAAGGGAAATTGAAATACGACTATTTCTTCTTCTTCTTCCGTTCGCCTGAAATATGTTTACAACTGCAATGTTGTCTCTTGTATGAATCTAACAGTCTTTTTTAGTTAACTCCGCGGTCCATGGAGTTTATCTTCCACTGTTGTCTCTCTAGACCAGAAGGTTCGCCTGGATATGTTGTAGTTTCTTCAGTTATTCAGTCAGTCGTGGAGATTTGTCCGCAACAGACGAGCAATATCTCCGGCGGGCCTAGTCTCGTTGATCGCGGGAGCTGCACGAGTCAGGCGGGGAGTCTGACGGTAGTACACGCTTACAAGGTCCAGACACTTGCGTTTGACAGGTGTACGCGCCCAGTGGTCCTGGCGCGTATACGACCCTTACCTGCGGGATTTTACTGAACGTCTCTAAGTCAAATTCCAAGGGTTTAGGGTCTGGTCCATCGCTCGTCTCCTGCTCGTGGAGGCGAGGTCTCGGAGGTTTGACACTGAGCCACCAGCGTCTGCAGCCTACGCTGTTCCAGACGTATTGGTTATCCATTTCTCTGGATCAAACACGGCAAGCCCGAGAGGGGGGAACATGTCGTTTGGGCACCACATGTTCTCTGAAGCTCTGCCCAGGCATTGTGATGGAATTTTTGCCAAATTCCAACTCACATACTTTGGTTTGTCAAGACTGTAAGGTGCCACTAAGTTACTGTGACAGTTCGGGGTATTCACAACATGTTTCAGACACATTATCTTTGTTGTCAATTACTCTGTCAGTCCAGGGTTTTCACAACATATGTCTCAGAAACCATTTCTTCATTGTTAGTTACTGTGACAGTCCAGGTTATTCACAACATGTTTCAGACACCTTATCTTTATTGTCAGTTACTCTGGCAGTCCAGGGTATTTACAACATATGTCTCAGAAACAACATCTTCCTTCCTTGCATGCTCTTCTTAAAGGTCTCCTTGACTTTACTTAACTCAAAAGGTTCGACAATCCTGCATACATCTTTCTTACTCTCTCCTACTCACACATGCGCACATGCCTCATTCATCAATTTCTCTATTGAAGAGCGGAATGTTAGATGGGTTTGCGTGCCAATTCTGAACATTTTGAAAATAAAGTTCGTTCGTTCTTTCATTCGTTTGCTCTCTCTCTCTCTCTCTCTCTCTCTCTCTCTCTCTCTCTCTCTCTCTCTCTCTCTCTCTCTCTCTCTTGTACTCCACTCGGATCCGCGCAACACACCTGCGTGAGTACAGAAACATTAACAATAACTAGAGATGAGAAAAAATAACAAATGTGGAAATATTGAACTGGGAACAAGCAAGCTGCACCGATAATAAATAAGTGACAACAACAAGAGAGGTTCAGAAATGTTTCTTTCATGCTGTTCATTTTGTGCTTCTTGTCTAAGGTATGAAGGGAGAGAGGCAGTCGAATAGCATACACTGCGGTTGGGGTGAAGTATTTAGGCTTTCTCATATTGAGGTAGTGTGGCTAGTTCCCTTCTTCGTCGCCATTATTTCACAGTTAATTCCTAGAACATTGTGAAAATTGTCTGGTACATATTTTTTATTAAATTGGATCAAACCGAGGGATGTACTGATAGGACAAATTACACTTGTCTCTACTGGGGGTTGAACACGCACTACTGTCGAGGCAGGTACGCGCACTACATTCTCCTATGACTTTTTAGATGTATATGTTGTCAGCTCTCCTCATATTGTTACGTTTATCTTACGTGTAATGTCGTCTCATATTGTTACGTTTATCTTTTGTAAAATTTCGTCTGTGAGATCGGAGGGCAATGTTGTCATTGAAGCTAAGATCACCAAGCAGCTCTTGTCAGGGTCCACTCACTTTCATGTCTGGTGGTCACTACTGCTGCCTTCAGCTCCCCCAGAAAGTAATAGACTTCTTCTCACGCTACCGAGACATTATTGTAAGGTGCTGGCTACAAATTGTGGTCAATATCAGACAGACCGTCTTTACTTCCCAGGAAATTACCTTTTACCCATTTCATCCAGGGTCAACCTGGAAGCCTATGTCTACGAAATAAATTTAAAAAATCCTCGCCTTGAAGAACATTCGAACACAATAACGTCGGGTCGGTAGGAAAGTAATCTAACGGCAGCCCTATCGTCGAAAGAGGAACGATAGCCATATAAGTGCAATTAGCAGCCCAAGCATCAACAGTGGTGACTGTCTTTCTGATAACAGAGCTGAGATACACACATTTGAAGCGTTGATGACAATAATGAGGACTCCAAATTAGATCTCTTCCTGTCCGATGCAATACATCATGTTTGTCCAGCTGCTGTCCAAGTATTCAAAGAAGCGCATGATGTGTTGATATAAAGCACGTATTTTTGGTTTGAGATAATACACACATCTGACTAGTTATTGTTACACGAAAAAAGAGCATACTATTTTACACGAAGTATTACAATCGACGCGGATATGAAAAAAAAAACAAAATTGGACCTGGGCTCCAACGTAGACGCAGCCTAAAATTGGGTACTAGAAAATTTTGTTTGTTTGTTTTGCATATCCTTTACAGGACATCGCTGTCAACACCAGCATCTTTCAGCTTTATGTTGATTTCTTGGCAAGATTGCGCTCAGTAGTTTGCCATTGCTTTCTGAGCGGCCAGCTCACATACCCCGTAAGTTGCCGATGTGATTCGAACCACTGCTGATTCTCACCGTCGTCACGTTACCTACGAGAGTATACGAGATTACGGAGAAAAGTCATATCCTCTAAGCCACGAAGCAGGCTACTAGAAAATTACCTGGATGTAATCACGGCCGCCATGCTATTGACCACAACACCCAACGAGTGCTGATAGGACTATACAAAGTATAGGACCAGCACCATATACCAATCCTGTCTCAGGCGTGTCGATGTGTCCATTATTAACCTTACTTACAGACTACCTCTTTAAATGCAACACCACTTGTCTTTATATAATTGCGGTTATTGTCCAGTTTGGGTATTTGTGGCAAATTGCCTGGAAACCAAATAACGACAAATATATTTACGAACTTAACCACGCATAGTATTGTCCATTAAAAATATAATTATACACAAACGCATTCTATACCCACTCGTAACTGCCACTCCAGCAGATAGCAAATGACGAGCACTAACTACATCCTCAATCGTATTGTCCTGTTTCGTGTCTCTAGTCCGCTCGTCAGTTATTCTCTAAAACTTGCAACAGGAGAGGAGGAGGAAAAGGGAGAAAACTATGGGAAAAGATCAGCTTAAAAGACGTCCATTATTTCTTTAATGTGATTTATTGGGTAATTAACAGCGGACATCGTGATTCACACTCAGCGCTAATCGATTGCACCGATGTTAAATTAAGACAAAGAGATGCTAGCCCCTCCACGCTCATGTGTCCTACCTCTCCTCTCCCGGGGCCAGTTCATCAAGGTACGGCAAGCACGTGACCCGGAGATCCGGGGACTTGAGGAGTTCGGACTCCCGACATTTTCTCGAATTAAAGTTCACCACAAAATGGCAGCGGGATGTGGCCCGACAAATGAGGCAATTTGAGGGAGGTGGACAGGAACGCCGGGATTACTGCCAATAAAATCTATTTGATGGGAATGGACGCCAAGGGACAGGGGCTTAGACTCCCAGAGCTTCCGGAAAGAGAAATGGAGTCTGGGATATTAGACAGGGATTGGAAGTCGCTGATAGGGGGAAAACATATCCATATACATTTCAGGATTACCATCAGTTTCCCTGTAATGATCAGATTCGAATCCCATGTACAGGGTCTTCAAGAAAAGCAAAGATGTCGTGAAATATAGACCACTTTTGGTACAATTTCATATTTTCGTTGTAAGACCACTGTCTAATATCTGTATAATAACGTTCTTAGTGTCAAGCATTGATTCTGTATTAATTTTATTATGACAACTTTGTTTTTAAAGAGTTATTTTATTAACTCTGGTACTAGAATGACATTCTCTTTGGGATTGAAGTGTTGGAAGTATATCCCACAAAATATGCCAACTACTGGATTAATACACAGTATTTATGAAGCTGAGAGCCACGGTAGTGTAGATCATGGGTTCGATTCTCATCGGGGATATTCGAATTGTTTAAATTGACCTGGGCTCCAGTGTCTACCAAACCTAACAGGGTACTAGGAAATGTCCTGGGAAGTGAAGAGACGGGGGTGATACTGACCACATCAGCCACCAAGTGCCGGTTGGTCTGTAAGTATATGGGTCTAGCACCATATGCCCAGTGTAAGTGAAGGCGTGTACAAGAGACCTTGACTTACTGGACGTGTACATTTACCTGTGGGAACCACGGTTACCCAGTGGCTAGCGCTCTTGCCTGGTCATAAATTAGAAATCGCATCGAGGCGAATTTGTAAAATTGACTTCAGCGCCTGGTCGACGGGGGTCTAAGACGGTTGCCAGAAAAATGTCTAGGGAATTATATTTACCCGTCGTGATATTAACAACACAACTCGATTACCGTTTGGTCTGTACAAAACTGGGGCTAACATCGTGTGTCCAATACAACTGAAACGTGTACAAGGCGGCTCCTTTACGTCTCTCTCTTCTGCTCTGTATCCCTCATTGGAGCATAAGCTCTCGACCAAACCACGCCAAACCGTTCTATATTTTGCTATGTCTTGCAGTTTTCTTCACGCCCTTCTAATATTAATCAGCTCTGTCTGCAATACCTTTTCCGTGTGATTTTAGATCATTAGTTATTTCGTTTGCCTTGAGGGTTGCAGATATTACTCACGTTTCTAAAGTATTTTTTGTTAGAAATGCCTATAGGAGCTATGGTAGCGCAGTGGATAGTAGGCTTCCTCCCGGTGATTAAATGAAACGTAAAATTTGTTTCACTTACCTTGGCTCCCAACTCGACCCAGCCTAAAATGGGTGTCATGGCATTTCCTTGGAAGTAAAGGCAGCAGGCGAGATAATAATCACATTATCCATTAATTATTGATTGGTCTAAAAATTGGGCTGTTAGTATTTAATCATTCGCCTCATGGTACGGAAAGCGATGCTTTATATTGTCTTAACATATACAAACATATGACTTCCGGTAGAATAGTGGTCCATTTTCATTCCCCGGCATTCACGGGATTAATATTTTTCACCAGTATAGCCCTAGAATAGACACAACCTCATGAAATGAGTACTAAATAAACATAAGAAATGCCTGAGACATTTTTGGAAAGGAATGGCTGCGATGGAGATAACTGGTGTCACAATATATGTATGTTGCAAAAGTTATATACAGTAAAGTATAGTATGGCTGATAAGGCCTATTTTGGCTCGAAATCTTCAGTGACAATGTGGGCAAAGAATGCTTGACGTGCCAGAATGAGGATCTCCTGCAGTGGTTTTTCTGTCCAGCCTTTTCTGCACAGCTCTTGCAGTCCTGGTTGCTTCACAAGTGACTGCACCCTTATGTAATGATGTACGCCACGAATTACGGTCTTTAGCAGCAGTCTCCCAAGTGTCAAGATGAATTCCAAAGCTTTCAGTGAGATTTTCAGCGTGTCTTTAAAGCTTTTCCTTTGGCCGCCTTTGGAGCGTTTACCTTGTACCTTGCGGTGTCGAGGTGAAGTATAAATAACAGTAGAGTGCACGTTTTTGGGCTTCATGTATCGATATTCCTATGGACTCTGCTATTCCCACCGTCCATCGTTTACGTGGTCGGCCTCTTCCTCTGCTTCCATCTGGTCTGTACAGCATTGCTTGTTGTGGTATACTGCTAGTTGCTAACTTAGTTGCATGGCCAAACCATTTGACTTGCTGCCTTGTAATAAAATCTAGCGCTGCTATAACCCCCCCCCCCTCCGCCCCCCCGGCCACACACACACACACACACACACACACACACATACACTTCAGTCCTGATTCGTACATTTCTGATCTTATCTCTCTTTAATACATTGAGTATTCTTCTCAGGAATACCATTTCTGTTGTTGTGACTTTTCTTTCCTCTTATTCTGTCACTGTCCAAGTTTGGCATTGGTAAAATAGTTGGTAGGAAGAGTGTGTTGTAAAGTGCTTTCTTAGTAGCTATTGATACATGTTTGTTCTGTAATGTTGGTGCCGTTTGTCCAATGAGTTGGTTTGCCTTACTGCATCTATTTTAGATCTCATATAGAAGAGAATAGGTAACAATAGACTTGTATGCGCAGATGACGTCATCACTAATGGAAGAACACAAATATTTGGTGACTGACATGACAGGATCTCATCATCACAACATGATGATGCCGAATTATGATTTACTCGTAATTAACGTAAAAAATTTGATTAGAACAATGATTGGTTAGAAAACGAAATTAGTCAGCGTTGAACCGGATTGCAATCTTTGTAGTAAATAAATTTGTTTGCAAATCCTTTTACAGGACATTGCTGTCAACATCAGCATCTTTCAGCTGATTGTTGATTTCTTGGCAAGATTACGCTCAGCAGTTTGCCATTGCTTTCTGAGCGGCCGGCTCACATACCCCGTAAGTTACCGACGCGATTCGAACCACTGCTGATTCTCACCGTCGTCACGTTACCTACGAGAGTATACAAGATTACGGAGAAAAGTCGCTAACCTCTAGGCCAGGAAGCCGGCAATCTTTGTAGTAGTAACACTGAAATATATTGTCCATGACAACAAGATTTACTAGCTTCGAAAAGTTAATAAAATAAAAACGTTTTTGTGAAATACAGTAGTAGGATGTTCAATTGACTTCTCAAATTGCCAGATATTTAAATACGTTGTTCTATAGGTTTATATTCAGATTAATACCGCATAAATACTTATAAATAAATTTTCTACATACAGTTGTTTATGGTTTACTTATAAGTTAACATGCGAAGAAGAAAGGAAAATAAACACGCAAATTGATTTATAGCTCATGCAACTATTACTGTCATCTTTCTCATGTCTGGTCTAATGATATTCGACATGCACTGCTACCTGGAGGCGGTGGTTCATACTATAATTTGAATCAACCAGTATTGAGTTGCACCTCAATGCAAGTTCCACACAAGCAGGTTCACAAAGATGTGTAATGCTATACATCATTATAAGCTTGTCAGGCCTGTTAACACAATGATGTGTAATGTTATACATCATTATAAGATTGTCAGGCCTGTTAACACAATGATGTGTAATGTTATGCATCATTATAAGCTTGTCAGGCCTGTTAACACAATTATGTTTAATGTTATAACTCATTATAAGCTTGTCAGGCCTGTTAACACAATGATGTTTAATGTTATAATTCATTATAAGCTTGTCAGGCCTGTTAACACAAAGATGTTTAATGTTATACTTTATTGTAATCTTGTCAGTCCTGTTAACACAAATATGTTTAATGTTATACTTTATTGTAATCTTGTCAGTCCTGTTAACACAAAGATGTTTAATGTTATACTTTATTGTAATCTTGTCAGGCCTGTTGACACAATGATGTTTAATGTTATACTTTATTGTAATCTTGTCAGGCCTGTTGACACAATGATGTTTAATGTTATACTTTATTGTAATCTTGTCAGGCCTGTTGACACAATGATGTTAATGTATACTTATTGTAATCTTGTCAGGCCTGTTGACACAATGATGTTTAATGTTATACTTTATTGTAATCTTGTCAGGCCTGTGTTCATAAAGATGTTTAATGTTATACTTTACTGTCAGCTGGCCAGGCCTGTGTTCTCAAAGATGTTTAATGTTAAACTTAATTATAAGCTTGTCAGGCCTGTTTTTACAAAGATTTTTAATGTTATACTTCATTGTAAGCTTTTCATGCCTGTTTTAACAACGATGCTTAATGTTATACATCATTGTAAGCTTCTTAGGCCTGTTTTCACAATGATGTTTAATGTTATACTTCATTTTAACCTGTCTGGCCTGTTTTCACAAATATCTTTAATCTTATACTTCATTGTAAGCTTATAGGGCCTGTTTAAACGATGTTGTACTTCATTTTAAGCTTTTTAGGTCTGTTTTAAAGCAGAAACAAAACATTTCGTTATTTTCCAAAGCTCCAATTGCAGAAATTATCAAACACGGGTTCTGAAGAATTATCGGGTAATAGTTTTAACGATGATCATGAGATGTATCTAATGATAACGCAATAGGCTAACCAGCAACATAGTAGGTTCATTCTCTGACTGTTGCAACAGGAAAGCTGAATCCAGGGACGATGTTCACACATATCTGAGACTTGGTTTGAGATCGCTTGCAACAGGAAAGCTGAATCCAGGGACGATGTTCACACATATCTGAGACTTGGTTTTGCGATCGCTTGCAACAGGAAAGCTGAATCCAGGGACGATGTTCACACATATCTGAGACTTGGGTTGCGATCGCTTGCAACAGGAAAGCTGAATCCAGGGACGATGTTCACACATATCTGAGACTTGGGTTGCGATCGCTTGCAACAGGAAAGCTGAATCCAGGGACGATGTTCACACATATCTGAGACTTGGGTTGCGATCGCTTGCAACAGGAAAGCTGAATCCAGGGACGATGTTCACACATATCTGAGACTTGGTTTGCGATCGCTTTGCAACACGAGGAAAGCTGAATTCCCAGGGACGATGTTCACACATATCTGAGACTTGGTTTGCGATCGCTTGCAACAGGAAAGCTGAATCCAGGACGATTGTTCACACATATCTGAGACTTGGGTTGCGAATCGCTTGCAACAGGAAAGCTGATCAGGGACGATGTTCACACATATCTGAGACTTGGGTTGCGATCGCTTGCAACAGGAAAGCTGAATCCAGGGACGATGTTCACACATATCTGAGACTTGGGTTGCGATCGCTTGCAACAGGAAAGCTGAATCCAGGGACGATGTTCACACATATCTAGAGCTTGGTTTGCGAAACGCTTGCAACGAGGAAAGCTGAATCCAGGGACGATGTTCACACATAAGCTGAAGACTTGGTTTGCGATCGCTTGCAACAGGAAAGCTGAATCCAGGGGACGATGTTCACACATATCTGAGACTTGGTTTGCGATCGCTTGCAACAGGAAGCTGAATCCCGGGACGATGTTCACACATATCTGAGACTTTGGGTTGCGCATCGCTTGTCACCAGGAAGCTTGAATCCAGGACGATGTCACCATATCTGAGACTTGGTTGCGATCGCTTGCACAGATAAGCTGACAATCCAGAGGACGATGTCACACATATCTGAGACTTGTGTGCGATCGCTTGCAACTGAAGCTGAATCCAGGGACGATGTTCACACTATCGCTGAGACTTGGTTTGCGATCGCTTGCAACAGGAAAGCTGAATCCATGGACGATGTTCACACATCTCTGAGACTTGGTTTGCGATCGCTGACCAACAGGAAGCTGAATCCAGGACGATGTTCACACATATCGCAGACTCGTTGCGATGCTGTGCAACAGAAAGCTGAATCAGGACGATGTTCACACATATCTGAGACTTGGTTTGCGATCGCTTGCGTTGAACTCAAGCGTAGTCACTGGATTGATTTTTGTGTGCGGATTAGCTTAATCTATTATCAGTGTCCCTCTCCATCAGACGTCTGAGGTACATTTTATTTGCGTCCCCAAGTCGAGGACGAGAAGCCAACATTTTAGTCAAACTGACTGGTATAGACGTTGAATCCGTTATCTAGCCATCAGAACACTGAAAGTTTACTAGAGAACGCTTGTATACATTCCACCCGCTGACCTCCAATGGCTAGTTAGTTAAGAGTACTGTCGTATGAATGTTTGTTGAGACAGTATAGTAGGTTTGCATACAGATTCTTTCTTATATTAGATTGTTAAACTTGGTTGATAGATTACGTTTCTATTCTTTCTAATACATTATCTATAGTCTATTTACTTTTGTCTGCCCCAACATAAAATTCCATATCTCAGTAACCAACTGAGGGAAAATTATGAGATTTAGCATATAATCTTATCATTATGTCCACCCAACAAAAAAGTTTTTGTTCTGGAGGTTGTACAGCAGATTTCAATGTTTGTTTATATGCTGTATATAATTTACGGGTCAAAGATTAAGTTCATAATTTTAAATGTATTACACCTTCACCCAGACACATCCGCGCTTTAAAAAAATAATTATCTCGTGGTTCACATTATGGCACCTACGGTGCGCAGTTAAAAGGGATTGTTCAGAGGTGTCGTCAATGTGGGTTCTTTCATGATACGTGATTATATAAATAAATATATAAATAAATAATACCATTAATATAATATTAATAGCTAATATTTGAATGTGTGAATATTGTTCAATGGGATTGAATGTGAAATTGCGTACACTTCAAAGCATGGCTATGAAGATGTACACATATTTTTGTCAAGAAGCTGATCGCAGGAACCTATTTCATACTGTTACAAATACCGAGAAAAAGAACAGTGCATGCATTGGGTTTGAGTAAACGGCCATTTCGTCGATGGGTGCAAGAAACTGTAATTAAACCAACACGCGATAAGCAAACGATAGGTAGAAAAGCATTTGTAGACAGCTTTGGCAAGCATGTCATAAGGCGAGCAATTATAAAAATGCTGGATGTCAAAGAAACAGTGACTGTAAGAAAACTTAGGGTTTGGTTGAGAAATACAATACCATAGAGCTATCCAAAGCAACTTTGTGGAAAATTATAAGGACATTAGGCTTCACTTTTAGAAAGTACAAGGGAGGTAGAAATTTCCTTTGCGAGCAACCGCATTTAGGAGCAATGAGAAGCAGATACCTACGTGAAATAAGGGAAATGCTCAATGAAATTTATGACATAGTGTATTTTGATGAGACGTGGATCAATGCGCACCACACAAGTGAAAGTAATGGCAATCAGTGGATGGAAAGATAAAGCTATATGTGCTCAGTAGTAAAGGACAGCGTTTGGTCATAGCCTATGCTGGTAGTACTCATAATAGCTTGCTATAGAATACTGGACTCGTGTTCATATCAAAGCATACATACAATAGGGATTATCATAATGAAATGAATGGTAATTTATTTAGAGATAGGCTAGAGAAAGAGAATACAGTACTTCCATCCCTTGATAGACCGTCTTGCCAATCATGGACAATGTATCATATCACAATGTTGTTGCCCAAGAAGACAAAAAACCTACGGCATCGAGCATTAAGGAAGCAATAAAGATATGGCTCGGAAGGGAAAATATACCATTTCCAGAAACATATTTCAAGCTACAGTTGAAGTCCCTTGTAAAACAGGCGCAATAAAGCAAGAAATATCAAATCGAAAATTTGATAGAAGAGCATGGCCATAGGTGCTTGAGACTTCCGCCGTACCATTCTCATTGAAACCCTATAGATCTTGTGTGGGCTAAAATTAAATGACAGGTGGCAGCTGACATTACTACATTCAAATTGTCTGACGTCAAGATACTAACCCAGTCCGCGCTATTAAATATTGATAAAAGTTACTGGAAAAAAATGTGAGGACCATGTGTTGAAAGAGGAAGAGGACTATTGGAGAAAGGATGGATTGAATTTTATGCAACCGAGAGCAGTCATCAACCTACTGGAATCGTCCGACACAGATTAAGGTCTGAGCAGATCGCAGACCTTAATCCACGTGCACACTTACTGGGATATTTTGCTCCAACTATTCAGACGAATTGCAGGCCCTTAACATTACATCATCAGCACAATGTCAATGGCAACAGTTTGTATTCCACTATGATGAATTTTCAATTCCGCAAGCCCTCAACGGTGACAAACAACTGGTATTGAAAACAAAAGACACTAAACGCATTGAATACCAACAGAAGAGTACTATTGCTGTGGAAACTGGCATATTGTGGCATAACAAGAAACGTGAGAGCAAACACGTTGTCAAATTAGGGGACAACACACGTACATACGAATCAATCTATAATCGTCAATGAAAAGAGGACCAACATCTTGGTCGTCAAGAAGAAAGCCCACTACAGAGACACTGACAACTAACTATTTTCATAGTGCACAACAGGTAATCATGTTCCGTCTCTGAACGGTAAACAGCAGAGTAGACAATCTTTCACGAAGAATAAAAGCGGGTCTGTCACCCATGTGTACGTGTGAACAAACTACACAGACAGCTGAACAGATCCTTAAAAATTGACACATGATGACTAAATTGCGGTATCATTTATGGTCACTCCATACGCACATTAACGCACAGCTATTTGGAAGCTTTCACGAACTCAATATAAAAAGCTAAATGCATCCTAGTAACATGACTCCTAGTGTACATATTATTAATCAGCAGCTGAAGAAACAAGAAGGAAATGAAAAATAAGGTAAGAAATATATTCCATCTACTTTCCTGTCAATTTACAGATTATTTACCCCATGCCTCTGTAAATTCGACTTTACTAATATTACACATTGCATCCCTCTCGGAGTCTCCGTGGTGAAGTGGTCAAGCCGTCTGACTCGGGCTCTGAAGGTTGTATATGTTCCTATGTTCGATTCCGGGCCGCGTCCTTCATTTCACGAGTGCATTTTTTTCGGAGACTCCCGAGGGTCGTCGCTGGAGCTACGGAGTTCGTGCTCTGTGCGACGCTTTCAGCGCTCCGGCAAGAGACTGAGCCATACGGGATAAAAACCCGCTGCAATGAAGTCGACCCTATCGACTTTTAAGCGACTTTTTTTTTATTGCACCCACTCCCATACGAATCTGGCTACGCCTTGTACTTGTGTCGATACCCGAAATGACGTGCTTTACTGTAAGACTAGTTTGTTAGCGTGAATTCACTACATTTTCGCCAAAACATCAAAGAAATGTCGCCGCTTTCGATGATTTAAGTTGCCTTTGGACCTATCAAAGATATATTCCTTGGGTGGGGATAAATATAAGAGGGCAGGAAAACTTTCATAATGATACAACAGACAGTTTTCATAAAAATTGATCGTGAATAAAGGCATTAATTTCTGAACAGACTATAGTTTGTCAAGCTAGTTTAAACCAATTTATAAGATAGTTTGTTATGTTAGTCTGTTAAGCTAGTTAATGAGATTTGTATGTTATACATTGAGTATAGCGTTAGAGTAATACTGAAATACTGTGCGGATTAGCTTACTCTATTACCAGTGTTCCTCTCCATCAGACGTCTGAGGTACTTTTTATTTGCATCCCCATTATATATCCCCAGTATTTCAGGATCCTCGCCGGCGCTACGGAGTTCTTGCACTGTGCTGAGTTTCTCCAGACTCAGGTTTGAGTTAGGAGTAGAACGGAGCACTTATGGGTTGCACCCGTGTGCCGTGATGTTGATCCATCGACTAAACTAAACTAAACTAAACTAAACTAAACTAAACTAAACTAGCTTTAGTGTGCTTGCCTGTTAATACAGTGGCCCAGCTTCAATTCTCAACATAGGCATCTTTTATTTTTCCCGGCCAGTGTCGTATTTGAATCCACACAGTCTAATAAACATAAATATCACACAATTTTCAGAATTTTCTGGAAATTGTCTGAGAAGAAAAAATGAAAAGATAGTTAACTGGTCACCCCACCTCATATGTCTTTACCTAGAATATGTAAAGGCCTAACACTTCAACCCCAAGTGGCTGAATATGCTATGGGATTCCCTTTATCTTTATGTTATACTATTTAATTAAGCTAATTTCTGAAACTCGATTCTTAACTTGGAATATAAAATAAACTTGATATGTTTGCTTGCTAAGCCCAGATTTTCAATGAATGTTTCAACCTTGTTACTTAAGTGTCGCAAGATTTTAAAAAAATGTTAAACTATTTTAGGGTAATAATGGGTACTTCCAGCACTGTAGCAGGGTCCGAACTATCAATTAATGCTTTCACTTTATTAATCATGCTTTTAATTTGATGGCTTCGTGCTCTCCAATGATTTTCATTTCATTTAAGTAAGATATGATATTCAAAAGTCAGGGCGAGAGACAGTGTTGGAGATCCATTGCAGCCAACCTTCATTGTGGAGACGGCACCTGATTGATTGATATTTAAAGGTGTTTAAAGGGTCTAAACCCGAGAGGGTCGACTTTATTGCACTGGGTTTTAACCCGTATGGCTCGGTCGCTTTCGGCAGGGCGGCCTATCGAAAGCGTCACACAAAGCATGAATTCCGAGGAACCCAGGGCGACTCCTTGAAGTCTCCGTGAAAATTGAACTCGTAAATGGAATGACTTATTCCGGAAACGAACCCACAACATTCGAACCGCTGGGTAGGCGGCTTAACCACTTCGCTCAGCCCTTTCCCCGCCCACTCCCCCCTCCTAAAAAAAAAAAAGAGGCATGATATTTATTTTAACAATACGCTAATCTTGTCATTCTCTCACACCGATTTGTTTTTCTCTCTCCTGTTATCTAGTGTGTTCTGTCATTTGTATTCGTTCGTAGCGTTCACAACCAAGTGCTTATGTATGTATTTTATTTATTACTTAAGAACCGCATATTTCATTTGGTAAAATCTTATTCCCTCCCCAACCCTCTCAGAACATTCTAGCCACGCCACGCGCTACATAAAACGCCACAAAAACTATGTGATGGGGATTGGTCGTCAAGCACATTTAGCCTCTTTTAAAGTCCATCAGAATATGACGACAAGTGTAATTTTAATGACCCCGTTTTAAATAGCTCGCCCTTGAGAGGATTACACTTCTAAATGCCTGTAAATATTTCACAATGTTTTTCTCCCTGCTTTGAGCAAAAGTGGTGTTTTGTGATTGTAAAGGCCGATTACTTGATGTTTAGTTTCTTCTTCCGAGGCAATCCTGAAATATTGCAATAACATTAACTTTCTCAGGTCTTCCTCTTATAATGATTGGATACTTCTGTGATATGATTAATCCCATCACTAAAATTTTTAACATTGGGAAGAGGTTTTTTTTCTTCAATATGCAAAATGTCTCTCATAGATTTTTGTGCCAAAGCAGCCTTTTAAAAGCATTCGTCACGTGAAGAAGTTCATCGCCGACTTGGAAAATCGCATTGGACCGGGTAAATCCGAGCAGCCATTAAATGATGAGAGGAACACGATATTAAACTGAGAGTTGCAGAAATCCCGCGAGCCCAGAAGACAGAAGGTTTTTCTGAGAAACTTTGCAGTCTTCTATCATGTGGAGTAATATGCCCGCGGCACCGAAGTACGATTTTCTCTAAGAACGTAATTAAGCTAGATTATTCCTTAAACTCCGATAGCTTTTAGCGGCTGTTTCAGAGAGTGTTATCGTCCTCTCAATTTACTTATAAAGACGTAATGGATTCGTCTTTCTATCAGAGGCAAATCAGTGGTTGCTTTAAGTAATAGCTCGCACTCTGTCCGCTTGCTTCCGGTTGCTATGGCAATGGGGATGATGGGAACGCGTGCTAGTCCGGAAGTATCCCGGATGCTGGGAAATGCAAGATAGCAATGGCGGTCTCCTTCAGGCTATGATACACACTCTTCAGTTCTGGTGTATAATTCTTCCCCTTTCCATTTTCCCCCTTCGACAGTTATAATACGTTTGGATCTTTTGTTCTAATATTGAGTCGAGGGTTGTTAAAGGGAGAAGAACAAACGCGAGCCTCTTGTAATGTGTTATTCTACCGCTCTCGAACTCGTGTCTCATTACCTTCTCATACTGAGGTTATGATGAAGTCAAGGAAATAGTTTCCAGCACGCTAGTCTTCCATAGAGGTAACAGGCAACTGCTTGCGGGCAGAAGAGACACATTTCCGCTGCGGAGTCCGTTCCTTCCTGGGTCGTAAACGTGATGAAGGTGGTAATTGAAATTTGAAAACTGCTGTGAGTTATTTGGGCTAAATGAATAAGCGTTAACAAACACGAATTGAATAGAGCAGTGTTTACTATTTGCTGTTTACCCCATCTAAGCGATGTGGTATTTCATGATGGCACACTCATGATTTGATCAATGATAGCGGTAGTTCAGCTTGAAAAGATGTTGGCGCTAGATAGTGAACACACAGAGGAAGACATTAACAGTATAAGAAGAATGTCCGCGTTCACATAGTCATCTTTATAATGGTCTATATCGGCAGACTTCGTCGGTCATAGTTCAGCATCTCACACGATCACCAGAGGTTTGGATGAAGTCCGTATTCTTGTCTTGAATAGCATGCGAACACGTCATGCAAGTATTTAATTTTTGTCCTACCTTTGCTCTTTTCTCATCAAGTTTTCGCAGTTAGAAAGTTTTAACTTTTATTTTTTTCTAACGTGGGCAAAAATCTTAACAGTCTGTTTTTAATGTTCTTTTTTAAAACTCGCTTTACAGTTTTAATTTCTTTCTTGAAGGTCTGACTCATAAAACACGGGGTAAAACAATTGGAACACGAGTAAAATGATTACCAACAGAGTTCTGGTGTATCATTAGGTATATTCATAAGTAATAATTCCAGAACATACATATCATTTATAAAAGATACAAGACACAGAAACCGCGATGTGGGCTGTTAAATTGTGTACGCTCCATTGGAAAAATTAACATACGATAAACATTGAACCAGATTTCAAATATGATAATTATGATTAGTAATATTATCATTATTATTATTTTTCTCCATCACAACAGTGATTTTAATAGCAACAGCAGCAACAACAGCAACAGTAACAACAACAACAGAAAATATAAGTGTTAATATTTGCTACGTTTAAAGTTTAAAGTGCTTGCTACGTACTAAATACAAATATATATTTGTTATTAAGCATAATACTTCATATATTTCAGGAGATATTTACTTATTATAGGAATTTCTGAAGACGAATTTGATAGTATCATAGCACTTATATATTTTCTTCTTTAGTAAATTTCAACATAAAATAAAGAACAAAACATATTGGGTGAAAGTCAGTCCTATCGTATAAATAGCTGGTGTGGTGATTTTGTACAAGCAAACAGATAAGCACAGTCGCGAATGTAAAGCAGCTTCCTGTACTGTAATTGCTGGCGTCAACTAGCCATTCATTGGCACCTTGCCGTCTTGACAGACGATAGTTTGTGCTTTAAACAGGCATAATAACTTTTACCAATGGCGGTAGCGAATGTGACTGATAAGGCCAATTTGCGCTGTAAATGTCCGTTCACAGTGGGTGCATGTGAACACGTGGTCATTTCTACCATCATGCACCATCTTACGTTTCACACGCTCGGTGTGTGACTTATCTGCAATAATTTTCTCCTTTGTCTTTATTCCATTTCTGATCTTTGCCCTCCGTGCAACACGTTCAGTGGCGACTTGCTCCCAATGTGCATTATCAATGCCTGTATCAATCATGTCCCGCTTACACACATCTTTGTATCGTAGTAGAGGCCGACTCTGAGATCTCTTACCCATCTGTAATTCACCAAAAAGATGTCCTTTGGTATTCTACCATCATCCATCCTCCTAAGATGTCCTATCCATCTAAGTCTACGAAGACTGAGCATGGAATAAACCGTCACACAACCTGATCTTTCCAATACTTCAGTATTTGTGATTTTGTCTTGCCACTTAATACCAAGAATTCTTCGCAGACACCGCATATGAAAGCTGTTTAAACGTTTCTCTTGGTGTGAGTAAGTTGTCCAGGTTTCACTGCCATAAAGAAGAGTGCTAAGGACACAGGCTTGATAGACAAGGACTTTTGTTTTGGCAGTAGGCTTCCTGTTCTCCCACACTCTTTTTCTTAACCTGTTCATTGTTGTTGCTGCTTTACCAATCCGGAAATTGTATCATTTCAGAGTTATAGAACTCAAAGGCAGCATTTCCGCTAATACCTCTACTTTGTAAATCGAGGATGAAATGTCATTTGTCGGTAGTGGTGTAACTGGCAGAGGAATCTCGAAGTCTAGTGAGAAGAAACTACTAACTGGTAACAGACCAGACTCGTCAACGTTCCTGAAATCAGAGCCTAAGTGTAACTGAAGGAGAATCTTGAAGCTTCTGGACCCTCAGAGGTACAATGAAAAGACACCACCAAGTGGTAACATATCTACTTATCAACGTTCTCTCACATCGAGGCCTGAATTATAATCCTACTGATTGCAAAGTTTGGGAAGTACTGGTGGCATATTGGACAATGCTCGTGTTTAATAACGCAATGGTCAACGTTGAGTTGCTAACTGAAGATGGATTAAATGTCCTATGGCTGTGGCTGCAGAGTTGACCTAGCTTCGTAAAAAGGGAATCGAGGATATTTTAGGGAAGTCGGTCGGCGAGGAAGCTATCCAGTCTTGAAACTCCATAATGCTATCAATCAATCATGTGCCATGCCGGAAAGCGTGGGCGGTCATGACTCGCCATTTCACTCGATCACCAGCGTCGTGGATCAGCTCAGTGTTCCTGTCTCGTCCATGCCATATGCCAAGCCATCCAGGTATTTTCCTCTCGGTCTTCCTCTTGGTCTGTTCCCTTCGATCTTGCCAGTTGTCACTAAGTTCTCCAATCCATTTCTTCTCATAACATGTCCAAAAAATGTTGACTGTCTAAGTCTAATTTCTCTAATCAATTTACGATTGTAATTTGTCTCCTGTAGTACTTGGAAATAATGCTATAAGCTGGCCAATTAGCTTGAGCAATTCACGCACATAAGCTGGTATCTACATTACCTTATCTTTCATGGCACTGCTCCGTGGCGAAGGAGTTACGGACGCAATTCGTAACCTCACTTACCGCGTTCGAAACACAGCGGCGTGCGATTTGACAGCAGATCGCCTAGCGTTGATTTTCATAAAATGGTATTAGTGCTGGTCGTTCAGAAAGCAATAGCAACTACTTAACGTAAACTTGCCAAGAAATCACGAACAGTCAAAGAATTCTGAGGTTGACAGCCACGCCATGTAAAGGATATGAAACTAAACCTTTTTTTTTTTTTTGGTTTAATCTTTCAGGAGCAGTAACTAGATAGTTGGACAGATAGAAGCAATCTGGAAAAATTTACGCTGACAGCTGATTTCGGTGTGTCCAGTATTCACAATGTGAGAGGCAACATAGTTTTTAGATGATCAAATCACACGCTTAATTATCAATGGATTAAAGTTACAGAAAGTGAGCAGTTTTGAATGTCAAGGCTCACTGCTGACGGGCGATGGAAATGTGATGACTGAAATTAACAGACGAACAAACACTACTCTGCAAAAACTAAATCAATTAAAACCTTTATGGATTGGAGGAGATACAATATCAAAGCTCAGATTACCAAAATGCATGTTTATTATTTGTGGCCACATGCAGATGAGAAATGTGGCTTATTAACACATCAGCTGGATATAAGTATTACAGAAGAGAATTAACAATTCATTAGGTAAACTATAGTAAACATGTGTTTATCCATCAAGAGCTGAGTATGTAAGAACATTGGTTAATAAGACAAATAAATTTGGGGGAAATGCAACAGTTTATGGAAGGCCCTTAGATGACGGGGAATGCCCATGGTTTGCCCCTGCCTTCCCTGGGGGGGGGGGGGGGGGGCTGACAGTTATGTTTTCAGTTATTTTAAATGGATCAGCTGGGATGGGGATAACACCACAACAGTGAGAGTTGACAGTCCAGCGCAGCACCCGGGAAGGTTAACTCGGTCAACAAATGCCTGCAGAAGTCGGATCTGTCAGGCCGAAAGGTGCAAATGTCGCAACTCTGTTGTAAACAGGCACAGCGCAACAACGCCCAAATCCAAACGAAAATCACACATTGGATGAACGCAGAAGATGAGAAGAAGACAAAAGTGTGGGCATGTCAAAAGACACGAATGTCTGGACAAGATAATTATGGAGGCAAGCGTACCGGGGTAGAGGCGAATAGGAAAACTACAACGCGGATGGATTCAGGATGTGATAGATAATTTACACAGGACATCAACAGAGGTAGGATGTCTGGTTTGTGCCAGAGAGAAATTTCGGAAGACTGTTTTGAGGGAAATTTACTGCATGGGACAAGCCACTGGATGGTGATCAATGACAAAGTGGTCGAGCAGAGAAGATATGGATAGTATTAGTTTCATCCCCCTGCTCAGTTAGGTAGAAAATGGTGACACTGTAATCTTTCCCTCTCCTTGTCGGGGTAGGGTCTGATCCAGTGTCTCGTTATGTATATGTATTTGTAGGTGACTTTTAACTCAACAGCTGTTTTGTGAAGCGTATTATTTGTTTTTCTATTTGTACAACAAAAAGATAAACATATTATGGAAAATGATTTCAGGTGTGAAAGTGACAACTATTAATAATTGTTCCCAAGAAAGATAATAAGAACGTAATGGGGAAAATAAGCAACGTGATCCCTAGTAAAACAGTAGGTTGCTTGCTTGCTTGTGTTCGTTGGCTTGAGCTCCAACGCGAAGTCCTGTATGTCGGATGAAGGCACCCTGTTGTCCAACATCAGTGTGATGTCATACAGGACCTGAGGTTTGCGTGAGTATCCGTTGTCCCTTGTCTGGCTTATTGGTGTGCAGACTGGTGGTTCCTCGCCGTACAGGCAGACACTCTCCGACTTCGGAAGAATCGGCGATCCTACTGACTTTAGCCAGGACCCCGAAGGGACCTGTTGCCCAGGACGCTCGACGAAGACGCGTCAATAGGTCTTGGCCAGTATATAACCCGGCCCTGGTGCCTTGGAAACACCCCTGCGTCCCAACAGTAGGTTAATAGTGCCTCTGATTACATAAAATGTTTGATGTGTAAGTCTAATAAGATCAAGGATTGCAGTAGCCAAAAACGGCGTTTGGAGATAAACAAATATATTTAGCATCAAGCAATATCAGTACTGAACGGAGGAAACAAATAATCACTACACATTCCTATATTATATATGGTAAGTAAAAATCTCAATTATTAGACCTGTGGGTACTTCACGTATGTGTTTATCATTACCAAGCCAGCCTGGTGATATGGTCTGTATTATTTCTCAGGTAATTTCCTGGCATCCATTCATTCATCCAACATTCATTCCAGGCCGGGTCGACCGAAGAACTCAGACCAATGACAACCATCGTACCACGCCGGGAATTTGACATGAAAATCAGACTGGAAGGCAAGTTCCATAGCCACTGCATGTCGCTGCTCACATACATTTATGGAGCTAAAACTATACAACACTGTTCAACAGTGAACTAGCCTGTTATCACCATTAAGACGAATTGGGCTTATAGAAAAAGTAATTTAAAAAAATAAAATCCATAAAGGTACACTTTTCTTCCTATCCAGTACCAAAGTGCTATATCCATGGAGATGTTTTTGTAAATCCCGCCTTCTCCTATCCAAAAACAAGGTGGAAGCAAGATTGGTAATGGAACTTCACATATGCGGAGAAACATATTGGAATGCAACCAGGTATTGATTCAGAAAAGCACGTATTAACTATGATATTTCTTTCAAAAGTTTCATGCATTTCAGTATTAAAAAAAACAACAACAACAACAACAACAACCTTAGCCAAGATCCCAGTCTATATCTATCCATACTGTGCGAATGTTACAACAGACTTCAGTCTAGTATCCGGTGTAAACCTAGCTATGCAGCGTAGCCGGCTTCCTGGCCTAGAGGTTAGCGACTTTTCTACGTAATCTCGTATACTTTCGTAGGTAACGTGACGACGGTGAGAATCAGCAGTGGTTCGAATCTCGTCGGTAACTTACGGGGTATGTGAGCCGGCCTCTCAGAAAGCAATTGCACACTACTGAGAGTAATCTTGCCAAGAAATCAACAATCAGCTGAAAGATGCTGATGTTGATAGCGATGTCCTGTAAAGGATATGCAAAACATTTATACAGCGTGAACGTTACAACAGACTTAGCAAACAACAACCGAAGAAGTAGAATTGCCAGCAATAGTTCTTGAATTTAAAATTGCCTGACAATTGTAATGGGCAATCATGTTCATCAGAAGATCATTTTGAGCAGATAATATATTAGAACATTCCAATTATAAACAGTGAACATTCATTAACCCTCGCATATATCAACACATAAATCCAGCATATAATATATTAGAACATTCCAAAAATAAATAGTAAACATTCATTAAGCTCGCATATATCTCACACATAAACCCAACAGATAATACATTAATACATTTCAAACATAAATAGTAAATATTCATTAAGGTCTCATATATCTCAACACATATACCCAATTTGTAGAAGAATAATAAAATAGCGAACCAAATAATCAGTATCTCCATAGGGGAACTACACACGTCTTCTCAAACACGCAAAGATTAAAATCAAACAATTTCAAATTATAAACGCAACAGATCAACGTTAATAATTATTCTACAGCACCCAGACATGACATTAACAAAGTTGTATCCCATGACAAGGAAAATCATTGCAGAAGCATGCTATCAAACACTTAGTTTACAAAAACAGCGCAGCAGAGATGAGCGATAAAAGGATTGCCCAAACTACAACATATCCAGGCGAACCTTCTGGCCTAGAGAGACAACAGTGGAAGATAAACTCTATGGACCGCTGAATGAACTAAAAAAGACTGTTAGATTCATACAAGAGACAACATTGCAGTTATAAACATAATTCAGGCGAACGGAAGAAGAAGAAGAAATGAAGGTGACAGATAACTATAACTATAAACTTAACTATAATAAAACTACTCATATTTAAAACAGCCTAAGATGACAGAATAAGAAAAACTGAAGGCATGCACATTTCTTAATCATCTCATCATCATCATCATCATCGTCATCGTCATCATCATCATCATCATCATCATCATCATCATCATCATCATCATCATCATCATCATCTTCCACTTCTGCCGTCAAGCGTCGTGGGGAGGAATAATTTGCGTTCCAGCGCCTGGTGGGCTGCACTTGATAGTGTCATTCCGTGTGATTGTACTTGTACATTGTCTTTGATGTCGTCAATCCATTCTCTTCTTGGACGTCCTCTTGGTCTCGTCGCAGATGATCTTTGATGTAAGGCCAGTGATAGTAGTTGCTGGTGTTGCATTCTAACGACATGGCCAAACCACTTAATCTTCTGTCTTTCAATAAATGTGGCACAAGGTGTTGATCCCACTCTCTGTCTGATAACAGCATTTCTTAGTCGGTCTCGGATTGTTAAGTTGGCAGCTCTCCCCAGGCATCTCATCTCACAGGTGTTGATTTTGCGAGAGTGGGATTTGGATACAGTCCAAGTTTGAGATTGATAGCATAGGGGTGGTGTGAATATACTGTTTATTATCTGTCGTTTTGCAGACATGGTTATATTTGGATGTTTCAGTAAGGGTGATAGTTGATATGTAATTGCACAAGCTTTTTGACATCTGATTTAGATTTCTCTGTCCAATCTGCCATTGTCTATGATCATACTTCCAAGATATTTGGATTCTTTAACTTGTTTTAGAGGTGTGTTATTTATCTGTAAGGTTAGTGGGCCCGGCGTTCTGCTAAATTGCATTACTTCGGTTTTGGCTGTGTCTATACTGATATTGTATCTGCTGCATGTTGAACGCAGATTAATAATATGATTTTGTAGTCTGCCCTCAGCGCTGTAAAACAGGCACTGATCGTCTGCAAACAAATAGAAGTTCATTTATTTCTTGTGGGTCAGTTATTTCATCTGGAGTAAAGAGTTCTACATTTTCTGGATCTGTTCTGTCAAGACTTGCTTCTTTGGATATTCTGTCCATGTAGATATTAAATAGCAGAGGAGAGAGCACACATCCCTGTCTCAGCCCTGTATTGACTGTGAACATATCTGATATTCCTTCTTGTGTTCTTACTGCACTTCGGCTCGAGAGGTACATGGCTATGATGTTTTCTAGCAATTGACCTTGTATCCCATAGTCTTCATGGATGGTCCATGATTTGTATCTGTCTACTCTATCGAAAGCCTTGTCCTGATCTACAAACAATATTCTGCTGGTCACTATATTCTATAGTTTTTTCACATATTTGTCTAAGTGTAAATAATGCATCAGTGCAACTTTTACCTTTCCGAAAACCGAATTGTACTTTGCTTAACTGTTGTTCAACTATATGTCTAGCTCTTTGTTCCAATAGTTTTGCATACATTTTCCCTATATGGTTCAGGAGTGATATACCTCTGTATGTTTCGCACTCTCTCATATTGCCTTTTCTTTTTCCATATTGGTACTATTATTGCCTGTTGCCAATCATCTGGGACTTTTATTTCTTCCCATGCTATATTAAAAGGCTTGTCAGCCATTTAACTCCTGTTTTCCCACAGGCCTGAATAGCTTCTGTGGTTATTCCATTTGAACTATATCGTTAATGCCAAATAAATTTTGAAACACGAGCATGAATTAACAACAGAAACGAAAGTGTTCTAGGAAAATACAGTAACAAAAATCACAAAAGTACTGAAGACCTGTCATATTCACATACTGGTATTTGAATTTAAACATATTTTCTGTCATTTACTGCCAATAGAGTACATTGCGGTGTATGGCGGGGGGGGGGGGGGGTGTGAGGGTGTCCATGGGACATAATTTACACAGCAAGGTAATTTATGCATGTCCCATCCCATCCATCCCATGGATCCTTTCCCATGGGAATATCATTCCCATGGTCAAGCCTGGCAGGCGTGTCCATGAGACATGTTTTTCTGTCCCACCCAATGGTAATTTATGCCTGTCCCATCCCATCCCATCCTATTGGACCTTTCTCATGGAATTCCCATGGCCAAGCCTGGTCTTGAGCCTGAGGAATTAAAGTCGCCTGGCTAGTGCAGTCGCCGCGAGCTGTGCAGGTTAGGATTTTCTTTTTGCCCCCGACAGAAAAAAAATCCCACACCTTACCGAGGATTCGAACCCGGGTCTCCTGAAGGAGAATCCGGCGTTCTAGCCACTCTGTCAGCATACGGGGGTGGAAAATACAATGGGCGAAAAAACCGAAAACCGAAACAGACATAACATTTAAATGTTATAAAATATTCAGGAGGGCACTAAAAGAAATGTAGGAATCTTAACATCGTTCATCAACATCCAGTGTCTTGCCTCATTTTAGGAGATCTGGTGTTCCTTGCCAGTGAGAAGTCCTGATCGTTCGGGTCCACATCGATTGACTGACGTTAGTCCCGCGATTGGGCAATCTTGAGCATAGCCTACGATGGGTAACGTTGTAATATTCTGTTATGATAATTTGGCGTGTCCAGGGTGTGCCGCGTGGTTACACACCCGCTTCACATGCCAGTGATCCGGGGCTTGTTTCCGGATCTGGTCAGGTATATGCACTACTGATGAGCTCAAACGAGAGCGAAACTCGAGTATAGTGCTTCCATATTGACGTGGATAGGCCTTAGGTTCATACCAGAATACGATCAGCGTTGCCAGTAATGGGTTGTGCTCAATATTTAAGTTTCAAATCCCGAAACAACCAAATAATCAATTTGATTATTGCTCACTGAATTTTAGGAGGCCTGGTGTTCCTTGCCAGTGAGAAGTCCTGATCGTTCGGGTCCACATCGATTGACGGACGTCAGTCGCGGCGATTGGGCAATCTTGAGCATAGCCTACGATGGGTAACGTTGTAATATTCTGTTATGATAATTTGGCGTGTCCAGCGTGTGCCGCGTGGTTACACACCCGCTTCACACGCCAGTGATCCGGGGCTTGTTTCCGGATCTGGTCAGGGATATGCACTACTGACGAGCTCAAACGAGAGCGAAACTCGAGTATAGTGCTTCCGTATTGACGTGGATAGGCCTTAGGTTCATACCAGAATACGATCAGCGTTGCCAGTAGTGGGTTGTGCTCAATATTTAAATTTCAAATCCCGAAACAACCAAATAATCAATATCATTATGTGTGACGCCGATAAAAATGGGCGGCCATGTTTCACCATCTCACACAATCATCAGAGTCTGGGTCAGCTCTGTGCTCTTGTCTCGACCATCCATACCACGTGGCAAAGCCATCCATGTATTTACTTCTCTGCCTTCCCCTTGTTCTTTTCTCCTCAATTTTGAAAGTTGTTACCAAGTTCTCGATTTTATTTCTATGTGAAAAGAGATAGAAGGTAAAACTAACCACTTGGTGGATAGTTTTTAAAGCTTAGGGGCGATTATAACACTAGATGGAAGATGTTCAACCGAGATTAAGAGAAGAATAGGGCAATCAAAGGATGCATGTAAGAAAATGAAGACTATCTTATGCAATAAGCCACTATCATTAAATGTAAGAAAGAGAGTGCTTCAGAGCTATATATCAGAGTCGTTCATTTGAAATCCGTTCGTGCCGCACCGCGCGTAATTGCGTACGTTGAACATGATCTTGTCATAACCATGTGATAAGTACTGACCAAAGGATAAAAGAGCAAGTGCTTATCGTTCCATGATACATAGGTTCTGTTTCTGACCGTTGAGAAAATGGCCGGGTTGGTCCAAAATCCGCCCAAAGAAGCTCAAAGAGCGGTGATTCAATTTCTTTCATTTGAAGGATGTCGACCAGTGGACATTCATCGAAGAATGCAAGCAGCGTACGGTAACAAATGTGTGTCAAAGACAACAGTGACAGACTGGGCACGAATGTTTCGGAAAGGACGTCAGTTCACGACAGATCTTCGACGGCCGGGTCAAGCGCATATTGTTGCAACAGAAAAAAACCATCGCCAAAATTGATGCAGCAGTACAGATGAACCGTTGTCGAAGCATATGTTCGCTAGCGAAAGAATTTGATGTGTCAATTGGGACAATTCAAAAGGTCGTTCGTAAGAAACTGCAATATCGGAAGGTGTGTTCACAGTGGATACAACGGATGTTGACCGGCAAACCAAAAAGAGGAACGCATGGGATGGTGTTTGAACCACTTGCTGCGTTACAGAGTCGAGGGTGATGAATCTCTATTCCGCATAGTGGCAGGCAATGAATCATGGTGTCACCACTTTGAACCGAGCAGCAAAAGAGAGAGCAAGCAATGGAATCATGCTGAATCACCAAAAGCCAAACAATTCAAGTTACAGGTTTCCGCTGGTAAAGTTATGCTGAGCGCATTTTTTGACCATGAAGGGCTATTGTTGGCCGACTTTAAAGAACCTGGTGTCAACATCAACTCTATTCACTACTTGCAAACACTAGACAAGCTGCAAAAAGCCATCAAGAATAAAAGATCTGGCGGTGTGATTTTGTTGCACGACAATGCTCGTTCGCATGTCGCAAAGATTGTGCAGGAAGCATTAGCAAGGAAGATGTGGAAATTCTGCAACATCCAGCCTATAGTCCTGATTTGTCCCCATGTGATTTTCATTTGTTCGGACCTCTAACGAAAGCTCTCAAGGGGCAACGATTTCACACAGATGCAGACGTAATGAACGCGGTAAACACTTAGTTCAGTGAGCAACGACAATCTTTTTTTGCGGACGGCATTCGCCGCCTACCTAAGCAATGGGATGCTTGCCTTAATGCCTACGGCGTCTTTTTCTGACCAACCCATGGTGCATAATTCATTCAAAATGAATGCTTTGTTTAATTCTACCACACCTGTTAATGTTTCTTTCATGCTTTTGTAATAAAGCCATTGGAACGTGTTTCAAATGAACGTCACTAATAGAACCTGTTTTGCTGTATGGCTGTTAATCTTGGAATAAAATGAAAAAGAAATTAAGACGAGATGTGAAGCAACATAGATGTTTTTCCTGAGACGAATTTTGCAAATTTCTTGGACTGCCAAAGTAACTAACAACGACAACAAAGAGGCTAATGAAAGTAGGACAATATATACAACAATAAGAAAGAGGCAAACAGCTTTTTATGCATGGTCAGAGAGGCATTGGAGAACATCGTGACAACTGGAAAGATCGTGGGGGAAGAAAGTCAGAAGCAGACCAAGAGAAATGATGCTGGATGGATTGAGACGGTGGCATAGAGAAATGTAAACAGCGGTGAAAATATTTTCAGAAATATTGAAAATATGGAAGGAATCAACATTGGGGGACGATGCATCAATAACATTAGATATGCAGATGATACAGTCTTGATTGCAGACAATGAACAGGATCTGCAAAATTTAGTAGATGCGGTTGTTACACACAGTGAACAACAAGGGTTAGAATTAAATTGTAAAAAGACACAGATTATGGTCGTCACTAGGAAGAACGAAATACCACAGTGTAATATACAAGTAAATGGGAATATTCTTCAACAAGTGAATAGGTACAATTATCTCGGAACAGTAATAACATCTGATGGGAGATGCCTTGAAGAGATTAGAACAAGGATCGCCATGGCAAAAGTAGCCTTTAGCAAGATGAAAAACATACTGACCAATAAAAAGATGTCAATTGAAATGAGAAAAAGAGTGTTGAGATGCTACATAGAACCTGTACTTTTATATGGATGTGAAACTTGGACAATGAGCAGCCAGGCTGAAAAACATCTGATGGCTGTAGAAATGTGGTTTCTGAGAAAAATGCAAAGAATACCATGGACAGCCAGAAAGACCAATGAAGAAGTCCTTCAAGAAACAAATGAAGATCGTAAACTGATCAGAGACATTAGACGTAGACAGTCACAATTTTTTGGGCATGTTATGAGAAGAAATGATTTGGAGAACTTGGTGACAACTGGTAAGATCGAGGGGAACAGACCAAGGGGAAGACCTAGAAACAAGTATCTGGATGGCTTGGCCTTGTGGCATGGTCGAGACAGAAACACGGAACTGATCCACGACTCTGTTGATCGAGTGAGATGGCAGAACATGACCGCCCACGCTTACCGGCATGGCACATGATGGATGGATGGATGGATGGATGATGATGATGATGATGATGATGATGATGATGATGATGATGATGATGATGATGATGATGATGATGATGATGATGATGATGATGATGATGATGCACGTGTCAAAGTAATTGTGATTGTCTACTTTTGATTTCTGTGATAAGTTTAATGTGTTTCTTATGGGAATGCTGATTAGTTTTTGTGTCTGTCCATCGTATTCTTTACGTCTTTCTGAGACATCACATTTCCATAGCCATAAGATGCTATTCATATTGTCTGCACATTGTCCACGCTTCACATTCATTCAAAAGTCGTGGTTCTATGTAGCATTTCAACACTCTTTTTCTCATTGCAATTGACATCTTTTTATTGGTCAGTATGTCTTCCATCTTTTAAAAGGCTACCTTCGCAATTGCAGTTTTTGGTCAAACGCTTTCAAGACACCTCCCATCAGATGTTATGACTGTTCCAAAATAGCGGTACCTATTCATTTGATCAAGAATATTCTTTTTTTTACCTGCTTTTTACCTGTATGTATGTATGTATGTATGTATGTATGTATGTATGTATGTATGTATGTATGTATGTATGTATGTATGTATGTATGTATGTATGTATGTATGTATGTATGTATGTATGTATGTATGTATGTATGTATGTATGTATGTATGTATGTATGTATGTATGTATGTATGTATGTATGTATGTATGTATGTATGTATGTATGTATGTATGTATGTATGTATGTATGTATGTATGTATGTATGTATGTATGTATGTATGTATGTATGTATGTATGTATGTATGTATGTATGTATGTATGTATGTATGTATGTATGTATGTATGTATGTATGTATGTATGTATGTATGTATGTATGTATGTATGTATGTATGTATGTATGTATGTATGTATGTATGTATGTATGTATGTATGTATGTATGTATGTATGTATGTATGTATGTATGTATGTATGTATGTATGTATGTATGTATGTATGTATGTATGTATGTATGTATGTATGTATGTATGTATGTATGTATGTATGTATGTATGTATGTATGTATGTATGTATGTATGTATGTATGTATGTATGTATGTATGTATGTATGTATGTATGTATGTATGTATGTATGTATGTATGTATGTATGTATGTATGTATGTATGTATGTATGTATGTATGTATGTATGTATGTATGTATGTATGTATGTATGTATGTATGTATGTATGTATGTATGTATGTATGTATGTATGTATGTATGTATGTATGTATGTATGTATGTATGTATGTATGTATGTATGTATGTATGTATGTATGTATGTATGTATGTATGTATGTATGTATGTATGTATGTATGTATGTATGTATGTATGTATGTATGTATGTATGTATGTATGTATGTATGTATGTATGTATGTATGTATGTATGTATGTATGTATGTATGTATGTATGTATGTATGTATGTATGTATGTATGTATGTATGTATGTATGTATGTATGTATGTATGTATGTATGTATGTATGTATGTATGTATGTATGTATGTATGTATGTATGTATGTATGTATGTATGTATGTATGTATGTATGTATGTATGTATGTATGTATGTATGTATGTATGTATGTATGTATGTATGTATGTATGTATGTATGTATGTATGTATGTATGTATGTATGTATGTATGTATGTATGTATGTATGTATGTATGTATGTATGTATGTATGTATGTATGTATGTATGTATGTATGTATGTATGTATGTATGTATGTATGTATGTATGTATGTATGTATGTATGTATGTATGTATGTATGTATGTATGTATGTATGTATGTATGTATGTATGTATGTATGTATGTATGTATGTATGTATGTATGTATGTATGTATGTATGTATGTATGTATGTATGTATGTATGTATGTATGTATGTATGTATGTATGTATGTATGTATGTATGTATGTATGTATGTATGTATGTATGTATGTATGTATGTATGTATGTATGTATGTATGTATGTATGTATGTATGTATGTATGTATGTATGTATGTATGTATGTATGTATGTATGTATGTATGTATGTATGTATGTATGTATGTATGTATGTATGTATGTATGTATGTATGTATGTATGTATGTATGTATGTATGTATGTATGTATGTATGTATGTATGTATGTATGTATGTATGTATGTATGTATGTATGTATGTATGTATGTATGTATGTATGTATGTATGTATGTATGTAGGTATGTATGTATGTATGTATGTATGTATGTATGTATGTATGTATGTATGTATGTATGTATGTATGTATGTATGTATGTATGTATGTATGTATGTATGTATGTATGTATGTATGTATGTATGTATGTATGTATGTATGTATGTATGTATGTATGTATGTATGTATGTATGTATGTATGTATGTATGTATGTATGTATGTATGTATGTATGTATGTATGTATGTATGTATGTATGTATGTATGTATGTATGTATGTATGTATGTATGTATGTATGTATGTATGTATGTATGTATGTATGTATGTATGTATGTATGTATGTATGTATGTATGTATGTATGTATGTATGTATGTATGTATGTATGTATGTATGTATGTATGTATGTATGTATGTATGTATGTATGTATGTATGTATGTATGTATGTATGTATGTATGTATGTATGTATGTATGTATGTATGTATGTATGTATGTATGTATGTATGTATGTATGTATGTATGTATGTATGTATGTATGTATGTATGTATGTATGTATGTATGTATGTATGTATGTATGTATGTATGTATGTATGTATGTATGTATGTATGTATGTATGTATGTATGTATGTATGTATGTATGTATGTATGTATGTATGTATGTATGTATGTATGTATGTATGTATGTATGTATGTATGTATGTATGTATGTATGTATGTATGTATGTATGTATGTATGTATGTATGTATGTATGTATGTATGTATGTATGTATGTATGTATGTATGTATGTATGTATGTATGTATGTATGTATGTATGTATGTATGTATGTATGTATGTATGTATGTATGTATGTATGTATGTATGTATGTATGTATGTATGTATGTATGTATGTATGTATGTATGTATGTATGTATGTATGTATGTATGTATGTATGTATGTATGTATGTATGTATGTATGTATGTATGTATGTATGTATGTATGTATGTATGTATGTATGTATGTATGTATGTATGTATGTATGTATGTATGTATGTATGTATGTATGTATGTATGTATGTATGTATGTATGTATGTATGTATGTATGTATGTATGTATGTATGTATGTATGTATGTATGTATGTATGTATGTATGTATGTATGTATGTATGTATGTATGTATGTATGTATGTATGTATGTATGTATGTATGTATGTATGTATGTATGTATGTATGTATGTATGTATGTATGTATGTATGTATGTATGTATGTATGTATGTATGTATGTATGTATGTATGTATGTATGTATGTATGTATGTATGTATGTATGTATGTATGTATGTATGTATGTATGTATGTATGTATGTATGTATGTATGTATGTATGTATGTATGTATGTATGTATGTATGTATGTATGTATGTATGTATGTATGTATGTATGTATGTATGTATGTATGTATGTATGTATGTATGTATGTATGTATGTATGTATGTATGTATGTATGTATGTATGTATGTATGTATGTATGTATGTATGTATGTATGTATGTATGTATGTATGTATGTATGTATGTATGTATGTATGTATGTATGTATGTATGTATGTATGTATGTATGTATGTATGTATGTATGTATGTATGTATGTATGTATGTATGTATGTATGTATGTATGTATGTATGTATGTATGTATGTATGTATGTATGTATGTATGTATGTATGTATGTATGTATGTATGTATGTATGTATGTATGTATGTATGTATGTATGTATGTATGTATGTATGTATGTATGTATGTATGTATGTATGTATGTATGTATGTATGTATGTATGTATGTATGTATGTATGTATGTATGTATGTATGTATGTATGTATGTATGTATGTATGTATGTATGTATGTATGTATGTATGTAGTATGTATGTATGTATGTATGTATGTATGTATGTATGTATGTATGTATGTATGTATGTATGTATGTATGTATGTATGTATGTATGTATGTATGTATGTATGTATGTATGTATGTATGTATGTATGTATGTATGTATGTATGTATGTATGTATGTATGTATGTATGTATGTATGTATGTATGTATGTATGTATGTATGTATGTATGTATGTATGTATGTATGTATGTATGTATGTATGTATGTATGTATGTATGTATGTATGTATGTATGTATGTATGTATGTATGTATGTATGTATGTATGTATGTATGTATGTATGTATGTATGTATGTATGTATGTATGTATGTATGTATGTATGTATGTATGTATGTATGTATGTATGTATGTATGTATGTATGTATGTATGTATGTATGTATGTATGTATGTATGTATGTATGTATGTATGTATGTATGTATGTATGTATGTATGTATGTATGTATGTATGTATGTATGTATGTATGTATGTATGTATGTATGTATGTATGTATGTATGTATGTATGTATGTATGTATGTATGTATGTATGTATGTATGTATGTATGTATGTATGTATGTATGTATGTATGTATGTATGTATGTATGTATGTATGTATGTATGTATGTATGTATGTATGTATGTATGTATGTATGTATGTATGTATGTATGTATGTATGTATGTATGTATGTATGTATGTATGTATGTATGTATGTATGTATGTATGTATGTATGTATGTATGTATGTATGTATGTATGTATGTATGTATGTATGTATGTATGTATGTATGTATGTATGTATGTATGTATGTATGTATGTATGTATGTATGTATGTATGTATGTATGTATGTATGTATGTATGTATGTATGTATGTATGTATGTATGTATGTATGTATGTATGTATGTATGTATGTATGTATGTATGTATGTATGTATGTATGTATGTATGTATGTATGTATGTATGTATGTATGTATGTATGTATGTATGTATGTATGTATGTAGTATGTATGTATGTATGTATGTATGTATGTATGTATGTATGTATGTATGTATGTATGTATGTATGTATGTATGTATGTATGTATGTATGTATGTATGTATGTATGTATGTATGTATGTATGTATGTATGTATGTATGTATGTATGTATGTATGTATGTATGTATGTATGTATGTATGTATGTATGTATGTATGTATGTATGTATGTATGTATGTATGTATGTATGTATGTATGTATGTATGTATGTATGTATGTATGTATGTATGTATGTATGTATGTATGTATGTATGTATGTATGTATGTATGTATGTATGTATGTATGTATGTATGTATGTATGTATGTATGTATGTATGTATGTATGTATGTATGTATGTATGTATGTATGTATGTATGTATGTATGTATGTATGTATGTATGTATGTATGTATGTATGTATGTATGTATGTATGTATGTATGTATGTATGTATGTATGTATGTATGTATGTATGTATGTATGTATGTATGTATGTATGTATGTATGTATGTATGTATGTATGTATGTATGTATGTATGTATGTATGTATGTATGTATGTATGTATGTATGTATGTATGTATGTATGTATGTATGTATGTATGTATGTATGTATGTATGTATGTATGTATGTATGTATGTATGTATGTATGTATGTATGTATGTATGTATGTATGTATGTATGTATGTATGTATGTATGTATGTATGTATGTATGTATGTATGTATGTATGTATGTATGTATGTATGTATGTATGTATGTATGTATGTATGTATGTATGTATGTATGTATGTATGTATGTATGTATGTATGTATGTATGTATGTATGTATGTATGTATGTATGTATGTATGTATGTATGTATGTATGTATGTATGTATGTATGTATGTATGTATGTATGTATGTATGTATGTATGTATGTATGTATGTATGTATGTATGTATGTATGTATGTATGTATGTATGTATGTATGTATGTATGTATGTATGTATGTATGTATGTATGTATGTATGTATGTATGTATGTATGTATGTATGTATGTATGTATGTATGTATGTATGTATGTATGTATGTATGTATGTATGTATGTATGTATGTATGTATGTATGTATGTATGTATGTATGTATGTATGTATGTATGTATGTATGTATGTATGTATGTATGTATGTATGTATGTATGTATGTATGTATGTATGTATGTATGTATGTATGTATGTATGTATGTATGTATGTATGTATGTATGTATGTATGTATGTATGTATGTATGTATGTATGTATGTATGTATGTATGTATGTATGTATGTATGTATGTATGTATGTATGTATGTATGTATGTATGTATGTATGTATGTATGTATGTATGTATGTATGTATGTATGTATGTATGTATGTATGTATGTATGTATGTATGTATGTATGTATGTATGTATGTATGTATGTATGTATGTATGTATGTATGTATGTATGTATGTATGTATGTATGTATGTATGTATGTATGTATGTATGTATGTATGTATGTATGTATGTATGTATGTATGTATGTATGTATGTATGTATGTATGTATGTATGTATGTATGTATGTATGTATGTATGTATGTATGTATGTATGTATGTATGTATGTATGTATGTATGTATGTATGTATGTATGTATGTATGTATGTATGTATGTATGTATGTATGTATGTATGTATGTATGTATGTATGTATGTATGTATGTATGTATGTATGTATAGATGTAAATGCATGCATGCATACATGCATTTACATCTATACATACATACATTTTCCCCGGATATCTTGTATCGACTCTTTATCTCATCTCATCCCAGCAAACTGGTAAACGCCGGCGTCTGGCTGGCCTAATGTTTAGATTTTGTGACTGCGTACTACAACTTATTCGGTCGAAAAAGCGCATCACAAATCTCCCCAGAAGCTCACTGTTCCGCGGACACCTCACCACTATCTGGTGTCGAGGGATAAATTCATTAGACTTGGAATAATTCCCCCTGACAAGTCTTAATGAAGAGAGAGCTTAACCGCACCCCCGCGATAATAAGAACACTTTTTGGTCTTTAGCGATTTCGACTTGGGAGATTTCATGGGGTGGCACTCTGGCTAATAAGGCGAACAAATAAACACTATTACGGTAACAAAAAACATCATTTAGAGCATAATCGAATCGAACCTTCTCCTGTGTTTCCGCACCCAGTGCTCTGATCCCCCTGTGCTCGGACTTCATATTTCACGCACAGTGACTTGCATTGTGAAACCCCAACCCAAAAATCTGTGAACGGGCATCCCTCAAATGTCCCCTCCCAAGCGGCCTCAAGTCAGTGAGGAACAGGAGAAATGGCGCTTCACTCTCGGATTCACGCCACCCAATTTATTTTCCATTTACGGCTTTTAGTCGCTTCATAAAGCTTTTCTATCCCAGGGGAAACGCTCACCGCACGCGGCCCGCGACTGTCTCCGGTGTGAGGTATTGGCATCATTAGAAGCAAACTGCGCTCTTGGCTCAAAGACGATTTCATGCGATCAGCCATTATTCGCTTTTGATTAGCCGGCTTCTATTTGTAGCGTTCGTACGAGTGCCATTAAAGTTTGAAGAGGGGCACATCGTTGTTGTCAGGCGATGCTTGACTTTCTACTTCGGTTAAAGCCATAAGAAGGACGCACGCGCATGCGCCATGGGTGCAGAGAACCTTGAACATAATTTGGAGACCTCAGAAACAATCCACACTGAAAACATCGAGGAGACATCAAGCGATAAATTGGTTTTAGACGCCGAATTGTCTTTCCGGATTTCTGATTTCAGCTTGAAAATGACCTTATTTCTTTCGATTTCTTCAAATTAAAAAAGAAATGTGCTCTGTACTTATGCCAGACAGTTGGTGCAATTATGAATGCCTGCGTCGTGTATAACAATGTACGCCACTGGGTTTTTCCGTGATATTAACTCCTGTAGCTCACGTATACATTGCAACCCAATGAGAATGTTCGGTGGGAATTTTGTGTTTTCGATCCAAGAAATATAGTAATGGCCTTGACAATTTAATTTAATAGGAGGCAATGTTGCTATAAATCTTTAGTGTCACACTGCCTAGAGTTTCTCCCACTTATCATTCGGTTAGAGCAGTGTTTCCCAACCTTTTTTGTGTTATGCCCCACCTTTGCCTTTCTAAAATTCTTATGCCCCCTCCCCCTAATATATACATAATTTTTAATATTCAAAAATTGAAATATTCACTAAAGAAACTTGAATGATAGGTTTTAGGAAGAAATCACTAGGAAATTATTGAGCAAACACAGTAAGTAAATTTTCAAAACATATAATGGAGAACTGAAATTCAAGTACAAAATAATTTTAATGAAAGATTTTTCTATATTACTTTAATTATTAGTAATTATTTATTATTTAAATTTAGTGAGTTCCTTGCGCTTGATGCTTGCTGCAAAGAGATTTTATGTCAGATTCCAATTTAGTTAATTTCAGTCTCAAGTCTCCCCGTTTTGTTATATCCAGCCGATTTCTTTTTCTTTTTCTTTTTTTTTTTTTAGCAGCAAATCATTTATGGCACTAAATCCGCATTCAGCTAAATATGAAGATGAAAACGGTAACAATAGTTCTCTTGCACATTTGGTTGCATTTAGATATTTGATTACGGTTTCCTCACAAAACCATGTCATCTCTCCTTTTATATTAATTAAATAAAGTTTTTATTGACTCATCATTTTGCATTTCTTCATTTTGCGAGTTCTTCTTGATACTGCATATTTGAAATATCAGACAAATGCACTAACATTGGCTGCATCATCTAAATTGGGAAATCAATTTGTTTCAAATCAGAAAATCTTTCTTTTAAATCAGCCGATAACATTTTCAGAAGATCGACAATAACATATATTACATATTGATGCACAATGCTAATGAATGGCAAACACACTTATACTGAACACATGACGTAGATACATCTGTCATTCTGGACCACACTGAATTATTGCATCCAACCATGTTGGAAGCACCATCTGATGCAAAACCAATGTAATTTTTTAATGTTTGATCACATTTTTCAATTTCATTGTTAATCAAATTCAATATAGTCTCTCCTGTAGCCTCTCGAACTGGAATCAAACCTAGAAAACTAGTAGTAATTTCATTTCTTTTATCGCTGAGGTATCTAACTAGAATGCACAAATACTTTTGGGTCGAGACATCAGTGGACTCATCATTGATGAGTGTATACTTCTTGTTTTGCAGATCTAGAATTAGATCAGAATTTAAAGATGGTGAAATAACATTTCTTATTAGTGATATGCACTTCGTTCGGTGCAATTTTATCTTACCAAGAGTGCTGTTACATCCATGGGCTACCATTATTTCACCTAAGTGATCGATGGTGCGTATGGCATTGTGGCAGGCCATGTTAACAGCAATTTGTAACTCTGCTAATTTGACTTTGTCATCAATTTTCTTGCTTATTGTCATTACTGAAAGTGTTTTTTGTAAAGAAGATGGTGCGTTCCGCTTGTGTTTTTCTGTTGTTTCATGACTTACGAGATTTGAAAGTCTTAGAACAATATCACAGCAGCACAATTTGCAATACGCATGATTCAGAACCATCAGTGGATTTCTTGAGCCACACAAATGTCTTTTCCCATGGATCATTATATTTCCGATTAGTATCATACGACGGTTTCCACTTTGGCATGATAATGGGTTCAATAATAAGAAATACTTGCGACAAGTCGATGAAGGTATAATGAATTTGAAAACTGAACTGAACAGTAACGTAGGCTGCGCAATGCTTGAGTGCGCATAGAACAGTACAAACAGTTCGAAAACCATAGTCGTTTAATACTTGTTAGTTGTTACCTTCGGTGGCTAAAAAGTATTAAAACAAGATAAAAATTAACTTGACAAATTCAGAAAAGAGGCATATGCCATTACAAATATTTAAAAAGCCAAGAAAAAAGTCAAAACGCCAAACTGATATTTTAACGCCAAACCTGTTTCTAAAAAAGCCAGATTTGTCAGATTTGGCGTTACAAAAACCTATCTGACAACCCTTGATCCCGGCACTAAGCATTTTACGCCATTCAGAACAAATAGCGCGAAATGCTTATTGCCGGCCCAGTATAACCAGTAGTTCAACTCTAACGTCTAACAATGAAATCACGGCTACTAACATGGCGGACAGAAATTACTTATACCGGACGTTTACCCAGCTGGAGTGGCGACAGAGAGTCGCCATACGGATAACTTAAACTCTGGACGAGTCCATTTTCTAATTGCACCCCTTTACAATCGAATTGCCCCCCTGTGGGCGTGGGCCCCACGTTGGGAAACACTGTGTTAGAGTATGTTTTCATTTAAATTACACACCATATGAAGGAAACACTACCATGCTAGACCAAATTACAATCAGTTAACATATATTGATCTGAAACATGACCTGGTTAGATCATGCAAGGTGTATTTTTTATGACTGTGCAGTGTTTTAAAATATTGCCGGTCCAAATGTATTCACCCTCTGCAAAGTTCATGTAACATAATAGGTAAATACAAAACTTTGACCGGCAACATTTTTAAACAATGCACAGTCATTAAAAAACACCCTGTACTATACTTTTCTGCAGATGGTAAGTTAAAGTGCTAATCTTTCCCACCCCGCTGGTTTCTGGGCTTGGAGAAGAACGAACGAACGAACGAACGAACGAACGAACAGACTTTATTTTCAAAGGGTAACAAATTGGGCACGCAGACCCGTCTTACGTTCGGCCCTTCCACTCACTCAGCTTTCTTTCATCAACAGTGCATAGGAAAAAAAACATTGTCACATGAATTTTGTAAACATAAACAATGCATATTACTATGTTATGATACACATCCACCACCCACCCACACATCCCCCATTCACTCCAACTCCCCCACCCAACCACACACATAACCCACACACACATACATTCCCCCACCCATCCACCACATCCCTACACCTACACATCTCCCCACCCACACACACCTCTCACCCACCACACATCCCATCCACCCACACCCCAAGCACACATACATTCAATAACCCACACATCCCCCACCTACACACATCTCCCCACCCACTCACATATCCTCTACCCGTCCCATTACCCACCAACAATCACTCACCCACATATCCTCCTCCACCCACACACCTCCACCCACCCAGCCAAACACACATTCCTCAGCCACACACACATCTCCCCGTCAACTCACATATTCCGCACCTACCCACACACAAATTCCGCACCCACCCACATAATCTCCCATCTCCCCCAGCCCACTCACAGATCCCGAGCCCACACCTACAAACATCCCCCACGATCTCCTAACCTGCACACACTCACCCACCCACATATCCTCTACCCACCCACACATCCTCTACCCACCCATCCCCCAACCAAACATCCCTTAACCACACACCCTTACTCATATACAATCACCCACCCACACATCCTCTACCCAACCACACATCCTCCATCCACCAATCCCCCAGCCACACAACCATTAACCACACACCCCTACCCATATACACACACATCCCCACCCACGCACAATCTCCCCACCCATACACACATCCCTCCCACACATCGCCCATTCACAAACACACACCTCCCATCCACGCACACACAACCCACACACACATCCCCAACTCATACACTCATCCCCAGACACACGTACTTATCCCTCAACCACTAACACCCACACATCCCTTACCCACTCATCAACACATACATCTCATATCTACCCACCCACACTCACACACCCCAACCACCCATCTAAGCACACATCCCCACCCTCACACACATCCTTCACCCACCCGAAAACCCAACCACACCTTCACCCACCCACACACACATCATTTATCCACAACCAGCTCCCCTCCCACACAACACCACACCCCACACACATCCCAAAGACACATCCCTCACCCACACACACATCTCCCCACACATCTCCTACCCATCCACACATCCCCCAACTACAATCACCCTCACTACCCACACATACATCCTCCATCCAGCCACACGAAGAAGAGCGTTGCAACACAGCACCCGTGGAGATGGTACTGTGGTGCCGAGTCGAGATAAAAGACTCGATACCAACCTCACTCCGATGGACGCAAGCCCTGATAAGGGCTCGGAAAATATGAACGCCTTGAATGGACTCAAAGAGTTACAACTTAAAGTCTTCCAGATTATTCATATCTAATCAGCCAACAATTACTGGAACAGACAACATAATAACATGTATTCATCATCATCATATGCCATTGCCAATAAGTCTAGGCCAGTGGTTCTCAACCTTTTTTGGCCCGTGCTCCCCTTCACCATATTTTCAGAACGCCATCCCCCCCCCCCCTTCCTATCAAAAATTTGGCCCCCTGCCCCCCTTCAACGTATTTTCAGAACGTCATTCCCCCCTTTCATATTTCCTATCTTAAAGTCCCCCACCCCAACACAGTATACGTAACAATGGAATGTAAATTTAATAGCATATACTAAAACAAGTCTAGACATCCACATAAAACATGATTTGTGGGTCTATGTACTTTATAAAATGAATTTTAGAAGGATGAGACGTACATAACTGTAAAGTATGAAGGGAAAAACAATATCAAGTAATCGGTTCTTGTATTAACGCGATATGTTATGGTCTTCATCCCCCCCCCCCCCCACCCCCCCCCCCGGAAACCCTAAAATCCCCCCTGGGAGGAATTCCCCACCGGTTGAGAACACTGGTCTAGGCGGTCATGCTCCGCCGTCTTACACGATCACCAGACTCGTTGATCAGCTCTGTGTTCTTGTCTCGACCATGCCATGTGGTCAAGCCATCCATATATTTACTTCTATGCCTTCCCCTTGTTCTTTGTATCTCAATCTTGCCAGTTTCACCAAGTTCTTTAGTTTATTTCTCCTCATCACGTGCCCAAAATATTGTGACTGTCTGCATCTAATTTCCTCAACATATAATACAGGATCAAATAATGCCTTTGTTATTTGTACATCTATTACGTGTAACTAGGTTCTCCTCAATAAGAGAGCAGTTAATTACCTACATGAGAGTTGGGCGAGTCGAGTTGGTGCCACAACTTGGTGTATGGCAAACCTACAGGAACAAGTGAATTCATTGCATTGAATGGTGAGCTGTGGCTATGTGGATTAGAGGAACATTACGTCTTGGATGTTTGACATAGGTCGTTGGGGAAATAGTAGTATTTGTGCGTGCTACCAATATAAGGGATCTGGGTACAATGACCAGACATAGCAAGATGTGTATGTGTCTGTTTTTAGACAAGTACAACTCTCTGTCGACCCAAACTCGTAAAACAGATAGAGCTAATTGCACTTTCTTTACAGGACGCCGCATTCAGCTTCTAGCTATCTTTGTACTTTTACGTTCAGTAGTTTGCCATTGCCTGCGTCTGTGGCATAGCTGTAGTGAATGCAGTTTCACAATCCCCTATACCCGCTATGAAATTAATCTGCTTTGCGTTGAATTCAACAATGGTATTTGTTTTGATCGATCAAAAAGCAATGACAAACTAATGTTTTTGCATATCCTTTACAGGACATCGCTGTCAACATCAGCATCTTTCAACTGATTGTTGATTTCTTGGCAAGATTACGCTCAGTAGTTTGCCATTGCTTTCTGAGCGGCCGGCTCACATACCCCGTAAGTTACCGACGCGATTCGAACCACTGCTGATTCTCACCGTCGTCATGTTACTTGCGAGAGTATACGAGATTACGGAGAAAAGTCGCTAACCTCTAGGCCAGGAAGCCGGCAATGACAGACTACTGAACGTTAATTGGCTAAAAATCACAAACACCCAAGAAATTATGTGGTTGACAGCGACATCCTGTGAAGAACAAACAGCAAACTTCCTACTGCAATTGCTTTCTAAACGGCCGATACTCATATCATTGTGAAAATCAACGTACAGCGACAAGCTTCCAAATAACCAGCGGCTGACTTCGTACCAGGTATGCTGGGATTGTAAAACTACGTTCGCTACCCCTAAGCGGAAAAAAAGGATATCAAAGATTTTACTGGAAAGTAAACGACAGCTAAGAAGAAAACTGGACACCCACCTTATACTGAAATGACTAAGTATGTAATGGTAGTAATTAGTAATTAAATTAAACATCGAGGTTTATTGGGTATAGTAAAGGGGGCTGAGTGGTCTCGAGGTATGATGTCCGCCTCCAGTGCTGGAGGTCTCGAGTTCAAGCGCCGGTGAGGACAGGAATTTTTCACGTGAACTTCTTGTAACAAAATTTCCTCTGGTCTCTGGGTAGTGAGATCGGACGCCCGTGTATATTGTTTCGCACGTAAAAAATCCCTTGGCAGTTTGATATCGAAAAAGAGTAGCCTAACGGCGCTCCCCGGGCAAAATTTGGAGTTAAAAATCTACCCAAAGTATTTCAGGATCCTCACCGGTACTACGGAGTTCGTGCACTGAGCTGAGATTCTCTGGACTCAGGCTTGAGTTAGGAGTAGAACGGAGCACTTATGGGTTACACCCGTGTGCCGTGATGTTGATCTTTCGACTAAACTGATCCATGCTAAAGTAAACTAACCTAACTTAAACTATAAAACCTAAACTAAACTAAACTAAACTGAGTATAGTAAGCGGAAGAGAGGGGGTGGGGGGGAGAGAGAATAGTTAAAGGGCGTTTTATACTCTTTGAAGCATTTTGCTATATGGTCTTAGCCCTACTTTTTAGACCAATGGTTAATTCGTGTGTGGTTTGATCGATATTTAACCGGCTGCCTTTACTTCCCAGAAAATGTCATGGTAACAATTTTATGCGGGGTCGACCTGAGCTCAAATAAAAGGGTGGAAAACGCGATTCTAACATATGATCACCGCGCCAGGATAAGCGTGTTATCATTGCGCCACCATGGCTACACGTTTAGGGTGTATTTGTAATGACTGTGCAGTGTTTGAAAATATTGCAGTTCCAAGTTTTGTATTCACCCTCTGTACAGTTAATGCAACATAATAGGTAAATACACAACTTGGAGCGGCAATATTTTCAAACACTGCACAGTCATTAAAAATGCACTCTGTACTAGAGTATTTGTTATGTAAATAAATACCTTTGCTTTATCCACCTATTAAAAGGTGTAAAGTGATTATTAACAAGAAGATGGACTTCACTGTACCGGGTTTTTATTCCATATGGCTCGTTCTATTATAGTTCCCCAGAGCGACCTGACTAAAGCATCGTACAGACCACCACTCTGTAATTGCACCAACGACACCCGGGAGTCTCCGAGAGAACAGCTCTCGAGAACCGAAAGAGGGAATCTGGAAACGAACCCACAACCTTCGAAGCATGAAGCAGGCAGCTTAACTATTCCGCCACCGAAACCTCCTATATGACAAGATCACAGAACAACAGAAATATTACCCTAATAGACCGCAATTTTACAATTTCAATGAATATATGCATCGATGCCACCCTAAATACAATTTTCCTACAGTTGACGTGTCAGGGAAATAAGGTTGCCTGGGCAGTCGAGAGCCGAGTTGTAGGGTGATGTACTCTCGATGACAAGTGTAATGTTCTTGTCCACGTAAACCCTGAGCAGACATAAAGTGGAATGTCTGCCCTGAGTTTATATGTGAAACCTTCTAGACGGGAAGGATCCACTTTTCAAATGTCAAGGTTGTCTGATGTTAATACTTGAAAAGATGTCGTGTTTATAACCGGAGACATACGTTTCAGTGTTTGTTTTAGATGCTTGAGCGAGTCTTGCGTTTCTTTTCACATAGGCATGCCTGTTGTTGGACAGATAGATGTATGTTGTATTTGATGTTGGATGCTTTGATGTTTAGTTGTTTCCTTATAAATGTTTCAAAACTTCAATATTCTTTGCAATAATTGTATTTTGTTGTCCAATATGTTATCTAATCATTTCTTCGCAAACGTACAATTTTGTTGTTGTTGGTAACACATGTATTTTTTTTTACTTAAATATGTCACTAGCTTTATATTCTATTTTCTATAATTGCTTACTGTTTTTTCTAACATTTGTTCAAAATGTTCACTATTACGTACACGCATTTATTTATTTTTTTAAATAATGAATGCAATTGTCTTCTTAGAGTATTATTATCTTTATTAGTAGCAATGCATTACGCTTGAGATAAATGATATGCTCTTTATCTTAGGGTGACACAGCCCGAGCTGGTCTTCTCTGATCCAGACACAAACATTAACAACAACAACAACAACAAAAATTTATTTTGAAAGAGTTAAGAATTGGGCACGCTAGGCCCGTCTAACATTCTGCCCTTTTATCACTCTCTTTCATACATTATACCATTCACACATCATTCAAGGCTAACTGAAAACAGCAACAATATAAAATATATGCATTATAAAGGCACGTGGAAAAATTAAAAATCAATATTATACGACTCAGTTATAGTAATAACTGGTGTGGCACTTGTTATTAGCTATGTGAAATATACTGGCCTTCCATTACTATTTTAAACCTACAATACAACAAACCTCCAGAAAATATCTCCAAAATGATGAAAGGCTACAAAATGTTTCCAACACTTCTGTTTCGGAGTTTATTGTACGCTCTGAAAAACTCCTGTCTTCCAATGTCTTGATTTTATCTTTTCCATGGTATCGTTGATTACCATTTGATTACATGAAACACGAAAAAATATGGAAGAGCATGCAGCGGAGATGTATGGTTTCTTAGCGAGATTTATGATTGTCATACTATCTAACAACGATTGCTTGAAAAAATGGGGAAGAGTATTTAGCAATTTAAAAAAAAAAAAGGGACAATCGGTATTCTGTGGTGATATAATGAGAAGAGAGCCGTTGAGAAAAATGTGACCATTGGAAAGATTGGAGGTAGAAGAAGCAGAGGCAACTCATGAGAAATGATGACAGATAGTATTGGAAGGTGTCATGGAGGAATATCATCGAAAGAACTGAACCGAATAAAACTGATCTGAATAGAGAAATAAACGTCCAGGCCATGTGGTAAAAGTGTGTGGTGAAGAATATGTTTCTTTATCATATGTGGCTGTTCTATATATGACTGCAAACCAGTTCATTCTCTTCCTCTAACAACTGTGATTTGTCCACATGTGATCGAAGTATGATGAAGTTTCAAAAATGTAGTTGCATATTCTTTATAGGACACCGCAGTCAACCCCAGCATTTTTGGCTGTTTGTGATTTCTTGGCAAGTTTACGGTTCAGTAGTTTGCCATTTTTTCCGCCAAATAGCATGAAGCTGTGTTTCGAACGCAGTATGCGGGATTATAATTTACATCCGTAACCACTCCGCCACAGAGCCGGCGAAGTATGAAGTTGGAACTAACTATTACAGCACATTCGACAAGCCACAGAATAACACATAATTATTACAAATGGAATACATATGAATACATTAGGAAAATGAGAATACAAACTGCAGGTCAACCGTAGGTACAAAAACGCAATAATTTTAAGCTGAAGCGCTATACTTTTAGATTAACGGCTGACGTACGTACGCACACTGTCATTGCCTACGAGATTTTCGTCGTTTTCTCGACATTTCAACCTCAATATTGTGTATTTGTTTGTGTGGATTGTTAATATAATAGTAGTGTGTTGAAGACACCAAGTGCGACTTGTTAAGGTACCATATTTGAGGATTGAAGACAAACATCTTTTTCTTCGTTCATTTTCAGACGCCAATAGGAAAATTGCAAAGAAAGCAGCAGTCAACTTAAACCTGTTGATATTCCCAATGTATTTGCCAATTTTTCATTATGTCCCAAAAATGACAAATATTGATTATAAAACCGTATAAAATTATTGCATAATAAACGTTATTCAGTGTTGCGTAATATCCAAAAACAGGTGCCAACAGAAAATTATAATCAATAATGAAGAAAGTGAATATGTCACACACTTTGAATACCTTGACTCCATATTTAACAACAATGGCGGCTCATTACAAGACGTCAAGGAAGGACCGGCCATGCAATGCAGAGGTTAAATAGCTTGAAGAACGAAGGGCACAAGACCATCAAACATGTAAAAGTAACAATGTCTTCTTCTTCTTCTTATTCTTCTTCTTCTTCTTCTTCTTCTTCTTCTTCTCTTCTTCTTCTTCTTCTTCTTCTTCTTCTTCTTCCTCTTCTTCTTCTTCCTCTACTTCTGCTTTTCTCCGGAATATTTCTTCGACGTAATTACGTTGTGCCTGTTCACAGCAGATCTGCGATATTGATAGACACATAAGACTTCTGCGGGCATTTGTTGACCGGTTAACCTTCAGGGTATTTTGTAGAACGGTCAAATCTCACTGTTGTGGTGTCATCCCCATTTCAGCTGGTCCATTCAGATCAACCGGAGACATAACGATCAGCCCTCAAGAGAAGGCAGGGGCAGACCATGGGCATTCCCCGCCATCCATAACTGCAGAGCCGCCACAACACATAATGCTCTGGTACTGGGCTCACCCAATGAATCGTCTTCCTGCACATGGCTGCTAAGCCTCACTTCCGTATATGGGCCAACAATATTCCATTTCGTGCCAATGTGACGCTTTTTCCACCTTTGACGAAGCCCCACACAGTGAATTTATTTTCGATGCAGACGTTGAATGTCATGGATTTGCTAGCCAAACAATATTATATTCTGTGTCACTAGTACGCTTTTCCAGGTCTTAACGTAGGACGGTCGATTCTTACTGTTGTGATGTTATCCCCATCCAAGTTAGTCTATTCAGAACAAATGGAGACGTAATGGTCAGTCCTTAAGAGAAGGCAGGGGCGGACCATGGGCATTCCCCGCCATTCAAGGAGGCTTTCATAGTTCTAGAGCCGACACACTGCGCTCTGGTGCTGGGCTCACCCAAGGAATCGTCACAAGGCTGATTAGCCTCACTTCCGTATATAGGGTCTCTCATCCTTGATGTGGGTTTGATGTCATCACTCGACGTCCGTTACAGAACAGAAAGACTTGCCACCCATTCCTTCTTTCATTCAGGCCTACAACATGCGATGATTCTAACACTTTGTATACCCACAGCTGGATTCTGCTACGAACATTTTTGTTTCAAAAATTTTTAACATGACATTTTTGGTTTATTTAAACGTTAATTTTACCAACGGAGAAGTAGTTTATAAGCAAAAAAGCAAATTTCTAATATATATATATATATTTATATATATATATATATATATATATATATATATATATATATATATATGTTGGCCTGTCTTCCTGGCGTAGGGATTAAGGAAGCTGTTGGTAATCCCGCATACTCTCGTACGAAACACAGCTGAGCGAGATTCGGCAGCGGATCGCGTCGCGTTGGATACTTACGGGGGTATGTGAGCCGGTCGTCCAGAAATCAATGGCAAACTACCGAACATAAGACTTGCCAAGACATCAACAGCATCTGAAAAATGCTGGTGTTGGCTGCAATGTACTGTAAAGGATATGCAGAAACCTAAAAACAAATATAATTGACTGTTTTGCGCTGGGATCTAACGAGTTGGTGTGGGAACAGGTCGCTCAGGAAGCAATGGCAAACTACTGAACATAAACTTGCCAAGACATCAACAAAAGCAGTGAAATGCTGGTGTTGACATCGATGTCATGTAAAAAAGGATATGAAATACAAATTATAGCTGGCGTCCCAATACAGTGACCCCGGTTATTATTTCAGTAGTTAAAATAGCAGAATATGGTCACAATGGGAAACTACCATTATCGTAGCCGGGTATCTATTTTCAGTAGTAGCAGGGGTCGAAGTTGCTCACATCTAGAGTCTACCAATACAATTGTCGAGGGCTGATTTTCAGCAGGTAAAGGAGTTGATGTTTTTCATATGTACAGTCAATCAGTATAGGAGTTTGGTTTCGATATTCCTTAGTAGAAGCTAGTAGAAGAACACCATTTGGTAACATCTAGTCTGCAAATAACATCTAGGTTAACCTCTAGTGCAGTTGTTCTCAACCGGTGTGGAATCCCCCCCCCCCCCCCAACTTCAAGATCGCGATAATACAAGAACCGACTATTTGATATTGTTTTTCCCTCCATATTTTACACTTCTGTACTTCTCGCCCATCTGAAATTCCTTTTATAACGTATCATGTTCGACGTACGCAATTACGCTCTGTGCTGCACGAACGGATTTCAAATTAACGCCACATATAGATCCGGAAATCACTATTTATGTAGACGTCTAGACTTATTCTAGTATGTGTTATTAAATTTAGCTTCCATTCTTACGTATACTGTGTAAAAAAATGGGGGTGGGGTAGGGGATTTATAGAGAGCAAATACGAAAGGGGAGGGGTGACGTTCTGAACATATGGTGAAGGGATGCGGATGCGTGGGCCAAAAAAGGTTGAGAACCACTGCTTTAGTGTGTCATTCGGGCCCTTAAGTAAACCAAAGAAAAATATCACTAAAATCTGCAATGCATGTTGCAAGAGACGACTTAGGAATGTTGGCGTGAGCTAGTACCTCAACCCGAAGAAAACTGTAGCTGCAAAATCGAGTGAATGACTAATGTCTCCAGAAGGCTTGATGTGGCCTGGCTGAGTGCCGATGCTGCAATTGGAGATAGCAGGCAAAACAAGAAGACAAGAAGAATAGAGTGGTGGGGTTAAATTTTCAGTAGTAGTAGGAGTCGATTTCGTTCATAACTGGAGTATACCAATACAATGGTTGGAGTTCGATTCTCAGTAGTAATAAAAGTCGAGTTTACCTGGATATTGTTGGGGTGTCATTTCTAGAAGTAGCAGGAATCGAGCTTGTACAAATCTGGAGTTTACCAGTGCAGTGTTTGGAATTTGATATACAGTAGCAGCGGGAGTCGATTATGCTCACATTCGAAGTTTACAAAGACAGTTATTGGGATTCGATTTGCGTTATCGGCAGGAGGTGATATTATCACGACTGCAGTTTACAAGCACAAGGGATTGGATTGGATTTATGGTAGTAGCTGGGGTTGATTTTGCTGGAGTAAAGTAACGGGATAAAACCCGATGCAGTGAAGTCGATGCTCTTCCTTTAAACCCACTTTTTAAATCAGCAAAGATGAGAATCACGTGCCTGAACTTAGATGTTACAGAACAATGATTAAAATACTGTGGATCGTGTAAAGGAGGAGGGCTAACGACCTAGACAATCTGAACAATCAAAGACACCACCAATAACTATACACACAGTCGTAACTTGTTTGAACACTATCTCAGTACAGACTAAATGCCACCCCTCCCCCCCCCCCTTTTTTTAAGAAAAAAAAAAACAGTAAAAACATTATCTCAAACGGAGTCAACGAAAACAATTGTTGAAGTTCGATTTATAATAGTAGCAGCAGTCGATTTAGTTCACATCTGGAATAGTTTTCAATTGCTGTCTGAACTAGAAGTTAACCTTTAGGTTGCACTGACAGGCGTATGAAACGCACCCATAATCTGCCATTCATCGCAAATGAAGTTAAAGCGCGGAAAGGAACCTGACTGGTTTGCGTCGGTGAGTCTAGAGTGCAGTTGACTCTTTGCAATAGTTAGTTTTGAAAAAAACTGCTCGCAGTACAGATGCATATACACAGAAGCACAATCAAATTATTTCAGTGGCCTTGTATGGCCCGCGGACTTTAGTTCCTTGTCCATGCCATAATATGTATCCTCAAATGGAACGACTGTAGGCCAGTGTAGTTTTCGCTGTTCTGCGAATGTTGGACAAAGATCATTATGTGAATTTTTAAACTTGTATAAGTTCGTGAGAGATTTAAAGCGTCTCGAATCGAAGTTAGTCATGGAGAGTCTGGCGCTAAGTGTTGTAATTACAAATCAACTTTATCTCAACACCCGTCAACAACAACAGCCTTAAAGGTCTCTAGCAATGTAAAGAAATACCTGAATACCTTTTACATTTATCGCTGGCAGTCGTCCTACAATGGAACAATGGAGACGCCAATTGCTACACGGGCGTCATGGCTGCCAGATAAAACTATCTTGATCGGTTAGACAAGTGGTTCTCCACGGCTGTCATACGGTTTTCCCCAGGGAGGTCATATCATATGCTTGGAGATCACGGTAAGTGCTGTATTTTTAGGAGTGCCACATTAAGCGTTTTTTTTTTTTCCAAGGGAAGTCACAGTAAGTCTCGTATTTCTATGGGTTCACAGTAAGTGCCATATTATAGTAAGTGTACTAACTGTCATAGTTTTAGGGGCCTGCAGTATGTGTTATTTCTTTACTATGGGAGTCCAGTAATTGTCATACTTTGTTTTAACATTCGCTCGCGTTGACCTCAAGCATAGTCCATACACGTGCTACTACTTCTAGTGCACTAGACTGATTTTTGTGTGTGGATAAGCTTTCTCTACAACCAGTATCCCCTCAGGCGAACCCACTCCAACTTCTAGGCTACTTGTAATTTACGTCCCCAAGTTAAGGATGAGAAGTCATATTTTTCTCGCACCAGTGTAAGGCTTGTACCCTCCCAATTGCACTCCTCAGCCCGAAGCCATTGGTACAGTAAAACGTCGTACGTGTAGACCGACGTACTCATGTGGTATATCACAGGCACTTTTCCTCTCTCTCTCTCTCTCTCTCTCTCTCTCTCTCTCTCTCGCTCTCTCTCTCTCTCGCTCTCTCTCTCTCGCTCTCTCTCTCTTGCTCTCTCTCTCTCTCTCTCTCTCTCTCTTCTTACATATACTTTGCACATGCCCACATACACTAGCATTTTGTCTGTTGAGGTGTGCCTATGTATGTATGCGCGTTCACGCATATCAGTCCACCCAGACTTTAAGACTCGCCCCTATAATAACACAATGTGGTTTTGGGTAGTACCACCTTCAATCTGGCGCGCCCCATACTTTACTAGCACATCCACTGTGATGGCTCAGATACCCTTGCCAGACCACCCCGCCCCCTTCCTTCTATGTGCTCACTGAACCGTAACACCCAGCACCGGGCATCAGAATACTTCAAAGATTTTCTTAGTCACTTACAGATCCGAACGGTGAGGTGAGTATGTACGTTTTCTCTATTAACATTATTTTCAATTAAACATTTTCTTCAACTAACATTCTTTTCAATTAACAGTTTTTTAATTCTCATTTTCTCTTCATTGCTTCCATTTTTCCATGCTTTTGTTCTTCTCGCCCTGTCGTCACCTTCTGATGTAGTCACAGGAGATCTCCTTGACTATATGTTGTGTTTGTGATAGGGATGTACCGTATTCAAACTTTTGAAATCCGGCCGGAGCCGGATTTGGCCGGATTTATGAAGTGAGATCCGGCCCGAGCCGGATTTGGCCGGATTTATGAAGTGAGATCCGGCCGGTGCCGGATTTACAAATAAAAAAATAAAAATAAAATAACGTACTACATCATTTCACTTCGGTGAGTGGAGTCACTCGACTGTTCATTACTGCAGTTCATTACTATAGACATGACAATGATGACATATACTCATATTAAATCATTTAAATGTAAAATAATTACATTTACATTAGAATAAGTAATTAAGTAATATTAAGTTCCATAAGTTCAAGATGAAACATAATACATAAGCACATAATGCTAATTTAGTAATTATAATTTTTAGTTTTCAGTTTCAGTTTTTAATTTTCACATTGTTTTCAGTTGGCAAATTGGCAGCTCAGTTACAACTCACAACAACAGTACATTGAACAGATTGAATTTATTGAAATACATTCATTCAGTAATTTCACTATTTCAGTCAGTCAGTCTTCATTATGGCTGTGAAGTTGAACTCTCAGAGTCAAGAAGGGACGAGTTGTATTTCAGCAAAATCAACGTCTCCGCATTTTGTGGATCCTGTGGACTGACTGTGTTTGCTGAATCAATCATGGAGATAGCTGCTAACAGCAGATGGGCTCGTGCATCACTTCTACCACGTTCGGAGAAGAAGCACAGCTTGAATCGAGGATCCAGTAGTGTGGCACAGGTGTAAATACTGTTGGATTCAATGTCCGCAAATCTGCTGCTAACAGCTTCAAGCAGGGCTGCTTTCATAGTTTTGATCCCAGCATCACTACCTTCTTTCTGGAGGAAAGCCATGAGTGTTTTCACTAGGGCTGTACCGGATTCAAATTTTTGAAATTCGGCCGGAGCCGGATTTGGCCGGATTTATGAAGTGAGATCCGGCCGGAGCCGGAGCCGAAGTCGGATTTGTAAAAATGGCCGGATTCCGGATTTGTCGGAGCCGGAGCCGAAATCCGGTACACCCCTAGTTTGTGAATGTGTTTGTTTGCTGATGAAGGCTTATCGCCGCAACGTTCTGTATGTGTCTTAACTCTGTTATGTAAAGCTGCACTACTTTGTGTCATTTTATATTGTTTATCATAGTAGTAGAATAGCAACTGTCTTTGTACTAAGGGTGCCACAGTAAGGTCTATTTCTTGTCTAGGGAAGTCACAGTAAGTGTCATATTATAATAGTAGTATATTAACTGTCATAGTTCTACAGGTGCCATAGTGTCATATTATAGTAAAAGTATGGTAACTGTCATAGTTCTAAGATTGCAACAGTAAATGTAACATTGTTGTTGGGGTTACAGAAAGTGCAATATATATATATATATATATATATATATATATATATATATATATATATATATATATATATATATATATATATATATATATATATATATATATATATAACTCGAACACCGCGACTATAGGGTGGCTTTCATGGACTCCATTCAATGAAGCAGTCGTCATAACTAACTCTTAGTCATTGTTCTAGACCTTTCAACCTGGATACTTCTTGCATGGATGGCTGACACACACGGTTATCCCACCTACAAGAGCTGAGCTGGCTCTAATTTATTTCCAGGCCATCCGGTGTACACGTAAATGAAACAGGACCAGGTCACCACCAGGAACAAAGCTGAAGTTCAGCAAAGCAGACGTGATGATCGCTTGCTGCTACTCGTGACTACAAATGATGGAGCTGAGAATCCAATTCGGTACTAGAAAGATGGATTGTAGATAACGAAGCAGATGTGTATATATTTAAATTATCCCTCTCTCTCTCTCTCTCTCTCTCTCTCTCTCTCTCTCTCTCTCTCTCTCTCTCTCTCTCTCTCTCTCTCTCTCTCTCTCTCTCTCTCGTCAATCACTGCCCGCCTATAAGATTCTCAATCCCTAACCAGTTTCTCTACCCCCACACACTTTAATGCTCAAGGATTTTTCAGTATCTTGTAGAATATCAATAATTTTTTTCTTCTTGTTTTACGATATTCTAAGAACTGTTCAGCAGCATTTCAGCTCAGAAGTCTAGATTTTCTTTTTAATGGTGAAATTTTTCATGACTAACAAATTGACACAGAACAGGTGCATGTCTTAAAAAATGTTATTTTAACTTGTTTGCTGGGATTGGACCATACGTTCATAACACGGTTTAATCTCTGCTGTGCCACGGCCTGCCTGCATCTAATTTCTGTTGAATATTCCCCATTGTTGATGATGATGAAGCCAAGATATTCGAAGTTTGTGACATGTTCAATGTCCTCGATGCTAAGTATGACCTTTGGTTGGAATGTGGATTAGCTCTTCTAACCTTCTAATCCTTTAGCACTATTTGAGAGGAGAACTGTGTCATCTGCATATCTGAGTTCTGGGATTCGATTTCCAAGAAATATGAATGGATCAAATTGTCTTTGATCTCAGGTTGTTTTTATTTGTTTCATTACGTTGTCTGCATAGATGGTGATCAAATACGGCAAGAGAATACAGCCCAGTCTTACTCCTCTTTGCACCTTGTGTGTGTGCTTGTGTGTGTGTGTGAGAGAGAGAGAGAGAGAGAGAGAGAGAGAGAGAGAGAGAGACAGAGACAGAGAGACAGAGACAGAGAGACAGAGAGTGAGTGAGTGAGTGAGTGTGAGAGAGAGAGAGAGAGAGAGAGAGAGAGAGAGAGAGAGAGAGAGAGAGAGAGAGACTGACTGGCTGACTTAATCAATCATTAGTTAAAACTGACCAGGATCTGATCAAAGACTTGAAATCTGAGCTGAGGGGGATTCCGAACAAGCTCTCCTGGCCTTGATGAAACAACCTGCTGAGGTTGAAGCTTATTGTCTGCATGAAACTGTCAATGATGCCAACAGAGATGATTCCTTCCTGATTGGCTTTGTTTGCTCAAAGAACAAAACTGAGCTTCAGAATGTCAAAGATATATATAAACAAGCATACAAGAACGATCTGGAACTGGACATTGTCATGACCACTATTGGAGATATCAGAGAGCTTCTACTGCAACTGGTCAGTGGCAGGAGAGAACAGAACCCAATGGATCAGGCTACTTTGAACATTTATTGCAACATCCCATGATGAATTAAATATGAAAGTCTTCTTGTTATATGCTCGTCCATCTACTGTTACACAACCAGTCATTCTTTGAAACATGATCCTTGATATAGCAAATTGACCATTATACCACCTTCATGGAATATCCATCCACTGGATGCATGTCATAAGGAAACTTCTTAATTGGCACATTCTTGTCCCCAAGGATATTTTGTGTATGTGGATATATGAATTCCTCTATCATCAATGATTACTACCACCGTAAAGTGTATGACATTAAGTCACTAATACATCGTGATAATCAAACCTGGTCATAGCAAACAAACAACCGCTGGTTTTCCAACGAGTAAATATGACCTCCATGTTTGAGGAATTTGTCTAGATTGAATTTCTAAATATCATTATCAATTAATGTCATGAGTGGCGGTCATCTACATCATTCAGTAATGATGCATCTCTATATGTCTAAAGTAGCATTTATATGACTTACATGTTCAGGCAGCGCTCAACATCTGTTCAGATTTCTGTTATGTAATTTACCCAGGCATTGTCATGTTGTTGTCTCAGCACTACAGAGCTCAACGTATGAAGTCAGCCAGATTACTGATGTCGTCACTGCTTTGTTTGGGGCTCAACTATCTACCTGCGAGAGTTATTTTTCCGTTGTGTAGTGACTTTAACTATGTAGTATATACTATTTGTTATATATTGTATGACATTGGTTTTGTTCCCCGTATCCATGTATCTACTGTGTTCGCCAGGAATGAGGCGCTGGAACCTCTTGCCCCCGGGTAGATTGGGCCCGTTAGCTATTACAGCGGCCAATCTAGGAGATGGAAAACTCCGATTATAAACCCCCAAGTTAAGGTGGACCGACGTGCCGAGGACTGAATGGCCACGGGTGAGCTGGTCGTGAACGTGGAACGTCTGGTATGCGGGCGGGGCGGCGCCAGGCGTATGGACTCCTGAGGGACATCCCCTGCCCCTTCCCTAGCAGGCAGGCTCTACTAGGGTGACCGATTATATCCTGCCGTCATATCTAACCAACTATGAATAATACAAAGAATTATCGCCGAAGCAACGGAGTACGTGCTTTGTGCTCGATACCTTTGACAACAGCCAGCGGGGAGAGAATGAAGCGGAGGAGAAGAGGTAGGGGAGAGGGGGGAAGGAAAAGGAAGAAGAGGGCTGGAGCCAGAAGGGGTAGAAGGAAAACGGATCGTTTGGGACTCAAAAATGTACGGGTTGGGTATTGGAATTGCCGTAGTGCAAAGCAACGAGGACCAATACTGGAGAAACTGGTCTACGATTTTGATGTCCTGATGTTACAAGAACTGAATACGAACTCTTTTAAGTGCCCTGGCTATACATGTTACATCAACCCAACTGGGCAGGGAAGACATGGGCAGGCTCTGGTGGTCAAGGACGGTTTACAGCATTCAATACTGGATATGAGTGGGTGGGGTCAGGAGAGTAAAGAGGTGCAGGGAATGCGGATACAAATCGGCCGATACAGCTGGAACCTGATAAATATATATGTGAGTGGGGAATCTTGCATAAGCAGAGAGAGTTGGGACTGGTTGAAAGGTTTCAGTGGACACCCCAGGTTACCAGGTATCTGATATGTGGTGATTTCAACGCCCGCGCCAAGGAATGGGACAGGTCGGGAGAGAACAGACAGGGTACTGCTCTTGCTGAGGCCTTGCTTGAGACGGATGTTGTCTGTCTAAATGACGGGACACCCACTAGGCTAGCAATGAGACCGGGGGACCCTGACACGGCCATCGACCTGGCGCTTGTATCCCAAGAGGCGGCATCAGATATAAAATGGAGCGTCCTTGGAGACCATGGAAGTGACCACCTCCCCTGTTCTGTGCTGATACCTAAGTCCAGCACAGTTAGGACTATAAGAGCTCGCAGGGCATTCAGTTATGATCGCGACCACTCTTCGCTCTTGGGGCGTCTTAGATCACAGGGAAGATCTAAACCAACAAGAAGAATCTTTACCCAACCACCATGGTGGACACCAGAGGTCGAGAATTCATGGAGGGAAAAGAGGGCGGCCATAAGGAATTGGCAGAGGGTGCGGAGAGCAACCAATTCAGTTGACACAGAATTGGAAGAGGCTGAAAGGTATAAAAAAGTAAAGGTGCAGGATTTTAAACTCCAGGCAGCTGAGGCAAAGAGGATTAAGTGGGAACAGTTTATCAATGAAGTCGGTGGGGATGTGACATTGGGAAAATTCTGGAGGCTGCACCGGCAGATGAAGAGACAGGTGATGCCTGGTACACATGGCACCGTTTATGATGATAACAACCGACCTATGACAACTGACAAGGACAAAGGGGAGGCTCTTCTTGCGCGATTTTTAAAACAGACGGATCAGCAAGATAGGGCTATTAGAGATAACGTCAGAGAAGCCTTGTCACGGGTCACTAGGAAGGAGGACTGTGAGATTAAAGTGGAGGACATTAGACGGGTACTGAAGCGGGCTAAAGACACAGCGCCAGGTCCGGATGGGGTGAGGTACTCCCATATGAGGAACATAAATGATGGGGACTTGGAGGAGATGGCTCTTTGTTTCAACCTAAGCATCAATACGGCGGAAATACCCCACGATTGGCTGCATAGCTACCTGGTCCCCCTCCCAAAGCCAGGTAAGGATCACTCCAGACTTAATGGATACCGAATCATAACCCTGCAAAACACGTATGGCAAAGTCCTCGAAAAAATAGTAGCACGCAGGCTCCAGCAACATTTGGAAAGTCGGAATCTGCTTCCCCAAGGACTCGGGAGCTACCGGCCGGGAAAGGACACCTGGGCCAATGCTGCAACTTTTGCATTTCGATGTCTATGAGGGCTTCCAGGATAAAAAGGAGACAGTGGCGGTAGCTCTTGACCTGGAGGATGCGTATAACAGGGTTAGGTATGATCGGTTAATACACACACTGTTGGACATGGAGGTCTGCCCTTGCCTTGTTAGATGGGTTGCGGCAGTCCTTTATGAGCGTAAGGTTGCACTGCGCATGGGTTCCTGGACTTCTGACCCCTGTACTATTACACCTGGGTTGCCGCAGGGATCTGCCTTGTCCCCAGTGCTCTTTAATGTCTACACCAGCAAAATCGCAGCTATTGAGACACCAGGTGTGGGTAGAATCTTGACATTTGCAGATGATGTGCTGGTGTACAGACAGGGCAGAGACAGGGCCAGTTTGGCGAAAGACTTACAGGTGGCGGTAAACAGGGTGGCGGAGTGGTGCAGGGACGCAGGGGCCATTATAAACCCAGACAAGGCATCGGTTGTGTGGTACTCCTTGGATAACCGGATCGTCAAGGCAGACGTCCCAGGTATTATGTTGAATGGATGTCCTCTTAGTCGAGAGAGTAAATTGAAGTACTTGGGTATCACCTTTGACAGGTGTTTGTCTTTTAAGGATCATGTGGAGGCTTTGGTGGTGAAGGCTGGTAGGGGACTTAATGCATTGAGGGCTATGGCAGCAACCGGGGTAGATCAGAGGATGCTGTACAGGCTCTTTCAGCAGTTAATAATTTCTGTCATTGAGTATGGTTTGGGGCTGCTGACAGTATCAAAGAGCCAGCTTGAAAGGTTGGAGCGCATACAGAATGCTGCCATGCGGTTAATCCTGGGGTGCACAAAGGACACACCAATTATATGCATGAGGCATATCCTGGCGCTACCAACAATGACGGATAGGCATAGGGTCCTTCAGGCCAAATGGTACCTGAGAGTTGCCGCAGACAGGGATCACCCGCTGCATGCAGCAATGGATATGGTTAAGGGTCATAGACTAAGACGAGGCAGGTCCTGGATGGCACAGGCAGAACTTTCTATAAGTCAGGTGTGTGATCTAGAGACCATCAATCGTGAAAGAGAGTGGGTTGAAGTTCCGGAAGACATGACGGACTGGCACAATGTAATAATAACACTGGGTCGTGAGTGCAGAGAATGGGCAGCGGGCCGCACTGAGTTTGAAGTGCAACAGCTGATCCAGAGCAACACACATCAAGGTGACATAGTCATCTACACCGATGGGTCAGTGGTGAGAAACAGACGTAGTGGCTGGGGCTTTATTGCAAAGGCTAATGGGCGAGTCTTGAAAAAGGAGAGTCTGGCATATGAGACTACGACCTCCAGCATGAGAATGGAGGTGGAGGCAGTAACAGCGGCATTCCGGTGGCTAGAGGAGACTACTGCAACACACGTTGTATTCATTACGGATTCAAAGAGTATGCTTAGCAAGGTGGAGAAAGGAATGTTTCGTGTGGAATGGCTCTCGTCGCTTCAGAGGTCATAGATTGTGAGAATTGTACGGATATTTTGCCCTGGCCATGCGGGTATAAGGGGAATGAACAGGCTGATAGGCTAGCAGGGAATGCACCTCTTGGTGGTATTTTGCCTATGGACAGGGGGAGGTGGTCGTGCGCTTGTGGGACCAGGTGGAGAAGGCGGAGGAACAGATTGAGAACCCATATGTGGAAAGAATGAGATTGCGGGGGATCGGCAGGGGTTCTGGAAGAATCTGAAAACTGAGAGGGAAGACCAGGACAACTTTTAATCAGATAGCGGTGGGAACGATTAGTAGTGTGACTCTTCACTGGCTGTTGAAAGAGGGGACGGAGCACGTACAGGAATGTCCTGAGTGCAGTGATGTCGGTTCTTAACTCAACTCAACTCAACTCAACTAGTTAACACTGAAGGCTGATGTAATGGATCTTGAATTAACACTGACTTGTAGATTTAACCAATAATAAATTAACATTGACTGGCTGTTTTAATCAATCTCTCGTTAACACTGAAGGCTGATTTAATCAATCAATAGTAATCAATAAAGGCTGATTTAATCGATCAAGAGTTAACACTCACATGTCTATTCATTTACAGTGAACTCTCTGACTCGTGGTTTCACTGGCCCTTGACGAAACTTCGCCGAGTTGCTTAAGGCCATTGCACAATAAACCGGAAGGGATTAGGGGCATCAAAGCCAGTGACAAATAAACAATTGTCAGTACAACCGGCTAGTGCGCAGATCACAAATGAAGCTACTTTATTTATTTTGTTTTTAAGGTTCGTCCGCTTTGAACTCAAGCTTAGCACATACAGGTGATACTACTTCTAGTTAACTGGACTGATATTTTGATTGTGGATCAGCTTTGCCTATTACCAGTGTCCCTCGCCATCAGGCGAACCCATCAAGTCAAGTACGGGAAGTGAACGTTTTATTCCCACTAACGGGTGTATGGGTTGAACCCGCTACCTCGGCATCAGCGCACCGGATGTTTCAGAACCAGAGCTCTTATTCATGTACTCATGCCGACCCTCGAAGCTGCTTTAAGTTCCCTGGAAAGTCCCGTTGGGTTATTCGTTCTGAAGACCATTAAGGTTTGTATTCATGTGTCACCGTTTATAACTTGGAAATAATTCAGTCTACACAGCATTTTGCAAGATGGAAAATATACTGACCAATAAAAATGTATCAGTTGCAGGATTACAAGAATGTTGAAGTGATAAGCAAAGCTTGTATGGATGTAAAATACAGACAATGAGCAGACAAGCTGAAAAACATCTAAAGGCTGTGGAAATGTGCTTTCTGGGGGAAATGCAAAGAATACCACGGACAATCAGAAAAATCAGTGAGCATGTCCTACAAGACACAAATGAAAACAGTGATAATTAGACAGTCACAATTTTTGGGGCGTATATTGAGGAGAAATAAAACTGGAGAACTTGGTAACAACTGGCAAGATTGAAGGGGAAAGAACAAGGACAGGCAGAGAAGTAAATATCTGGATATGTTGGCCACATGGCATAATGGAGAACATGATTCACAATCCCGCATACCGCTTTCAAAATATAACTACGGACGATCTGGAAGCAGTCCGCGTTGCGCTGGTTTTCATACTCTGGTATGGGATTCGGTTGTTCAGTAAGCAATAGCAAAGCATTGAACGTTTACCTAGTAAATCACAAACATCCAAAAATACTGGGGTTGAATGCGACGTCCTGTAAAAAAAAAACATGCAATAAACTTAAAATGTAAAAAAAAAAATTAATACTAGTCATCTTCATCATTGTCGCTGTCAAATCGCGTATGCACTCATGTCTTCCTACATAGCTCTGTCCTTGACCTTCTGGATCATCTGTACTTATGATATCAGTGCATGTCATTGTTTTAGACCACAAGCATCATTTCAATCGATCTGTCTCTGCCTTTTGTGCCACTGTGGTCGTTGAACTCATCATTACGCCACATGTACCGTTGCGGGTATGTGTAGAGAGAGCTTTTTCCGGGCTGAGGAATACATGTGGTCGTTTGCCTAAGCAGTCGCCAAATAGTATGCAAGCTTGAATTTGTTAAAAGTCCTATATATATTGAGGCTAGAACCCTCGTCCCCTAATGTATAAGGCAGATATTCTAGACCTTCGAAATGGTGTGAAATGAGAGGATTTAAAATTTCTACGTCAAGGTTTAGAAAATGAAAGTCATTTCATTTCTAAGAATTTCTAAGACAGCTGACACCATTCGTTGAAACTAAGTCGATCCCCTGGCCACTTTATGTCAGGAAATAATTCTAACTTTAAATGAGGATGGAATCAAGACAGTTCAACGGGTAAATCAGTGTACTATCTATTATTCCGACAGAGCTTATGAAATAACAGCATGATGTGAAAATTATCAATAATAAAGATACAACAAAATATACAATAGTGTCTTGAACGAACGAACGAACGAATGGATTTATTTTCAGAGGGTAACAAATTGGGCACGCAGGCCCGTCTTACATTCGGCCCTTCCAATCACACATCTTTCGTTCATCAGTAGTGCATAGGAAAAAACATTGTCAAATGAATTTTGTAAACATAAACAATGCATATTACCATGTTATGAGACACATCCACCACCCACCCACACATCCCCCATCAACCAATATCCCCCACCCAATCACACACACAACCCAGACACACATACATCCCCCACCCATCCACCACATCCCCACACCTTCACATTTCCCCACCCACACACACACACCTACCACCCACCACACATCCCATCCACCCACACCCCAAGCACACATACATTCCCCAACCCACACATCCCCCACCCACACACATCCACCCACCTACACACTTTCAAACATTAGTGTCAATCAATTTACGATTTTGAAGCCATGTTTGTATTTACAGATTTATGAATACATCAATAATGTGTACCCCGCTATGTGGCGAAGGAGTTACAGATGCAATTCGTAATCCTGAATACCATGTTCGAAACACAGCAGCGGGAGATTTGGCCGCAGACCGAGTTGCATTGGCTTTTATAAATCTTTTCTGAGTTGCGGTGGTTCAGAAAGCAATGACAAACAACTAAACGTAAACTTGCCAAGAAATCTCAAACAGCCAACAAATGCTGGAGTGGACTGCTACGCACTGTAAAGGATATGCAACTATTTTAAAAGCCTTTTTATAATAATCACATTTCAGATAATACAATATATATATATATTTTTAAGGTGCATGTACTTTGCAGGACGTTGCAGTAAACACTAGCATTTTACTGCCGTTTTTTTATTTCTTGGCAAGTTTTTACGTTCAGTAGTTTGCCATTGCTTTCCGAACGACCGACTCCCATACCAAACGTTAAAACCATCGCAACACAAGATCGGCTGGCAAATCGGTCGCCACTGTGTTCCGAAACTCGAGTAAGCGGCATTACGAATCTCGTTCGCAACGCTATAGCCACGGATACCGGCAATACAATACTGAATGCTGAAAAAGAAATACGCTGCAAGTTGTAAGTTGAGCAACGGCTATCGTCCATGAAAGTTTCAAGCATTAGAAGCTGCTGGCATGCTGTTGGTTTGTTATTCATATATTGATATCTTCATGTTATGTGATGAATGGCACTGGTGAACATTGTAACAACCGGAAAATTGAAGGTGTGATGACAGAGGTAGATAAACGGTTAACATTCTAGATGGGTTGGATGAGTGGCACTGTAGACAATAGGCGAGAGAACATATCAAGAAAGCAATGCTACTGTTTGATGATGACTACTGTTACAGAGTTATCTTGTAGCTTACTTATTAAGTGATTCCAATTTGTATTTAGTATGACTTTCTACACGTAATGAGAGTTTATTTCTTGACTTGCAGTCTAAATTTTTTTAACATTCAATGGGCATTAGGAGCCCGTCCTGCTACTAGGCGCGTCCACATGGTAATGTGTGGTGGTGTGGCCTCTAGATAGAGAGCTAAACCGCGAGTGTGTTGAATAACTGGCTGTGGACCAACGCCGGCGGTGGTCATTGAGACTTAGCTTGTTAGTTGGTGAGGCGGGTATCTATAAAATACCTCAAAACTCGTTGAAGTGCAATCGACGTCACAATAATCTCATCACCTATGCTAATGACACATTCTTAATAGCACAACATTGAGTTGAGATGAGATGAACTAAGAACCGACATCATTTCACTCATGACATTCCCATACGCGCGCCGTCTCCTCGTTCAATAGCCAGTGAAGAGTCACACTACTAATCGTTCCAACCACTATCTGATTGAGGGTTCTCCTGGTCTTCTCTCTCAGTTTTGAGATTTTTCCAGAACCCCTGCCCAACCACCGCAATCTCATTCTTTCCATATACGGGTTTTCAATCTGTGTCCCTGTCTTCTCCATCTCGTCCCACAGACGCCCGACCTCCTCACCCTTGTCTATAGGTAATCTACCACCAAGAGGTGCATTCCCTGCCAGCCTATCAGCTTGTTTATTTCCTGCACTTCCGCATGGCCAGGGCAAAAAATCCACACAATTCTCACTGTCTGTGACCTCTGAAGAGAGTTTAGCCATTCCACACGAAATATAGAACATAGATCTTGATAGCGACAAGTCAGATTGATCTACATAAATGTATAGATGTGATAAATGGGCCCCAGCTTGAATAATAGGAAACAGAAGTAATAGTAACATCAAATAAACATATCGCGTCTACATGTACGATTTAAGTTGAAAGATGTATTACAGAAAATAAGTAACAGAAGAGAACAAACAAACACTGCATTTTAAAACAAAATACAAAGATCTTATACAATAAATTCTTGTAATTGGTGGTTAGAAGAAGCATCATGCATGGTACAAAGTACCAGTTTTAAACACATGGCTACGAACCCCGAACAGTTAGTAAACAAGCAAAGAAATAACCGAAAGTTTCAGAGATGTTATTTTACAGAAGAATGCTGAAAATTCTATGAACAGTCAACACTAGTAACCTAACAGTTTTGAAAGAGACTAAGATGTATCAATAACATCACAAACAGGCAGTCAGAATTATTAGCCACATTATGAGAACACAGAAGGTAGAATATATTGTGACATCTGGAAAGATTTGTGGAAAGAGAGATAAAGGAAGTCAGTGAGAGAAGATTAGTGACAACTTTGTGTCAAAGGACCTAAGGGCATCGGCGCACGAATGTTTGTTGCAAATAATGCTGGAGATCGCAAACTGTGGAGAAGAATGATCGCCTCCCCACATGGCAAAACACTTGATGATGATTATGATGGACATTAGCTCATTCTCTTTTAACTCATTTTACATCTTTCAAGTGGTCCCTAATCTGTCCTACCCTTATCCTAAGTTCTATTTTGAGATCAGTTATGTTTTCGAGTTTCAAGCAGCGTATCATCTATTATAATTCCTAAAAGTACAAAGTACATTTCAACATTCAAAATAAGGAAAAGGCAGTAAAATAAAACACATTTGGAAGAGCAGAGATAAATTTCCTGTAAACATATAAATAACTGCGTACATAATTACCCTAGTTAAGTTTCTAATGATAAAATATCAAACATTGTTTGCTTTCTTATCACAAAACATTTTGTATATTCGGGTTCACAAAATCTTATCGCAGTTAAGCTTCTGAAATTGGGAAACTGTCGTTCCTTATTTAATTTCAAATGATAAAACCGTGTACATCCGTTTGCATACGTCACTAATTTTTAAGTGTTAAATAACCTTCTGTCGCAAGGTATTGGCAAAGATGACATCAACTGACAGTATTCATCTGTCAAAACAACGCAGTAGTGAACAGTCAGCATGAAGGCATCATTAGCCACACCAGGAAGAAGGAAGTTCATTTGCCACGTCAATATGTGTGACAACGTCATATTGGGTAACTAACTAATAAGCCCTAGATATATAGCAAGAATCTTATAATGTATGGAAAGCACTTTACTCTGGCGTCAACTATTATCTATAATAGACTGTTACCATATCTGTATTCTTAGCGAGATTATAACTAAGGCAATTTAAGCTCCGCAGCCTGTTTGTCAAATTTTGCTTTTATGAATTAAGGCTATTTTTAGTGGAGAAATCCCTGTTTCCTATCTATTGAAAGGAACGTACATGGAGGATGCTAATAGAATTAACCCCAGACCAGACCCTAATAAAATAACAACGCAATACGCAGCAGTGTTATTTTTGTCAAAAACGGAAACGTGTGTAATTACAGGCTCGTTACTGCTAACCATTTCTACAGGCATTACTATTAGCTAGATTACACAGAAACACAATCTGCTGGCTGAAAAATGCAATGTAGACGTAATTTTTGTTGTTCAATCAATCTAAAAATAAATATGTTATTAATATATTACAATTTTAAAACTGAATGTGTTACAACATGGCGAAACTGTCAATCAGATGTTTGGTGGTTGGGTGATTGTAAATATTCTAAACGACTGAAAGTAAAAAAACAAAAACAAGAAACTATAGGACTCTTTTGCACGCTTTAGGTGCATGTGCAGGACCCATGTTTTATAAACCAATCACCACTCAGTGGGTGATATGGTCAGTATGATACTGGTTGCCTTTACTTTCCAAGTCATTTCATGGAACCCATTTAGTCTGGATTGTCCAGGAGTCCTGGTCAATTTTAAAAACAATCCCACCTTGATGAGATTTTGACCCCCTGACCGGCAGGCCGACAGAAGAGCGTCTAGCCTCTACGTTATCGCGACTACCTGGACTTTGAGTTTTAATTGGTAGAATGGATAAGCGCGTTTACTATTAAACTTCCAACATGCTGATGCGGAGGTAGAGAGTTTAAAACTCTTTCGCTACCGTGAGCCCATCTGTGGACAGGATGGATTTGCTGTGATGGCGTCCTTTTAGTCCCACAAAATGATCAGTGGTTTATTTCATATATTTCTGCTCCGTTTCGGAATTTTAAGTTACAGTAAACTGAAAAGTCGTACAGCCGAAAGATTTCTACGCCATCTTTGTGCGGTCAAACGTTTTCTAATATTGGATTCTTGTGAATTTTCAGTTTTAAGGTAGTGTTAATTTGTTTGTTTGGGTTTTTCACAATGGAAACGCCCACCAGTATGCGTCCACGTAGAATGACTTCAGATCAAGCTAGATTATTATTCGAAACTGTTTTAAACAATAGTGATTCCGATATTAGTGATTCAGACAGCAGTTATATCTGTGAATCTAACATTTTAGCACGTGGTGATAAAGATACTACTAGTGGAACTTCGTCTTCAGCTGAGGTGTCTGATGAATGTCCGTCTGACAATGAATGTCAGGATGTCACAATCACTTCTCAGCGCAAAGGAAAGCAAACAGTACAAAATAAGAATAAAACTGGAGGAAAAAACTTGAATCTACAAGCTTCTGTACAGCGTGATGCACCTATCCCATCACCATCGACATGGCAAGATGTGTCAAAAGGAGAAACAAAACCGAAGTTTGAGTTTCGTCCTCGAAGATCTCACGTCAACTCTAAACTTTATCATCTGCAAACACCTATGGATTTTCTCAAAGTTTTTTTTGATGATGACATAGTGGATTGTTTAATTAAAAATGTAAACAAATATGCAGAAAAGATCTTGATGCAGAACACTCCTAAAAGAAAACATTCTAGTCTGTTATCCTGGACCCCACTCACGAAGCATGAATGGCTGAAGTTTACGTCTGTCATTATTGCTATGGGACTTGATCCAAGACCATCTATCAAAGACTATTGGTGTACAAGTGCACATTTATATACTCCTTGGTATGCCACTATGTTTCCCAGGAACAGATTTGAATCTATTTTTCACACCATGTTTCACGTATGTGAACCAGAAGCATCAGGTGAAAAAAAAATTGATCCTCTTGTTGACATGATCCTGAAGAAATTCCAGGAAGCATTTTACCCATTTGAAAATGTGTCCATTGATGAAATGATTATTGGATGGAAGGGCAGATTTCAGCACAGACAATACAATGCAACAAAACCTCACAAGTACCACATCAAAACATTTGGCCTTTGTGATTCTGCGACTGGCTATGTGGTGAATTAAAAAATTTACTATGGACGAAACACCGAATACAGTCCAGATTTAGATCTCACAACTGCTCATGCAGTGAAAGTGTTTGCCACACTACTGAATGTTCTCGGAGCTGGCCATCACATCTTTGCTGACAGATTCTACACTTCGAAAGCTCTGATTGATTATCTGCATTCCAACAATTTCAATTATACAGGGACACTGAATGTCAACCGAGTAGGCTTCCCTCCTGAGTTGAAGCATTTGCGACTTCAGCATCAAGAGATGAAGTGGTTTCTTGAAGGAGAAAGAATATTGTGTGTGGCATGGAGAGATAAAAAAGCTAAAAAACCATGCATTGTTGTCTCTACCAAGTCTGTAGTTGGAACTGTTGAGAGCGGATTGCGAAAAACCGCAAAGCAAGCCGAAGATGATCCATGAATATAACATGGCGATGAATGGCTGCGACAGAATGGACCAAATGGTTGGATATTATAATATCCATGATAGGAAAACCATTAAGTGGTGGAAGAAAATCTACTACTGGATCTTTGAAATTGCACAGATCAATGCTCACATCCTACATTCTATATGCCAAACAGAGAAAGGAGGAAAAAAAACTGTCATTGAAGGATTTCAAGCAAAGTTTACTGGAAAGTGCTCATTGCGAAGCAGCTCAGAGTATTCCTGAAAGTTTGACACTCTGCCTGCCGAAGAATTTCAAAAAGTCAGTTGCAGGAAATTATGTCGAAAGAGTCACAGGAGCCAAGCATTTAATAGAATTTGTCGGTGTCCGTAGAGAATGTGTTTTTTGCAGCACTCGAACTAAACGACACAGATCTTCTTTTGTTTGCTCCGGCTGCACTAATAGACCACACTTGTGCGCCAAAGTTTGCTTTGCAGCCTATCACAAATAGACTGCCACATATAGTAAATAAAAACAAACAGACATGTGTAAATATTCATTGTAATTAAATGTAAATCTGCCAAGTGTTTTCCTAATTTTTGTCTGAAAAAAAAATACATGATTCAGAATCTGCGGCAAAACTTCTTTTCGGATGGTTGATTGGGAGCAATGGTGTTTATAGTTTAGAAAAGTGTTGTTTGTTCAGTAAATTCAACAGGATTAGCAGTGATCAGGATATTGGATAACAACGCCCCCTTGGTAAGTACAATGTTTACATTATTTTTACCTCTTTTTAACAAATTATTTTAGAAGTTATATTATTATTTTTATTTTATTTACAACATACAGCAAAAATTCTCCTACCAACATATTCCTTGTGCAATCCCCTTTATTTTGATATATAATACAACATTTCTGCTACAATTTTAACCATTTTCATAACATTATTGTGACATACACCAACTTCCAGATTTCGGCCATTAGTTTTTTTTCATTTTTGTGAAAAAGACATGGTTCAGAATATGCACCAAAACTTCCTTTGGGTGATTTAAATGAGCAATACTGTTTATATTCTTGAAGACAAGTGGTGTTTGTTTGATTATTCAGTAAATTAAACATATTAGCAGTATAGGAGTGTAGAAAACACATTCTAAGTGCAATGTTTACATTATTTTACCTACTTTTGTCCAATTATTTTACAAATTATATTATTATTTTTATTTTATTTACAACCTAAAGCAGAAATTCTCCTACCAACATATTCCTTGTGCAATCCCCTTTATTTTGATATATAATACAACATTTCTGCTACAATTTTAACCATTTTCATAACATTATTGCGACATACACCAATTTCCAGATTTCGGCCATTAGTTTTTTTTCATTTTTTGTGAAAAAGACATGGTTCAGAATATGCACCAAAACTTCCTTTTGGGAGATTTAAATGAGCAATACTGTTTATATTCTTGAAGACAAGTGGTGTTTGTTTGATTATTCAGTAAATTAAACATTATTAGCAGTATAGGAGTGTAGAAAACACATTCTAAGTGCAATGTTTACATTAATTTTTACCTACCTTTTGTCCAATTATTTTACAAATTATATTATTATTTTTATTTTATTTACAACCCTAAAGCAAAATTCTCCTACCAACATATTCCTTGTGCAATCCCCTTTATTTTGATATATAATACAACATTTCTGCTACAATTTTAACCATTTTCATAACTTTATTGTGACAGACCCCACTTTCCAAGATTTCAGCCATTATTTTTTGTCATTTTTTGTGAAAAATACATGGTTCAGAATATGCACCAAAACTTCTTTTTGGGTTACTTTAATGAGCAATACTGTTTATATTCTTGAAGACAAGTGGTGTTTGTTTGATATTCAGTAAATTAAACATGATTAGCAGTATAGGAGTGTAGAAAACACCTTAATAAGTGCAGTTTTTAAATAATTTTTACCTCTTTAATTTCAGTTGTTATTATTCAACCTCTCATTATTGTCATAATATTTGTAACCTATCAATTAATTATTAACACTGTCATGTTCCTTGTGCAATCCTCTTTAATTTGATATGTAATACAATAGATCTGCTACCATCTTAACCATTTTAAAAGCATTATTGTAACACACCCCTAGTTCCAATTTTCTGCCATAAATTTCTGTTTGGTCACAGCCCAGTTTTTGTTTGGTAGTGAAAGAGTTAATCCCTACACCGGTCAGATGAACTAAAATTTGGACCTCTCGTTCTTGACTTGGGGACGTTAATTACAAGTATCTCAGAAGTCGGAGTGTGTTCACCTAATGGCGAGTGATACTGGTAATTATCATTATCATGTGACATGCCGATAAGCGTGGGCGGTCAGGTTTCGTCATCTTACACGATCACCAGATTCGTGGATCAGTTCTGTGTTCTTGTCTCGACCAAGACACTGGTAAAAGGGAATGCTGATCCAAAAACAAAAAGCTGTCAAGTGCACTAGAAGTAGTAGCACCTGTATGACTACGCATGACTTCAAAGCCAGCGAACAACAAATTTACTCTGACTTTTGATGGATTGGTTGTCAGTTCGTCCGAGCTTTAAAACAAAAACAACTTTTACTTTTGATGGACTGGTTGTCGGTTCGTCTGAGCTTTAAAACAAAAAACTCTTACTTTTGATGTTTTGGCTGTCAGCTCGTCTGAGCTTTAAAACAACAAACTCTTACTTTTGATGAATTGGTTGTCAGTTCGTCTAAGCATTAAAACAAAAAACTCTTACAATTGATGGATTGGTTGTCAGTTCGTCTGAGCTTTAAAACAAAAAAGTCTTACTTTTGATGGATTGTTTGTCAAATCGTCTGAGCCTCAACACAACAAACAAACACAAAAATACTTGTATCTACAATAATAGAGGGTACAAGCCTAGGAAGAGAGGAGGGGGAAGGCCACAGAGAAGATGAGTGCAGGATGGGGCAGAGAGTGTATCGGACACGGGACATGTTGCTTATAATCGAGAGGATTTCCGGAAGGTTGTTATGGGAGCGAGGTTCTGCAAAGGACATGCTACTGAATGAATGAATGAATGAATGAATGAATGAATGAATGAATGTACTAGAGTGCGGTTGATAAAGAGAATTTTCACTCGTTTTTCTCCTCTTTCAAGACCCGGTACCAAAGTACTCATACGACGATGAATTTGTTGCAAAGCTTTCCTTTCCACTCCAAACTCAGAAACCAGCTGGGAGTCTCCGTGGCAAAGTGGTCAAGCTGTCTGCCTAGCGCTCCGAAAATTGTGGGTTCGATTTCGGGCTACGTCCTTCGGTTCACGAGTGCATTTTTCTCGGAGACCCTTGGGGGTCGTTGCCGGAGCCACGGAGTTCGTCCTGTGTGCGACGCTTTCGGCAGGCCGCCCTGCGGAAAGAGACCGAGCCATATAGGATTAAACCCGGGGCAATGAAGTCGATCCTCTCAGCTTTTAAGACTTTTTTTTTCATAAACCAGCAACGTATGAAAGAAAGTTCTGAAGCTTCACATCAGCGGAGAGGTACAATCGGATGTAACCGGATCATGGTCCATCATAGAATATACGGAACGGTTGGGACTAGACCTCGGTTTTTGTTCCCTCCACGTGAACTAGGTTCAGTCAGAACGCACAGTGAAGCTGATTTTACATGTCTCATTTGCATAGTGCCGGCTCCGTGGCGAATGTGTTACGGACGGAGTTGGTAATCCCGCATACCGCGTTCGAAACACAGCTTACGGGCGATTTTGGCAGCAGACTGTCTTGCGTTGGCATTTTTACGAAATGGTTTAGGTGCCGGTCGTTAAGAAAGCAATGGCAAACTACTGGACATAAACTTGCCAAGAGATACGAACGGCAATTGCCGGGGTTGACTGCAACGTCTGGTAAAGGACATGCACCTAACTTTTGTTTTCAATATTTGAATAGTTAATTATCTGTTGGGATATCATCCTGCACTTCGGAAAAAAATCCATAGTTGGTCATATTTCCCCTCTCCCTTCTCCCTCCCCCCTCCCCCAATATGCATCAGCGTCCGGCGGCTAAAAATGCCAGTTCTGTGTTGGTTGACAAAGCATCTCATTCTTCCGACTTGCCTCGCGTGTCTCGCTATGCCAATTCTAACTTTCAAGTCTCTCATTCTGGACAACAAAGAATATCAGAATAAAACTACTTCAACGGTATATTTCTTCATCAGCTAAACTTGTGTAACAATATTTTACTTGAAATTATCTGCGCTTTAAAAGTGTCGCGTTTCCAAAATAAAATGCATTTGACAACATCAGTCTATCAAGTATCTTCTCCACATTGAAGTTTCTCCAAAACTGTAATTGCACACTCCGACAGACTGCCCGTTTCTCATCACTTGATGTTATCCTCACACTTGTACTGAGGTTCCCAATCTAGACCTGTATAATTGCATAGATAAACTTTCAATTCCAAAGGTCGTCTTAAAAAAATTTGATGCGTTCTGATTCTCAACAAACTTGATTCATGCAAGGCTTTGTAACGTAATTTCAGTGCTCTGTTTCAATCATGCTGGGGTTCTTTTCATTCCTCAGTTATACTGTCTGCTGCAATGATTTAGAATCTGTGTCTGTGTAACGGGATTTAGAGTATGCATTTTTATCTATCAAATAAGGAGTTGCACTGGAATACTGATAGGATGCAAGGGGTTCTGAATTAAGTTCTGATTGATGAACTTTTATACTGTTAGGTGTTTCATCTTGATTCAAGATCTAATTGTTGCATTACTTGCACATCCATGTTAGGTATTCTGATTCAGAATTCAATTGTTGATACTTGTACATCGTGTTTAGGTTCTGATTCAAGATTTAATTTTGAAACTTGGAACATCATGTTTAGGTATCTGATTCAAGATCTATTTGTTGGTGCTTGTACATGCTTGCTTGCTTGCTGTGTTCGTGGCTTGAGCTCCAACGCGAAGTCCTGGATGTCGGATGAAGGCATCCTGTTGTCCAACTTCAGTGTGATGTCATACAGGACCTGAGTTTTGCGTGAGTATCCGTTGTCCCATGTCTGGCTTATTGGTGTGCAGACTGGTGGTTCCTCGCCATACAGGCAGACACTCTCCGACTTCGGAGGAATCGGCGATCCTATTGACCTCAGCCAGGACCCCGAAAGGACCTGTTGCCCAGGACGCTCGACGAGGACGCGTCAATAGGTCTTGGCCAGTATATAACCCGGCCCTGGTGCCTTGGAAACACCTCTGCATCCCGGTGCTTGTACATGATGTTAACGTTCTGATTCAAGATCTAATTGTTGATACTTGTACAGCATGTTAGGGATTTTGATTCAAGCTCTGATTGTTGATACGTATATATATATATATATATATATATATATATATATATATATATATATATATATATATATATATAATATATATATATATATATATATATATATATATAACTTTAGGGATTCTGATTCAAGCTCTTATTGTTGCAGTAGGGATATTTTGGATTCAGATTCTAGATGATTCTCCTGCACTAAAGGTTCTAATTCTATATCTATTAACTAAAAATGGTTTATTCACCATTACAAATCCATTTATTTCTACAGAATTTGATTCTTGAAAGAACTTCAGTATAGGTCTCTGAATGTATGCTCTATTTTTCTCCCCCCCAAATAATGCTATGGTTTCTGTGAAGTTTCTGGTAAAGTAATAAATAAAATGTTTCGTAAAATAAAAACATGGTTACAAGCCATCTTATAAGCCACGTGGCCTACTAAATATAGGGTGACTGCGTTACATTTGTGTAGACCAATGTGCTACTATGCCGGCTTCGTGGCTTAGAGGTTATGACTTTTCTCCGTAATCTCGTATACTCTCGTCGGTAACGTGATGACGGTTCAAATCAGCAGTGGTTCGAATCGCATCGGTAACTTACGGGTATGTTAGCCGGCCGCTCAGAAAGCAATGGCAAACTACTGAGCGTAATCTTGTCAAGAGATCAACATACAGCTGAAAGATGCTGGTGTTGACAGCTAAGTCCTGTAAAAGGATATGCTAAAAAAAAAAAATTGCTACTTGATAGGCGATGTGTTCTCTATCACCACTCGCACCAACTTCACGTCTCAGAAAGTCTCTTGAGATTAAATTTAGACTGGATCGACCTGGAAGCCGAGTCATTTTTTTTTCTTCAAATCCCCATCCTTGATGAGGATTTGAATATATGATCACCCGGCCAGCAAAGTACCCATGCAAGGGAGCTACCACGCTGTATAAACGTATGGAAAGGGATAACTGGACAGTCAACTCAGACACAAATAATCTTTTCTCTAAAACGTAGGAATAGGATAAATGGGACAGCCACTCAGGACAAAAATAATCTAACTCTAAACGTATGAATTAGGTGGACAGCCAGCTCGGACAAAAAATAATTCTCTAACCTCTAAAGTTTATGAATAAGGTGGACAGCCAGCTCGGGACAAAAATAATCTTTTCTCTAAACGTATGGAATAGTTGATAAATGGGACAGTCAACTAGAAAAACAAAGATTTTTTCTCTAACGCATGAATAGTGGATAAATGGACAGCATCTCGACAAAATAAACACAGCCTACCACACACAAAAAGTTTCATTTTTGTTTGGGTGCCACCATTGTACACCTTAATTTTGCAAAATCAGGACCTGCTAACCTCATATATCAAATTTATTTGCCTGTAGCAGCTATGTTTTTTTTTAGATACAAGCTTTTACGTATTTCATTATTATTATTATTACAGTATTGTCTGTGTCTTAAAAAAGAATATTGCTATCTAGTCTCTTCAGAGTGTTTGGCTTCAAGATTGAAAGAACAAAAATTATAAGACTATTGCTATCTAGTCAGGCCCCATGGCGAAGTATTTACGGACGCAATTCGTTATTCCGCATACCGCGTTCGAAACACAGCTACGGGTGTTTAGGCGTTGTTTTTTCATGAACTAGGGTGCCGGTCTCTCAGAAAGCGATGGCAAACTTCTGAACGTAAACTTGCCCTGGAATCATGAACAGCCAAGAAAATGCTGGTATTGACTGCTACGTCCTGTAAAGGATATGCAACTAACTTATCTATCTAGTCCCTTCTGAACTTTTGGCTTCAAAATTGAAAGAAAAACAATTACTGACTGCTGAAACAAAGGTTACATTTGATCACAGCAGAGAATAGGTTTTCTTCCATTATTTTGTAAAGAAAACAACCTTGTGTTTTGTACTAATGTAGGAGGTCTTGTAAACGAAATGGGTGTAAGTTATAAACCAGATTAGTAGCAACATTTCATTGACAACCGTAAAAGAAGTTTGAAAGGTGTTCTCTTACACAATGGTTAAAACAATGGCTCAATTTCAATTGCCATTCTACTAAAATGAAGCAGGGTATGTTGCCATAAGCACAGTTCTGGAAAAATGGTAGTATTTAGAACATAACTGGATGGTTTGTGTAGATCTGAAAATGATGAACTTATTATTAAGAGCATACACCAAATATCCGAGCACTATATGTTTATGGGATAGCAGGACAAAAGATACGCCCTAGACACAGAAACAGTGGCCGTTGAAGGATGGTGTCAAAGTTGGGGAACAAAATATTGAAGAGTTCGACTTCCTCCATTACATATACAGCTTAGCTTGATGAAGCAATTTGTTAAGACACTGAACAAACATGTTACCTGCTTTAATTACTTAATACAAAAAGTTTCCAGAATTGAGCATAAACAAACTTAAAGGTTTATTGATTCGATAAACAAAACAGAGACCACAGTCTAGTCATCATTTGTTTTAGGTGTACAAAACTTTCTGGGTAACTTTAAAGCAAATAATTATTCTGAGTTAATTGAAAACATGCTGTCGAATTTGTGTAAGCTTGGATGCAACATGCGCATAAAATCGCACTATCTCCATAACCATTTACATTTCTTTCCCTAAAATCTTGGCGACTTTAGTGAGGAGCAAGGTGAAAGGTTTCACCAAGATATAAAAACAATGAAAGAGAGATACCAGGGACTTTGGGATGCCCACATGATGGCAGATTACTGTTGGTCCCTTAAGGGTGACTGTCCGGGCATATCACATTCCGGGAAGTTCTCGAAAAGAAGCTTTTTGTTTGTTGACTATAAATTTATTTTTAAATGCTTGTGATAAAGTTTTAATATATTTTTGTGATTTATATGATAGTAAAATTGCACAGTAATTATATATAATATGAATGCGGATTAAGGTCAAAATACCACTGATGGTACCTAACTCTAGGCTTGTACATAACAATTGCCCTACTAAGAAGGTCATTCTCAGTTATCTCATAAAATTAGAGCTGATAGAAAAAAAAATATGATAACATTTGATTACCCAAGAGCAGCTATCAAATTTAAGGCTCCAAAATGTGTGTAGACCAATGTAATTTATTCTCTGAAAGTATGTATTAGTGGACAAATGGACAGCCAACTCGGAAAAAATAATCTTTTATTTCACTCTCCCTATATCTAATTATACGCTTGCGAACGCGGTTCGTGAGCCGGTTACCAGGCGTTCGAAGCCCAGCTGCGACCGATTTGTGCAGCAGACCGTGTCGCGTTGTGTTATAACGTACTGGTATGGTAGCCGGTCGTCCAGAAGGCAATGGCAAACTACTGAACGTAACACTGGCCTAGTACATCAACAGCAGCAGAAAAATGCTGGTGTTGACTGCAACGTCCCGTAAGGGATACGCAACAAATATAGTATGTTTTCTTACTTTTATTTCTGGTGGCCCGTTTATTATTTTCTTACATCTTTTCACGTTAAAATATTTTCTACTGATGAGAAATTAAATTAAACATTCAGTTGCGTTGTATGATAGTGTTGACCTTTCATTTCTATTTCTTTATAGCTTCTTTTATAACTGCAACATTGTCATAATGCATTTCAATCGGCAGTTTACAGACGGAAGAGTAAGGAAACTGGTCACTAAGTTCTTAAACGGTATCTTTATCATGTTCCGTCCGTACTTTCTATTTGCATTTCTTTCTTCCTCCTTTAACCTCGCTTATAACTGTAGCATTGTGGGGTGTCCCCAATTTATCTGCTGTCCCTGAATAAAGCTGAGAAAACATTATCGCCACATCACCATGAACGGGGATCTGGTAGCAAGCGTTTTGCTAAAGCCACTGTTTCAATGTCTTGATTATAGAAGTTATCTGTGCCCCTATCTCTAGTGTTGAAGACCATGGTGTCTGATCTGGTTCTCTTACAAATCAAGAGACCATGACGTGCCTGGCAGGCGGCGGCGCCGCTAGCTTGCACAGTCGAGTCAATCCCTCTTCATCCCGCTGTGGCTTTATATTCTAATCGTCGCTCCTGAGCCCCATACCCGGCGGCCACAAAGGGAAAGTTTGGAGTGGATTGTATTTCCGCTCATTTGGTCTCAGCAGAGCAATTTGACGGTCAATTTGTGCTCCCTTGAATCCTTGTGTTGGCAACAACACCTAGAGAGCCCGTCGAAGGAGGCGGGGCAGTCGCAAGTTGAGAAAACACTGTCATTACTTGAATAAAGAGCCTTAAGTACCTTGATTCTACTCTAATACAAGCCGCTCCAAGCGATTGCCGCGATAGTGATGAGGTGGGAGGCTCGAGCTAAAGAAGCAACTGAGTCACAGATGTAAAGACGTGGAGTTACTACATGCAAAGATCTTTTTAAAAGGTATCAGCGATGAACAATTGGTCATACAGTCTTCTCTGACACCCATTCTCCCAGTCGCTTAGATTGCTGCACACGGGGATGGCTGTATTAGAAGTCTAGTCAGGTTACGGACCAAAGCTCCCATGACAGTTAGGAAAATAAATCGCATCATGAGTTGGTGTCTTTATTCTGAGAGATAAATCGTTATTATGAAACGTTGGATTGCAAGCTGGTGTAATTCGTCAATGTTTTATATATGATCATTCACAATACACACAGACATACGCACACACATATTCACAAACACACGACCCCACGCACACCAACCCACACAGACACGCGCACAAGCAAGCAAAACATCAAATTATCGTTCTGCAAAAGAGAACGGAAAGGCCCATAACAATGTTGCAAATTCATCAATCAGGTTCCGTCTCCACAATGATGGTTGGCTGCTATGGATCTCCAAAACTGTCTGTCTCTCCCTGACTGAGCATGCTGTCAGTTTGCTGTTCGTTGATTTCTTGATGTAGTCTTCCCACTTGCATTGTTGTCTACCTCTTGCTCGCTTGCTTTCACCCTTGATGTCCACTATGGATTTTATAAGAGTGTTATGTCTTCTAACGTGGCCAAAATATTTCACTTGCCTCTTGTTTATTTCTTTCATCACCTCTCTTTTCATTCTCAGTTTTTCTAGAACCTCTGTTTTGATTCTTTTTGTTTCTATTAAATACGACATAATTTTATTTATATCCACATCCCCAGGGCCTCTATTCGACTTTATAATTTAGTGTTTAATTTCCAGGCTTCCGCGCCATACAGTTGTGTCGAATGTACATAAGATTTTACAAATCTCATTTTTAATGCATTGTTAATCTCTCTAGTTATTAATACAGATTTCATGCTGCTGAAAGCATTTTTCATTCAACAGAGGAGCGGCTGGCCGAGTGGCTAGAACGCCGGACTCTCCGTCGGGAGACCCGGGTTCGATCCCTAGGTAAGGTGTGGGATATTTTTCTGTCGGGGGCAAAAAGAAAACCCTAACCTGCACAGCTCGCGGCGACTGCAATAGCCAGGCGGCCTTAATTCCTCAAGCTCAAAGACCCCTCTGCCATACACCGCAAGGTACTAAATTGGCAGTTAATGACAGTTTGACAGAAAGCATTTTTAGGCATTCATATTCTCGTTTTGATTTCTGTTTTACTTCTGCCATCATTTGCCACATCACATGACCAAGGTAGGAGAAACTTGTTACTTGTTCTAGTATTTCCCCGTTTACTGTGATTTTCATTGATGACCTCTCCTTTCCACTGGTAATTATCATAGTTTCATTTGTAAAAAAATTTTTAATGTTAATATCTAAGCGACATTCTGCACTATGCCTGTTTATTTGTTCCACTAGTTTGTGTAACTCTTGCTCGCTTTCTGCTAGTAACACTGTAACATCAGCATAACTAAGATTGTTTAAGATTCTTGTACTGATGTTACGTCCACACAGTTCGAATTGTTTAAAAATTATTACTGTGTGTTGAAGAGGCTTAGGGACAGCACACATCCCTCCGTACTTCTTCTTTTTTTAAATCTTTATGGGGGGGGGGGGGGGGGGGGGCGAATAATTATTTCCATATCTAAGTGACGCGCACTTGTTGTTAGTGCAAGGTTACTAATATGTCTGATGTCCTTTCCGTCTACTCCATTTTGAATGAATGTAATTAATCGTTCATGTTGTACTCTATCAAAAGCTTTCTTGTAGTCTATAACACACACACACACACACACACACACCACACACAACACACATATATATATTATATATATATATTATATATATATGTATGATGTGTTGTGTATGTGTGTGGTGGTGTGTGTGTTGTGTGTGTGTGTGTGTGTGTGTGTGTGGTGTGTGTGTGTGTGTGTGTGTGTTAGAGGCTTTCATTTGAAACCCGTTCCAATAGCTTTATTACAAAATCATGAAAGAAACATTAACAGGTGTGGTAGAATTAAACAAAGCATTCATTTTGAATGAATTATGCAACATGGGTTGGTCAGAAGAAGCCGCCTTATGAATTCAGGCAAGCATCCCATTGCTTAGGTAGGCGGCGAATGCCGTCCGCAAAAAAAAAAACCGATTGTGGTTGCTAACTGAACCAAGTGTTTACCGCTTTCATTACGTCTGCATCTGGGTGAAATCGTTGCCCCTTGAGAGCTTTTTAGAGGTCCGAACAAATGAAAAGCACATGGTGACAAATCAGGACTTAGGCTGAATATAGCCTGTTGCAGAGTTACCCACTTCATCCTTGCTAATGCTTCATGCACAATCATTGCCACATGTGAACGAGCATTATCGTGCAACAAAATCACACCGCGAGAAAGCATGCCGGGTCGTTTATTCTTGATGGCTTTTTGCAGCTTGTCTAGTGTTTGCAAGTAGTGGATAGAGTTGATGTTGACACCAGGTTCTTTAAAGTCGGTCAACAATAGCCCTTCATCGTCAAAAAATGCGCTCAGCATAATCTTACCAGCGGAAACATGTAACTTGATTTTTTTTTTTTTTTTTTTTTTGGGGGGGGGGGGGGGTGGCTTTTGGTGATCCAGCATGTTTCCATTACATTCTCTCTCTTTCGCTGCTCGGTTCAAAGTGGTGACACCATGAGTCATCGCCATCACTATGCGGAAGAGAAATGCATCACCCTCCACTCGGTAACGCAGCAAGTGGTTCAAACACCATTACGTGCGTCCTCTTTTTGGTGGTCGGTCAACATCCGTGGTACCCACTGTGAACACATCTTCTGATATTGAAGTTTCTTACGAACGAACTTTTGAATTGTCCCAATTGACACATCAAATTATTTCGCTAGCGAACGTATGCTTCGACAACGATTCATCTGTACTGCTGCATCAATTTTGGTGATGGTTTTTTTTTCTGTTGCAACAATATGCGATACGCCCGGCCGTCGAAGATGCAGATCTGTCGTAAATTGACGTCTTTTCCGAAACATTCGCGCCCATTCTGTCACTGTTGTCTTCGAGACACATTTGTTACCGTACGCTGCCTGCATTCTTCGATGAATGTCCACTGGTCGACATCCTTCAAATGAAAGAAACTGAATCACAGCTCTTTGAGCTTCTTTGGACGGATTTTGGATCAACCCGGCCATTTTATCAACGGTCAGAAACAGAACCTATACATCATGGGACAATAAGCACTTGCTCTTTTATTCATTGGTCAGTACTTATCACATGACTATGATATGATCATGTTCAACGTACGCAATTACGCGCGGTGCGGCATTAACGGATTTCAAATGAACGCCCCTGATATATATATATATGTCAGTCAGGTCTTAGTCAGATATGACTGAGCTACCGTATAACAGTAGACGGTACTACCTGGTTTCTGTTAGCGCCGAACGTTGGGCGGCGCTTACCAAACCCGACACCCCACATTGTGCCAACGGCTTCGGGCGGAAGAGCGCAATTGGGAGGGTACAAGCCTTACCCTGGTGCGAGGAAATGCAAGCTAAAGACAAAATTGTCATGGCAGGGCAGACCAGGCCCTAAGCCTTGGTTGGCGACTGGTCTAGGATCGAAGCTCCGACAGGCGGACAGTTAGAGCATTGCTTTGCTGATCCGACAGCTTCTGCAGCTTGTCTTGTTCCAGATGTAGGGGTGTTACCTTTCCTCTGGAGTGAACTAGGCAGGCCGAGAGAGGGATCATGCTGCATGGGCAACACATGATCTCTATATTTTAGCCCAGGCTTTGTGCTATGGAGAGGCAATAACTCCATCCCTGAAAGTTATTATGCCTTTTTAGAAGCACAAACTATCGTCTGTCAAGACGGCAAGGTGCCAATGTAATGTAATGTAATATATATATATATATATATATATATATATTATATATATATATATATATATATATATATATATAGATATATATATATATATATATATATATATATATATATATATATATATGTAAATCAGGAACCTTGGAATGTGATCAACATAGAACAATTAGTATAATGTGTCACATCACAAAGATTTTGCTAAGAATTATCATGCAAAGAGTGAGGAAGAAGATACAACCTGAAATAGGGGAAGAACAATGTGGGTTTGTAGAAGGAAAGGGTACAGTAAATGCTATGTATATGCTGCGAACAGTTATTGAACGTGCTATAGAAGTAAACAAGGATATACATCTTTGCTTTATTGACTACACAAAGGCTTTTGATAGAGTTAGACATGTCAGCATGGTGGATATGCTTGCAGATCTACAAATTGATGGGAAAGACATTAGACTTATAAGAAACATATACTGGAAACAACAAGCTGCAATAAGGATTGATAATGAAGTGGGACAGTATCAGCCAATTAAGAGAGGTGTTAGGCAGGGATGTTTGATATCTCCAGATCTTTTTTCCCTATACAGTGAAAATATTTTCAGAAATGTAGAGGATATAAATGGAATCAGCATTGGAGGACGAAACATCAATAACATTAGATATGCAGATGATACAGTATTAATTGCAGACAATGCGCAGGACCTGCAACAATTAATAGATACGGTTGTTGTACACAGTGAGCAACTGGGGTTAGAATTAAATTGTAAAAAGACTCAGGTTATGGTCGTCACTAGGAAGGAAGAAGTGCTACAATGTAATATACAAGTAAATGGAAATATTCTTCAACAAGTGAATCGGTACAATTATCTTGGAACAGTCATAACATCTGATGGGAGATGCTTGAAGAGATTAGAACAAGAATCGCCATGGCGAAAGTAGCCTTTAGCACAAGATGAAAAACATTCTGACCAATAAAAAGATGTCAATTGAAACGAGAAAAATAGTGTTGAGGGGATACATAGAACCTGTTCTTTTGTATGGATGTGAAACTTGGACAATGAGCAGTCAAGCTGAAAAACATCTGATGGCTGCAGAAATGTGGTTTCTGAGGAAAATGCAAAGAATACCATGGACAGACAGAAAAACCAATGACCAAGTACTACAGGAGACAAAGGAACATCGTAATCTGATTATAGAAATTAGACGTAGACAGTCAAAACTTTTTGGACATGTTATGAGAAGAAATGGATTGGAGAACTTAGTGACAACTGGCAAGATCGAAGGGAACAACCCATTCTTTAACCGATGATAGGTAGAAGGCAATTTCTCTTCGAAAGAGAAATGAGTTTATAAGAGGGATGCCTTATTCATTTTGAAGTAACAGAGCGAAAGAGCAACTGAATATAATAAATAACTAAATATACAAGAAAAAGACCCGGAAAAGGCTTTCGATAAAATAGGGAGAAAAGTTCATTGAGAAAATAGAAAACTACGAGATGAAAGGTGACAACTTTTAGAGCACATCTATTAGAACGAACTGACGGATTCCCAAACATAAGCAAAAGAACAGTAGTTAGTCAGGGCTGTGTTTTCCCACTTTTACTTTTTAGCGTGTGCTCGAACAAAGTAACAAAGGAAGCACAGCATAAACAGCAAGATCTCACAGACATAGAAGCAGACTACCATGCAGAGCTAAGTAACTCACTCATTTAGCTACTGTTTCCAGACGAGTTTAATATGTAATGATAAATTTACAAAACCATGTCAAGTCACTGTCAACAACATGCAAAAAATGCGCACAGGGCAGAAATAATTAAAAAACATCGGTAAGTCACCAACCAGAATAAATATAGAAATAAAACCACATGATACAACGCTGGGAAGTTGCAATAGAAACAAGATACCAACAGGCAAAGTCTAGTGGTTTACCAACTGTCACCATCACCCAAACACAAAGAAATTGCAATGGAAGTCAAGTGACAAATGATAAATATTATGTGTGTTTTTGTTTGTCCCCATAATTTGCTGCAAATATCAAAAACAAGGTCCCTGTCAACACTCCGCCATAGAAAACTACTTTTGTGTGAGACGTCATGTTGAAAAAGACTGCTGGATTCTCCAAATGAAACAGGAACCGAAACGACATCAGAAATACATTTATGACAGGTATAACATCAAGCTTCTATATATGATAGGATAACATGATGCTTCTATATAGGATATGGCAGTGAAACCTGGACAACTTACTCACACCAAGAGAACAATTTAAACAGCTTTCATATGCGGTGTCTGCGAAGAATTCTTGGTATTAAGTGGCAAGACAAAATCACAAATACTGAAGTATTGGAAAGATCAGGTTGTGTGACAGTTTATTCCATGCTCAGTCTTCGTAGACTTAGATGGATAGGACATCTTAGGAGGATGGATGATGGTAGAATACCAAAGGATATCTTTTTTGGTGAATTACAGATGGGTAAGAGATCTCAGGGTCGGCCTCTACTACGATACAAAGATGTGTGTAAGCGGGACATGATTGATACAGGCATTGATAATGCACATTGGGAGCAAGTCGCCGCTGAACGTGTTGCATGGAGGGCAAATATCAGAAATGGAATAAAGTCAAGGAGAAAAATTATTGCAGAAAGTCACACACCAAGCGTTTGAGACGCAGATGGTGCATGATGGTGGAAATGACCACGTGTTCACATGCACCCACTGTGAACGGACATTTACAGCGCAAATTGGCCTTATCAGTCACACTCGCTACCGCCATAGTTAAAAGTTATTATGCCTTTTTAAAGCACAAACTATCGTCTGTCAAGACGGCAAGGTGCCAATGTGTAGTGTAGTCTATATAGGATAGGATAACGTCATGATTCTATATATGATAGGATAGCATCATGCTTTTATATATGATAACATAATTCTTCTTTATATGGTAGAATAAAATCATGCTTTTATATATGATACCATACATATTGCTTGTGTAAATGAAAGGCATCATTTTTGCATTTTATGGAGAGAACAAATACAGTGGTTGGACATCGTATGAGAATGGAATTTTATCAACGAGCAATAAAACCATGCAACCAAAAGGATATGCATCTAAAACATATTAAGACCAAGAAAGTCATGGATAGACAACATCAAGAGCACTTTAAATCAACAATGTACACAAGCAACCAATAGAAAACAACTTGCCTTGGAAAGCAATCTGTAGGTCCCCAGACTCCAACGTTTAAGAGCAAAGGGAATTGGGAAAATATACATCAATCATTTGTGGCTAGACAATAGACAGCTACAGAATGATGGGACAGATGTCATGCAGAATAATATGAATCATTAGCCTAACTCACAAGGCCACCTGACAACAGCGAGTTATAAACTCTGTTCTTTGCCCTGTTCCGGGCCTTGATAAGAAAGTACGAACGACCAATGAGCGGACTAACAAACTGAATGCCCTCAGCCCAAGCAGAGCGATTAAACGAATGACTGATTACGAATCTACAGCTATGACCGGAATACAAGATCATCAAGTCCAAAGGGGTGAAGCAAGTCTTGAACGCTAAATAGTAGGCCACATCATCATCATCATCATCATCAAGTGCCCTGCCAGTTGGCGTAGGCGTTCATGGCTCTCCACAGATCTCGGTCTTTGGTTTTCTGGATCAACTCTGCTGCTGATATTCCTCCGTGCCACCGTCTCAATCCATCCAGCATCATCATTTCTCTTGGTCTGCCTCTGCCTCTCTTCCCCTCGATCTTTCCAGTTGTCACGATGTTCTCCAATGCCTCTCTTCTCATCACATGACCGAAGAAAGCTGTTTGTCTCTGTCTTATTGTTGTATATAATGTTCTAGTTTCATTAGCCTGTTTCAGGCAGTCGTCGTTAGTTACTCTGGCAGTCCAAGGAATTCGCAACATTCGTCTCAGGAACCACATCTCTGTTGCTTCTAATTTCTTCTTAATTTGTTCATTTACATTCCAAGATTCACTGCCATACAGCAAAACTGGTTCTACATAGCATTTCAGCACTCTCTTTCTTACATTCAGTGATAGTGACTTATTGCATAAGATACTCTTCATTTTCTGAAATGCGGCTTTTGCCTGCCCTATTCTGCTCTTAATCTCTGTTGTACATCTTCCATCTGATGTTATAAATGTCCCTAGGTATCTAAAATTATCCACTTGGTTAAGAATTTTCCTTCTATTTCTATGTCACATTTTGGTGTCACCATTTTCTTTGATATCACCATTGTTACTGTTTTCTTGATATTCAAGGAGAGTCCTTTCCTTGCACTCTCTGTTACTACAGTGTCCAACAATTGTTGTAGGTCTGTTGATTTATCTGCCACCAATACTGTGTCATCTGCATAGCGTATATTATTTATATTATAACCTCCAACTAGTATTCCTGGCATCTCTTTGATCTCTCTCATTATTACTTCGCTATATAGGGAGAAGAGATCTGGTGACAAGACACATCCCTGTCGTACTCCTAGCTTTATGTGTTCGTAACTACCCTCTTTATTTCCAATTTTAATTGCTGCTACTTGGTTCCAGTAAATATTCTTTATTATTCTTAAATCTTTCCCATCAATGTTGATATCTTCCAACATTTTAATCAGTTCATCATGTTTTACTTTATCAAATGCCTTAGTATAATCTATGAAGCACAAATATATGTCTTTCTGTTTCTCTATTGACCTTTCTATTAGTGTCCGTAATGTATATATTGCATTGTTTGTGCCCTTTCCCTCCACAAATCCATACTGTTCTTCACTAATTTCCATTTTTATTTTCTTTCTGGTTCTTCTCATTATGATTCTGAGCAGAAGCTTAGTGATATGGTTTATGAGGTTAATTGTACGAAAATATTCACATTCAATTGCTCCTGGTCTTTTTGGTATAGCTATAAATACAGATTTCAGCATATCACTGGGTAAATATCCACTACTGTAAATATCATTAACATTTTAGTTAATATATCTACTCCAAATTCTCCCAATACATCTAATTCTTCTGTTGTGATTTTATCTGGTCCAGCTGCTTTTCCTTTCTTCATATATTTCATAGCGTCAGTGACTTCTTCTTTTAGAATATGTGGACCTTCTAAGATACTTTCTTCTGTTAATTCTTCCCTTTCTTCATTATATAATTCTCTTATATACTCATTCTACCTCTTCATTATATCATCTTCCTCCAATAATATATTTCCTGTTTTTGATTTCAAACACCCTGTATTTATTCTTATTTTTCTTCCCGTGAGCTCACTGATTTGTCTGTGCATATTTTTTGTATCTTTAATGGCATTTAATTCAATATTTTTGCACTGTTCATTTAACCAACTTTCTTTTGCCTTCCAACATTTATCTTTTATTTCTTTATTTATCTTAGCGTATTCTTGTTTGTCATTTTTACTCTGTTTTCTTTTGTCCATCAGCATTAAGATTTCTTCATTCATCCATTTTTTCTTAGCTATTTGACTTCTCTCCGGTAATATTTCTTTGCTAGTTTGATGAATGGAGTCCCTTAACATTTCCCATTGTTCATTTATACTCTGTATTTTAGCTATTGCATTGTACCTATTTTTCACAGTCACTATGTATTGTTCTTGAATTTCTTTATCTACTTTCAGAACCTCTTTATTAAGTCTCATGTTCCTAACCATTTTTTCCCCTCTCTTTAATCTTACTTTTATTTGTCCACATAGTGGTACATGATCACTATTACAGTCGGCGCCAGGCATTGTTTTTACATTAATTAGAGCATTTCTAAATCTTTTATTAATTAGTATGTAGTCAATTTGGTTGCGTATTTTCTGATCAGGGCTTTTCCATGTGTATAGTCGTCTTTTATGGTGTTTAAACCACGTGTTTCCAATTATCATATCATTGATATTTGCCCATTCTATTAGCTTTTCCCCTCTTTCATTTCTTGTACCTAAACCATAAGTTCCCCACTACATCCTCCATTTTCCCCTTTCCTACTTTTGCATTAAAATCTCCAAGTATTATTTTTATTTCCTGTGATCCAATTTGAGCCATCGCCATTTCTATTTCGTCGTAAAAGTGTTGTATTTCTTCATCACTACTGCTTGCTTGTTGGTGCATATACTTGTATAATATTTATATCTATTGGTTTGCCTTTGATTTTGACCAAAATAACTCTATCTGAAATACACCAGTATCCATTAAGTGACTTGGCTGTTTTCTTCGTCAAGTATTATTCCTACACCTTTTTCATGTGTATCCCCTCCAGAATAAATTATTGTGTGGTTGTCAGCTATAATTTTGCCCGATCCCTTCCATCTCATCTCACTAACGCCTAGTATATTCATATTCATGCTATCCATTTCTCTTAGAACATTGTTCAACTTTCCTAGCTCATTTAATGTCCTAACATTCCATGTTTCTACTCTAAATTTATTTATTTATTTATGGTTTTGCCATCAGTGGCTGGATGACGGTCTGTTGTCACCTGTGGCTCATAACTGTCCCTACCGGACGAGGATGTCCTAAGACAGCCATTAACGTTGTTCACTAACTCTTATATGTGTTTTGCCATGAAGTCTTGAGAAGATAATGTGGTGGTTTCCCCTTGCCTTCCACATTCACATGGTGGTCTTTTACCTCTACCTTTAACAACCATTTCCGACTGTCAGGACAAGTGAGTGCCCTGCTCTGCTCAGCTGCAGAGTTGTCCACTTATTCCGGTGGATACTCGGTCCCCAGAGCTGTGTTAGCCACACCGTGGTGTGTTTCCATCCTCTACCACGGGGAGGTGCAGTTGGGATTTTCCCTTCCTAAAGTTATGGGCTATGACCAAGACTCTCCTGTACTTTTTAGAGGATCAGAGTCAGTAGGCCACAGGAAAATAATAAAACAAATCAGAACGAGTTAAGTCAGCTATTGGAGATACTGAGGAGGGGATACGGCACTTAATAGACTCATACGATGTGCCATGAAAATAATATATAAACTAACTTGATAATTACTTTCTATGGAACCCTAAACGCTATTGAAATAGCACGAAAAAGAAACTCACATATATTCATAAGCAACCATAACGAGAAAAGGAAAGGAGTAGACATAATCGGACAACTTAGACAATGTAAAATAATTAAAGCTGTACGCGCGATAGAGGCACTCCACCTCTATCCTCTTGATCATGTTCATTGAGTTGCTAAGGAAAAATGCCCTCGTGAATGTCTGTGTCTCGAGCCATGTTATTGCTGTACTTACTGACATGACTTCGATAGTCAGGCTACTTGTGGTTTCAGTAAAAGCACCAGAGTCCTCCTTCACAATTCTCCGAGCAGTAAAGGCCCTTGAGCTTCTCACATGTCGGACGACCGACCCATCTGTGTAGATGACAGCATCACCGTCTAGCGAATTCTCGAAAATCAACGCTTGTACTTCAGCCTCCACAGCAGCCAGATTTTCTTGTCTGTATTTTCTATCTAGTTGGATGCAAACTGAAAAGGATGTGCAGAAATATGTTGGCACTTGTACCCACTCCTCGACAGGTTCTAAGTCCTCAAGTGAACCCACCTGTTGAAGAATGTCTTCGGCTTGACCAATCCACGATCGTCCTCTTTTTAAGCTGCTGCCCGTCACCTTCATAATTTCACTATGCAGTCGATGTTGTGTTTTTGCGTTAACTCTGAGGTAGGCGCGAGCTCTGCAAACTTGTATTCTGTCTTCAATGGTTTGAAAATCAAGAATGTAGCGCATCGCCCTGCATGCTGTATCTCTTGTACATCCAAGAATAATGCGAATTCTATCTGCTTACGGCTGAGAGTCAGGATTGCCATCGCATACTCAAAAACAGACATGACCAGCCCCTCACACAGAAGACATAGATGGCGCTGCTCACAGTTTGCTGCCGCCATCACCCGCATCGCTGCCAAACCCCGCTTGGCCTTTGTTATCACCTGGTCTATGTGCTCATTATAAGCAAGGCTTCGATCAAACCGTATCCCCAGGTGATTCATTGCCTGCGTTCTTTCCACCGTCTCTGAACACAGCTTTACAGTTGATGTTGGAGTGTTGACAATATGATTATTCAACGAGAACAAAGTCACTGTTGCCTTTGTTGGGTTGACCATTGCCCCAGTTTCATCACACCAAGTACTAATGCGATTGAGTTCGGTTTGTAGTTCCACAGCAACCTGCTCTCTATCCATACCCTGACGATACACTAAAACATCATCGGCATATGACAATGTCCTACCAGGTCCAGTGATCTGCTCACTGGTGATTCTCACTGTGTAGGCGTTGAAAAGTACCGTAGATAATGGTAATCCCTGTGGTACGCCAGGATATATTGTTGTTGGTTCCGAAGTCCAACTGCCACATCTAAAAACTACTTTCCGTTGGAAGAGGGCTGCAGCGATCCAACTAAGGAGGAATGGACTTATTTTGAGTTCAAGAAGCTGAAACATTAAGAAATCTAATGGTACTCTGATGAACGCGTCCTCAAGATCAATCGCTGCAGCAAAGGTTTCAATGCCTGAGTGGAAACCTTCATAGACATCATAGGCAAAAACTGCTGCATTCGTCCAGGTTTCGCTTTTTTGACGGTACCCACCCAGGGTAGGTGGGAAAACACCTTGCCTCTCTAGCTGGCTTGATATTTTCCTGGCAATTAACTTCTCCAGCAGCTTGCCTATTGTATTCTGCATGGTTATAACTCGATATCCCTGAAGTTTTGTGTGGTCTTTGCCAGGCTTCGGCAAGGGAATCAGATAGCTGTGTAACCACTCCTCCTTGATGCTGGCACTCCCTGTACTGTTGTTGTACATGTCTGCTAGTTTCTCTAGCTCGTTGTTGGTAAACCTACTGATGTCGTCGTATCTTATACCATCAGGCCCTGGAGCGCTGTTTTTTGATCGTCGAAGCACAGCCTTGATTTCTTTCACTGTCACTGTGTCTTCATCCGAAGTGTTCTGGGCCTTGCGTCTGTCTGAGGTGACCTCCTTGGCCAGTTTTCGGCCTCCCGTGTCTGTCTGGTTGCTCTGATCTAGATAGCGTTCAAAGAAGGCGTTGCCTTTGTCCTCGTCAGTCCTCTGCCAGATGAGGTCAGCACCTTGGAAGTCAGAAATGCTCTTATTCTTGACTACACCACTCATGCCTTTATGTAGTCGCCAGAACAATTTCAGTGACTTGTCTGTGCTAACTCTTTGACACACCTCTGCCCATTTTTCGCTTTTAACCACCTTGACCAGTTTTTTTTAAATTTTAAATAGCTTACTTTTGTGTGCATCTCTCTTTCTAAGTGCATGCAGGGACTAGGATGACCAGCTCTGTTCTTCTTGGCAATTTGCCATCTCCTTACAGCACTACGCTTATCCACCTAAGCCTTCTCCACCTCGAAATTCCACCAAGGTGGCTGCTCCCAGCTTTTTTTCCTGCCCTGAAGCTTTCTGCGCTTGTCACGTCTTATTTTACTCACCACATCTTGCCTGTACTGTCATACTGGAAAGTCTTTACCTTTAGCTTGTGCTGCCTGGTTCTGCCTTTCTCCACCAATATGCTGCAAGGGTGGTGGTCGCTGCCGTGGTGTCCTAGGACACCCCATCTACACACTGTAATGAATGAAGGTGAAACCAGCGCCAGATTAATCGTACTGTCCTCATCCCCTGGACGGCTTGCAGTCCTGGTGACACAGCCACTGTTGATACAAACCAGGTCAATGGTTTCAAGTGCAATCTCAAGCTCCTCCCCCTGTGTGATGGAGGAACTGATTCCCCATGATCTGCCTTTAGCGTTGAAATCGCCACAGAATATAACATTTCTCTCGTGACCTAAAATATCACTTAAGCACTGCCACTCCTGGGAATCCATACTCGCCTTGCGGGCATAAACATTAACCAACACGAATGGTATACTGGATTGAATTCTCAGCGCCTGTATTTGTATATCGTCACTGTCCCAACTGGACATGTCTAGCTATGACGCCACCATGCTGTTACGAACGAGAATCGCCATTCAGAGATGTCGTCTGTTGTAGAGACATTTGAAGCCGGCAATTCGGAGTAGCTGATCGCCCAGTCTCGTCTTCTGGAGCGCTACAATTTCGTTCCTGTAAACCAGGGTTTCTAAAATAGAGCCCCGTTATTTAACGCTGGCGCAGTATTGCTGTGGGGTTACAACACTTTCTCTCTGTAATCCCGTTTATCACGCAGAGTCTCGTAGCGGAGCGAGAGCTGAGGCGGTTCGACCCCCACTCGTGACTTGCGGGATACTGAGCCGGCCGCTCAGAAAGCAATGGCAAACTACTGAGCGTAATCTTGCCAAGAGATCAACATACAGCTGAAAGATGCTGGTGTTGACAGCTAAGTCCTGTAAAAAGATATGCTAAAAAAAAAAAAAAAAAAAAAAAAAAATTTCCAATACAGAATACGGATATTCCTGAGTCCTAGACGGTGACACTTGAGTCTAAAACGTCTAAAACCACCACGCTTACATTGTCACTTTCTGCCTGCCCGGCGCCCTCGCCGCCTCGTTAGGTTGACTGCTGACCGCTCGGAGAACACACGTTGTTCCGCCATGTTGAAAAACCGAAAACAACAGAACCCCACACACACTGCGAAAAATTCACTCAAGGATTGCTTCGCTCGATGCACTAAACTCCGTAGCATCCGGGCAGATCTTGAGTAGAAACTCCTGGTTTTACATCCTGGCACACAAATTACACGCAAGAGATGAATAAATCCATCTCCTACACGAAAAAGTTAACGATCACAAAACCTAAAAAAGAAGACTATACACACGGAAAAGCCCTGATAAGAAAATACACAACCAAATAGACTACATGCTTATTAATACTAGATTTAGAATTTGCTTTAATTAATTCAAAGACAATGCCTGGCGCTGACTGTAATAGTGATCATGTACCGCTATCCATCAATGCATCAAAGAAATATTATCGGAGAGAAGCTAAATAGTTAAGAAAAAATGGATGAATGAAAAAATCTTAATGCTGATGGACAAAAGGAAGCAGAATAGAAACGAAAAAACAAACAAACAAACAAACAAACAAGAATGCGCTAAGAAAAATAAAGAAATAAGAGATAAATGTGTGAAGGCAAAAGAAAGATAGTTAAATGAGCAATGCAAAAAATTGAATTAAATTCCATTAAAGATACAAAAAATATATGCACAGACAAATCATGAGCTCACGGGAAGAAACATAAGAATAAATACAGAGTTTTTGAAATCAAAAACAGGAAAGATATTGTTGGAGAAAGGTGCTATAATGAAGAGGTGGATTGAGAATATAAGAGAATTATATAACGGAGAAACGGAAGAGTTAACAGAAGAAATTAACTTAGAAGGCGCACCTACTCTAAAATAAGAAGTCGCTGTCGCTGCGAAACATGTGAATAAAGGAAAAACAGCTGGGCCAGATGAAATCACAGTAGAAGAATTAGAAGTATTGGGAGAATTTGGAGTAGATATTTTAACTAAAATATTGAATGATATATAAAGCAGTGGATATTTTCCGATCGATATACTGAAATATGTATTTATAGCAATACCAAAAAGACCAGGACCAATTGAATTCGTAAAATTAACCTCATAAACCATGTCACTAAGCTTCTACTCAGAATTATAATAAGAAGAACAAGAAAGAAAATAAAAATGGAAATTAGTGCAGAACAGTATGGTTTTGTGGAAGGAAAAGCAAACAGTGCGATATATATATATATATATAATATATATATATATATATATATATATATATATATATATATATATATATATATATATATATATATATATATATACTAGCTGACCCTGCCCGGCTTCGCCCAGACCCTGATGGGGAGCATCTCATTTAATTCATATAAGTAGTCATATAAGTTCCCGTTCCCGACTGTCTGTCTGTCTGTCTGTCTTTCTATCTATCTGTCTGTCTGTCTGTCTGACCCGGCCCAGCCCATGGTGGAGAGCATCTCATTTAAATCATATAAGTAGTCATATAAGATCCCGTTCCCGACTATCTGTCTGTCTGTCTTGGGTAAATGGAGGAGGGAGGAGGAAGAGGGAGGTGAGGAGGGAAGAGGAGGGAGGAGGAGGGAGGAGGAGGGAGGAGGAGACAGGAGGACAGGAGGAATAGGGAGGAATAGGAGGGAGGAGGAGGGATTAGGAAGAGGAGGGAGGAGTAGGGTGGAGGAGGAGGGGGAGGAGAAGGGAGGAGGAAGAGGAGAAGGAGGGAGGAGGAGAACGCAGGAGGAGGAGGGAGGAGGAGAGGGAGGAGGAAGGAGAGGGAGGAGGAGGGAAGAGGGAGGAGGAGGGAGGAGGAGGAGAGAGGAGGAGGAGGGAGGAGGCGGAGGGAGCAGGAAGAGGGAGGAAGAGGGAGGAGGAAAGAGGAGAAAGGAGGGAGGAGGGAGGAGAAGGAGGAGGAGGGAGAGGGAAGAGGGAGGAGGAGGGAGAAGGAGGGAGGAGGATAACGCAGGAGGAGATGAGGAGAGGGAGGAGGAGGAAGGGGAGGCGGAGCGGAGAAGGAGGAGAGCGTGGGAGGAGGGAGGAGTGAGCGGAGGGAGAAGGAAGACATAGGGAGGAAGATACAGGAGGAGGAAGAGGGAGGAGAAGGAGGGAAGAGGATAGAGGGGAGGAGAGCGGACGAGGGAGGAGGCGGATGTGCAGGGAGGCGGGCGAGGTAGAGGGATACTAAGGCGGACTGGCGGAGGAGTACCGACGGGCGGAGTAAGGCATATGTGAATGGCCATACGAGGGGCGTCTGTAGACGGAGTGGAGAGAGGAGGGAGGAGTCGACCTGGCAGGCGGACGTTACCTGCTTAGGAGCAGGGGAGGAAAGGTACAAGAGAGGGGGTCGTTACGTGGCGGACGGATGTCAGTCCTCATGGACAGTGGCGACCATGCGGGAACTGCGGGAGGAGGGACCGTGGGGGCGGAGGGAGGTGGGGGGGGACGGGGGAGGATGAATAGGGAGGAGCCGGGAGGAGGAGGGGCGAAGGAGAAGGAAAGCGGGGGGAGGGCGAATGGTTCTTATTACGGGAGTGAGGGAGGAGGGGAAGTAGGAGGAGGAGGGCTGAAGGACTAGAGTGCGGGGGAGTTACGGAGGAAAGCGGGAGGAAGCAGAATCGGCTCGCGACAGTGACGGACTGAGTGAGGATGAGGCGTCCGGAGGCATCAGGGGTAGGAGAGGTATTAAGCTATGTAGTGGGGACCGGGGTCGAAGGACGGAGGACGGCGGCGGTGCGGATTCGGAGAAAGAGGGAGGTCGGAGGGAGGCTACTTGTAGGCTTAGGCGGGAGGACAAGGGAGTAGGAGGGGGGACTGACAGTGACGGAGGAGGTATGAGCGTGAGAGGAGGGATGCAGTGACGGCACAGAGAGGGTGTGAGGTAATTGTGGCAGTGTGAATGCTGGG
>JACEFZ010012359.1:0-5000 GCA_014155875.1 Cepaea nemoralis
TTTATAACAGTCTAAAGTGGACGTTGCAATTGAAACCTTCATCAGCAGACAACAACAAACATACACTAGTACTACACAAAACACCCTACACACACGCGCGCGCGCTCACACACACAAATATAAAGTATATATATTATATATATACTTTATATTTGTGTGTGTGAGCGCGCGCGCGTGTGTGTAGGGTGTTTTGTGTAGTACTAGTGTATGTTTGTTGTTTGTCTGCTGATGAAGGTTTCAATTGCAACGTCCATTTTGTCACTTTAGACTGTTATAATATAACTTACCAATTCTATTTCTCATTTTTGTTGATTTATACATTGCTTGGGTAATCAAAGAAATGACAATCAAAATTCTGATGAGTCACCACAATGACAAGAAAGAACTGGATAACACGGGTTATGAAGATATGCGGAAACACAATGTTGGGATTATGAAATATATTATTTACTGATTTTTGTGTGTGCAGAGAATCAGTATATCATAGAAGGAAATGCTTTCTCACATGAAAGAAGATATAAAGCAACACTTGGAAATCACCAGACCACAATACAGAGAAACACATTGTTCATAGCATAACAAGACATTCAGATCTTCTCTATAACATTTCCAGATGTGGATTCAGATCATAATCTGCTGATGAGTAAAATAAAGCTGAAACTCAAGAGATGCAGAACACTGTATACACATCGAAATCAATTCAATGTAGATATCTCGGAAATCAAGCAACAAAGGAACAATCTGTGGTTACAGACTCTAATAAGCGCCAGGTCCCACAACACTTAGTGTACTAGATGGGTACGGAAAACATCTAGCAGAAGGTAAAAGCAGTTGAAACGAATCTATATGGAAGTTTTGGAAATACTGAAAGAAAACATAAGGAAAGGATAATGCCTGAAATTCTTAAAAATTAGAAGTGGAAAATAACAAAGCAGATTTTAAAAATAGCAAACCCAGAACCACTAAAGCTAGAGAACAAAAAAATAACAGAAGCACCTCTGAAGTCCGAGTGAGTTGGCCTGATGGCGAGGGACACTGGTAATAGGGAAAGCTAATCAACGCACACAAAAATCAGTATCTTAATGGCACAACAAAGAAAATAAGAAGATATAATAAACTAAGTGAACTTATCATAAACAACAGTAAAGAGGTAAATTGTCACCAATGTTATGTATAATCAAATAAACACATGGATGCTTTGAGAAACTTCTGTACAGACCAGTCCCAACCCCTCTTCCCCTCACCTCACATAGACTCGATATATATTTATGGATGATACACAATTATGTCTGAGATGTGCTGCAATGAGAAAGTCATAAGACACTATACATATGCGTAATACAGTAAATTTATATGAGATTGCTTGCATGTGAAGTATTCCAATGCTTTTGGTTTAGGACATCAATGTGTCTTAGTTTTTTTCATCATTTTTTTTTATAATTTAGTCTTTGCGTTTACACTCCCCTATCGCAACTCACAATCATATTTGATTACCGACTAAATGTAAAACCAAATCTCACAGATACACGATATAGCCAGACAGGTAGATCTAGGGTATAACATTCCTTGCTACTTCATGTTTCACCCTTCGCTTACAAACACTGGCAGATCTCCACAAGTATTACACCTGGACACAATATAAAAGCTTGGGAAATTACTTTGTGACATAATCCATTATAATGAATCACAAGTGACAACACACAAAGAATAAGGTAAGGAATGCACTAACATCACAGCTGGTTACTATGAAGAGAAAAATGACAGCAGACAGAACCCTTTAAAGTGTAACAAACTGATGTGAATAGGGAGAAAATGAGCGTACAAAGTACATGGATAGAAAATAAAAGTATTCTCCTCCTACTTCTTTGTTCCTCCCTCTTAGAAGAGTGTATCATACCTAGTTATACATCTCTGAGATTAGAGTGTCCAACTTGAGTATGCATCTGTGTAAGGTTTCCTTCCTCTAGACAGATGTCATCCAAAATAGCTTACTCCACCCATGAGTAGATTATCTTTCCTGACAATTTTGCAAGGGCAGTCGCCTTGCAGCCTACTTTTAGCGATTTGCAGGGGATTTCCAGTATGCACAGCTTACACAAGGGACCTCCAGTTTTGGCCTGTATCTGAGAATGCTAGGTGTCTGATCTCACCACTCAAGTGATCAGGAGGTGTGTGATGTCATTAGAAACAAATGGTTCTAGCCCCCCTATCGTATATTCACATTGCAATGATACAGGTGTTAAAGGATAATGGATTAAAACCAGGGTATAAAAGGCAAGATGTTGGACTTCATTGCACCAGGTTTTATCTCCTATGGCTCAGTATCTGTCCACAGAAGAGGCCGGCCAAAAGCATCGTACAAAGCACAAACTGTAGCTGAAGCGATGACCCCAGATTTTCCCAGAAATCAGCGCTAGTGAGCCGAACGACATAGCCCGAAATCGAACAACATAGCCCGAAATCAAACCCATAACCCTCAGAGCGAGAGGCAAGCAGTATAACCACTTCGCCACGGAGTCTCCCAGCCATAATGGAAATAATAACAATCAAGAATACGAAATGACTGTTTCAATAATAAAATAAAACTGTTGTGGCATACTCAAGTTTAAAAGAGAGAGGACAATCGACCGATGACAATACTGAATTTCTGGGCATAAAAAGTTGATGAATAAGCATCCTATGCTGTTTAACGAAACAAGCGACCTGATTTAGAAATTTAGAAATAATAAGTGCTGTTAAAGTATTAGTTATAACCTTTGACATAAGTAGAAGTTAACTACTACACCATTGACAATGCTTTCTCTCCTGGGTGTCATGTAAACAGCAGAATGTTAGTATTTACCTTTCCATGAAAAGCATAAACAAAATCTATAAATACCTATATCACAGTATGAACCTTTACAGATTAATAACAAAGACAGAAAGAAGGCTTTGATATTTGACATAAATGATCATGGGAAAACTGAACACTGTACAATAGCCAAAAAACAATGAACACACCAAAATGAGTCCTAACAATGATAGATGTGAAGGCAGTTTATGCAAATAGAAAATGTGCACCCTATTCAGAAATCAGAAGAAACAGTCAAAATAAACTTGGCCATGACAACATGGAGATGAGTCTAAGGGAAAGGAACTGACACACATTGAGCTCAACAAACAGCGCAAAGACACAGAAAAATAATATAATAAATCATGCACATCGTGGGGTCCAACAGCGAATCTACAACCTTCGGAGTGTGAGGCAAGCAGCTTATCCCCTTCACCATAGAGACCCCTGATCATATGTGTAATAGATAAATAGATCAACGTACGGAGAGTAACTTGAGTACATGAGTTAACAAAACTTGTTTTCATATTTGTGCATGTAAGACAAGCTGCTGCTGCCTTTCATCTTCCAATGAAGCACAAGCCCTCACCCAACTCAGGATTTCCTCAAGACTGGATTTTGCAGCTACAATCTTCAACAGGATGGGGTAGGCAGTCACACGCCAACCTTCCTTGGTTGCCTCTTACAACATGCATGGTAGGTAACATTGCTACTATTCTTTGCTTCCGTTATGGACTCCGGTAACAAACAGTGATGTAAGTCAAGCATAAAATATATTCTACTTACAGAAAAACAACAGTGAGTGGAACATCAACAATACAAAACAACAGGACACAATTATACATATGCTGTACAAGCAATAATACTCACTTCTTAGTGATCTTCCTTCCGAGTCTGGAGTCCCACGTTCATAAGCATCACCAGAGTCAGAAAGAGGTTCAGACACTGTGTCGTAGCCAGCTGAGCTGATACTGGATGGTCGCTCTTCTTTCACCCTTGGAGACATGTCTCTATCCTCTTGGTCATCCCTGTCATCTCGAAATGCAGAATCTGTAGTGTGTGACCCCTGGGCATCGGAGCCTGATGATGATGCTGCTGTTGAGGATTCTCCTGGCTTCAATTTCTTTGCAGGTGAAAAGGCAGAATGATATGACCCATCTACTCCTTCGGCACCAGATGGTCCGAGTGGGCGAAATGCCCCAGGACGAACACCGGGGTTCATCAATGCCAAGCGTCGATCAATACCAGGGCGAACAAATGACAAGGGTGAGTAAAGAGGTGCTGTGAAGGGATCCCCGGGGTGAAACATGGTGAATCCAGCAGTGCTAAACGGTGGTGGCGGAGGCAGATCTTTGTCCATGTTCTGCCCTGGAAATGTATGAGGTGGCGCCGGTAGCCGTGGTGCTTCGTGGCCCTCTGCAGTGGATGCTAAGACCATAAGAGCAGGAGAAGTAAGTGGATTAGGCATGAATGGGGAATTGTCCATCCCTCCACTTCCGGGAGCTGATGTAAAGAATGGTTTAGGCCAAAAATTGAATCGAAACATAGCTAAAGATCTCTGCAGGTCTGCACTCATCATTTAAACAATTTAAACTGTACACACAATTAAATCATCAATTTGCCGCAGTTTAAACTACGTAAAACTGTTTTGAATGAACATGCATCATTTCCAATTGCAGTGAATGTAAATGTGTTTGTTTTTTCAGATCTGATCTTCAATACACTATGTATCAGCACCACAATTTGCAGAAAGTGACAGAAAAATAAAATACTAAAGAGGAAATGTACAAATATCCCTGAATGATTTATTTTATATTAGGTTTATCAGAAATTAAGTAAAGACAAATGTTAACCAAACCTTGTAAACTAAAATTCACAAAGAATAAATAATTAAAACTACCAATCACAATTCTAATAATCTTAGTCACAATTAACAAGTGGAGGGGGGAGATATTTTCTTACAATGTTCTCAAATTACTGAGTTAGGAAAATGTATGTATGTGTTCACATTCTTGTTTGTTTCTGTTTTTGCATTTTTACATCATAATTATTTTTGTTTTAATTATTGCTTAAATTCTTATTCTATGTTACTATAACATTTTTACACTAACATTTACTTTCTGACATTTTAATTTCATTGTATTTATCTAATATAACAATAAGCTATATT
>JACEFZ010012359.1:12500-18587 GCA_014155875.1 Cepaea nemoralis
TGGGGGTTGACCATCCTACCCAACCATCAACGCAGATGAAGTTTAAGAGCGAGCGCTCTTCTACTTTCGGCCACATCGACCCAACAAACGAGATGACAAGAGAATGGACTCCCTTGAGATGGCGTGGTATCGCAGGATACAAGGAATATGGGCGTGGTATCGCAGGATGCGAGGAATATGATGAACAAAAGTTAGTTGCACGTTCTTTACAGGACGTCTCAGTCAACCCCAGCATTTATGTCTGTGATTTTCCAGGTAATTTTACTTTCAGAAATTTGCCGTTGCTTTCTGAACTGTCGATTCTCATATCATTGTGAGCATCAACGCCAAGCGTTCCGCTCCCAGATGGTTTGTGGTTGAGTTCGAACCGGGTATGCAGGGGTTATGAAACTGCTTTCACTAACCCCTCAGACGTAGATGGCGATAAGATAGACAGAACAGAGGTCACGTGAACAGTAGGACATTGGAGAACATACTAGAACGTCACTGAAATTGTTGTCTTCTCTTGGTGCCATGGAGAACACATTAGAACGTCACTAAAATTGTTGTCCTCTCTTGGTGCCATGGAGAACATACCAGAACGTCACTAAAATCGTTGTCCTCTCTTAGTGCCATGGAGAACATACCAGAACTTCACTAAAATTGTTGTCCTCTCTTGGTGCCATGGAGAACACATTAGAACGTCACTAAAATTGTTGTCCTCTCTTGGTGCCATGGAGAACATACTAGAACGTCATTAAAATTGTTGTCTTCTCTTGGTGCCATGGAGAACATACCAGAACGCCACTAAAATTGTTGTCCTCTCTTAGTGCCATGGAGAACATACCAGAACTTCACTAAAATTGTTGTCCTCTCTTGGTGCCATGGAGAACATACTAGAACGTCATTAAAATTGTTGTCTTCTCTTGGTGCCATGGAGAACATACCAGAACTTCACTAAAATTGTTGTCCTCTCTTAGTGCCATGGAGAACATACCAGAACTTCACTAAAATTGTTGTCCTCTCTTAGTGCCATGGAGAACATACCAGAACTTCACTAAAATTGTTGTCCTCTCTTAGTGCCATGGAGAACATACCAGAACTTCACTAAAATTGTTGTCCTCTCTTAGTGCCATGGAGAACATACCAGAACTTCACTAAAATTGTTGTCCTCTCTTGGTGCCATGGAGAACATACTAGAACGTCATTAAAATTGTTGTCTTCTCTTGGTGCAATGGAGAACATACCAGAACTTCACTAAAATTGTTGTCCTCTCTTGGTGCCATGGAGAACATACCAGAACTTCACTAAAATTGTTGTCCTCTCTTGGTGCCATGGAGAACATACCAGAACGTCACTAAAATTGTTGTCCTCTCTTAGTGCCATGGAGAACATACCAGAACTTCACTAAAATTGTTGTCCTCTCTTAGTGCCATGGAGAATATATCAGAACGTCACTAACATTGTTGTCTACTCTTGGTGCCAGTAGGAGACAAGGATTTCCATAACTGATACTAATGTAGGGCAACATCCCAGGCAAGAGAAAAGAAGACGTATTTAGGATAAGCTACATCGCACAAACACGCAAGGAAGTCGGGGCAAGTATTATGCTGAAATGAAGATAGTTGCTATAAATAGGAAAACGCGGCAGCAGTGGTTTAGTGCCAGCGCTCAACAGGTGGCCGCCTGGTACTTTTATTTATTTATTTATTTATTTGGAAAATCAATGCACGCGCTGTCTTACAAAATTACAGTAAATATTTGGTTTGTATATTTGTTTTATTTCACGTTTGTTTCTTGTGTGTGTATCTAAACAAACCATAGAGTAGCGCAATTACCAAAGCACCTATTAATCAGCTTTATTCGTTAAATGTCTGCAACTAGTTATTTAACAATAATGTTAACAGTTATGTCACCATGTTGTGTAAATTAAATTTTCCAATCCAATCAAATATTGAGAAACGATGTTTAGAGAGGTTATCAACTAGTAGTTGACTTTTTTTTTCGCTTTTAATTTATATTGTTAATATTGTGCTATTCCAAGGACATTGTAGCACAGAGAAAATAGGCTCAGCTCTGAAGACCCTCTTACTCTCCAATGAGTAACGTAGTAGAAGAATGATAGGAACAACGAGGATAGAAAAGAAACGAAAACACTGAGCTATTGACCCCCAACCTTGCATTGGGAAAATGCTACCCAAGAGAGACAGAGATTAGTGTAGTTGATATGGAACTACACTACCCCCTCTGCCGTGCGTCCACCTTGACGAGGTAGAGGGGCTTGAGCGTTCCAATGACCCCAAGAGCTATGCCGACGGTAGCACAGCTACTGGTAGGGTCACCCATGTCGGACAGGTCAAGGGCGAGGGACCAGACGAAGAGACGTACAAACCTGCTGCCTTGCAGGTAGACTGGGGACAGTCAAAGGCTAGGGAAAGCATCCCGAACAAGTGCTTGTCGAAATCGGATGTACTGAGCCACAGGCTTGACAAAGAAGTGCAACGTAACTTTATCATTTCATGATGCCACAGATGAAAATTAATCGTTATGGTGCTAATCCCGTGAAGTCCCATCAGGCGGTGATAGTGCCGGGCCCCCTGCCTCGAGGGGGTCCACCCATGACTACTGGTGGTCACCTTCCCCTGTGCTGTGGAGTCAAGGCACAGAGGAGTAGGTTAAGAGCTATTGACCAAACACCCCGGACACTCAACATACTACAATGGAATGCAGAAGGAGTTTATAACAAGAAAGCCTCCCTAACACAGCGTCTTCATAAAGATAGAATAGATGTGGCATGCATTCAAGAGACACACCTCAACGCCAATCGCACATTTTCAGTCGAGGGATATCAGGCCACACGTTTCGACCGCAAAGGACACAAAGGAGGAGTTGTAATACTTACACGAAATACAATACCTTGCAGCGAAGTATCTGTGATCTCTGACAACCAAACGGAAATTATAGGTGTTGATATAATGATAAAGGACGTGAAAATAAGAATTTACAACCTGTATAGCCCGGCAGATAAGGATCTTACACTCTCAAACATGGAAATAACTGACACAAATTGCATTGTTGTCGGAGACTTTAATAGCCGTTCAGAAAGATGGGGATACCCAGATAGTGACAAAAGAGGAGATGAAGTGGAGGACTGGGAAATAGACTCAAATCTCCATCTACTCAACAAAGCGGATGACACACCGAGCTTCTACTCCAGAAGATGGATTACCACTTCTACTCCAGACTTAGCTTTCTGCACAGGAGACATCCTCCACAAAATCGATCGCCATGTGCTTGACCAATTAGCAGGTAGTGACCACAGACCAATCAAGCTTGTAATAAATATGGAGTATGTTCCACAGGAGCAAAAGCCTTTGCCCCGTTGGAATTACAAACGAGCAGATTGGGACAGATTTGCCATACTAACAGACAAATATTGTGAAAACATAAATACACGATATGGCAACATGAAGCAAATGGTGGAAAGTCTAAACAGAGCAATAATACAGGCGGCCACTGAGTCTATTCCAAGAGGAGCGAGGAAAAATTACAAACCATACTGGACTGAAGAGCTACAAATTTTGGAGGACAAAGTTGAAGATGCTAGGAAGACCGCAGAGAGAGAACAAACAACTGAAGCGAACATCTCTCTCAAAGCCATCTCAGCAAAATATAAAAGAACAGTAAATCAAACAACAAGAGATTGTTGGAGGAAAAAAACAGAAAACCTGAATTTTGACAGGGATGGAAACAAACTATGGAAACTAGTGAAAGCCATGAACAATGAAGGACCTAGAAACAAACACATAACAATTAAACAAGGAAATGCCTTGCTTACGGGAAAAAAGGCTGCAAATGCACTAATGGAACACTATGCCAGTGCAAACCACATTGATATAACAGCCGAACAGAAGAAAGCAATCAAAGATAAACAGATACATCATAGATATACAGAGACAGCAGCAGAATATATGATGGCAAATCTAACAATGGAAGAAATGGAACAGGCAATGAATACCCTAAAAAAGAAGACATCACCAGGAAAGGATGGAATCACAAATGAAATGCTAATAGGACTAGGCACTAAGGCAAAAAAGAAACTACTAGCAGTCCTAAATTACAGCTGGAAGAGGGGAATAGTCCCACAGGCATGGAAGGAAGCTATACTAATACCAGTCCCAAAGAAAGGAAAAGACCTGGAAGAACCAAATGGCTATCGACCTATCAGTCTTATTAGCTGTGTAGGAAAATTAATGGAACGCATTATCAATGGCAGGCTAACATGGCATCTGGAAGAAAACCAACTCTTAACACCTCACCAAGCAGGATTCAGAAAGTACAGATCCACTGAAGATCAAATAACCTATATAGCTCAGGAAATAGAGGATGCCTTCCAAGAGAAAAAGCACACACTAGCGGTCTGGATAGATTTAGAAAAAGCATTTGATAAAGTATGGAAGGAAGGACTGAAAGTAAAACTACAAAAAATGCATGTTTGTGGGAAAATGTACAAATGGATCAGCCACTACCTTGAGAACAGAACTGCCAGGACAAAAGTACAAGGACAAACAAGCAAAATGATGCTGTTGGAGCAAGGTGTCCCCCAAGGAGGAGTTCTTTCACCAACATTATTCCTAGCATATATAAACGACATCACGGAAAATTTTCCAGCCAGAGTACACACATCATCCTTTGCAGATGACCTAGCCATATGGACATCTGAAGAATATATTAGTACAGCTAACAGCAGAATACAGCAAGCCCTATTAGCGCTAGAGGACTGGTCAAAATCATGGCTAGTGAAGATAAGTGAGGAGAAAACAACATGCACAGTGTTCTCCCTCTCAACTAAAACTCAGCAACCTAAGCTGGTATTGAATGGAAAAATATTGCGCCATGAAGAAAATCCAAACTATCTAGGAGTCACCTTTGATCGTCGCCTGACATGGAAGACACAGGTTGAGAAAAATCGAACAAGAGCAAGGCAAAGAATGGCAATCATGAAAAAGCTTGCTGGTACAACGTGGGGAGCAGATGAGAAAGTTCTCAAGAAGTTATATACTGGACGGGTGAGGCCAGTACTGGAATATGGCATTGCAGCTTGGGCAACAGCAGCTAAGTCAAACTTTAACAAAATAAGTAGAGTCCAAAACCAAGGAATGCGAATCATAACTGGAAGCCTGAAGACAACGCCTATTAATGAACTAGAAAAGATCACTTGTTTACAACCAATGCAGGACAGAAGAGATAGCAGAGCCCAGCAACAAGCTGAAAAATTTAGAAGATTGACAGACCACCCTATGTATAAAAGGTTTAGTGGTTTGGAAAGGGAAGACTGAAGCGTAGCAACTTTGTAGAAACTGCAAAACGAAAGATTAGGGCAGATCCCATACTTAACATATTAACAGTCAAGCCCATTTACAATGCACACAACTTCCCAGCTTGGAGACAGCAGCAACTGCCTGAGATGATAGAAAACATTCCTGGTATTGAGAAAAAGAACACTCAGCATGAAACCGAAAGAAGAGAAATAACCCTAAACTACATAAAAGAACATTACCCAAGCAGCAATTGGACCCATGCATATACAGATGGATCAGCCAAAATTTCAGTAGAGAATGGAGGAGGAGGAATTCTCCTAAATTTAAAAAATGGAGTGAAAAAAACACATTCAGTGGCAACTGGAAAGTTTTCAAGTAACTTCAAAGCGGAGGTAGAGGCTCTGAAAACTGCAGCAGAAATGCTCTTGATGGAGGAAAATAAAGAGACGCAAATAGCTATCTTTACAGATGCAAAGTCAGCTGTCTCAATACTGAAGAGCAAAAACAGCACAGAACTAGCTGACCTAAGAGCAGCACTCCATGGTCTATGCCAGAAATCCAAAAAGGTTGTAAGACAGTGGATCCCATCACATTGCAGTATACCTGGAAATGAAGAGGCTGACAGACTGGCAAAAGAGGGCGGACGACTACCACAGCCTGACATAGACATAACCTATAATGAGGCAAAGAGGTTGATAAAAAGCACTTATAGAACCAAATGGGAATCAGAGCATCCAGGCCACCAGAAGGATGATGCATATTACAAACTCGACCGAAGAGAACAAGT
>JACEFZ010012360.1:0-7500 GCA_014155875.1 Cepaea nemoralis
AAACCCCAATTTTGAGACCCATGTGCAGCAATTGTACTTTTTATATAACAAAGTTGACAAATGATTGGGTTCTCTTTACAACAAACAAAATTAATCTCATCAGAGCGTTGATAATCGCATGCAAGTTAACACCAATAAAGCGAAATCTATGTTAATAACAACCAGACAAAAAAACGCTACATATATTTTTACACTGTCTAAGACACCGCTGTACGTTGACACGTTGCCTGTGGTTAGTGTAAATAAACATAAAACATTAGATGTTTTCATAGACACATTTACTTCGAGTTCTCGTGTTTGTCCTTAACAAAAGGAACAGTGCAAAAAGTTTACAACCTCGTGTCTTAGTTCTTATAAAAAATAATAGCGTTCCCAACATTGTTAACATTCAACACGTCCTGAATGAAAACACAAACACTACTTTACATATCCACATCCAGGCATATTTCTTATTGCACTCTAAGAAGTAAATATAAGCTGAACAGGACCAAATGACACTGGGATGTCCCTCAGAATTAAATAGAAGCTAAACAGGACCAAATGACATTGGGATGTCCCTCAGAAGCAAATATAAGCTAAACGGGACCAAATGACATTGGGATGTCTCTCAGAATTAAATTGAAGATAAAGAGGACCAAATGACATTGGGATGTCCCTCAGAAGCAAATAAAAGCTAAACATGACCAAATGACATTGGGATGTCTCTCAGAATTAAATAGAAGATAAAGAGGACCAAATGACATTGGGATGTCCCTCAGAAGCAAATAAAAGCTAAACAGGACCAAATGACATTGGGATGTCCCTCAGAAGCAAATGGAAGCTAAACAGGATGAAATGACATTGGGATGTCCCTCGGAAGCAAATAAAAGCTAAACAGGACTAAATGACATTGGGATATCCCTCAGAAGTAAATAGAAGTTAAACATGACCAAATGACATTGGAATGTGCCTCAGAAATCAGATCACAGACATGAAAACTAAAGCTATCCATAGCGATCCCTGTAACGTGGGAGCTCGTCCGGGAACGTTTGTAGAGACTACAATAATATGAACAGGAAGATAGATTCAAGAAACAGTTAGTTGTCACATAGTGTCAGTCCACATAGTGAAACGGAACCGCAGGTCAGATTGAGTAACGTTTCACATTAAACGAAATTTACATACAGTCTAATGTAAACATTGACATGTTTTTCTTGCACATGCTTTGAGCGTAGCCAAAACACGAGAGGAATTATTACTACAGAAATTGCAAACATGTATGTGTTTTGAATGCATACTTCACCCTTCATCGTTGGAATGTTTGATAAATGAAATAGACTTCAGAAATGTGTGAATAGACAGAAACAGTGCTAGTTATCATAGTGTTATTACATATGCACAGTCAACTAATCATCATAAGCAATGCGATCAAATGTTATCAAATTAATTTTTGCTGTATAAATTCCGTTTATTGAGAAACTCGTTTAGACCAGACTTAGAGTTTCCCCATGCTTTGACAGATTTTTGTTTTCCATATCCTTTACAGGACATCGCAATCAACACCAGCATTTCTGCCGCTGTGATCTCTTGGCAAGTTTACGTTCAGTAGTTTGCTCCGTTGCTTTCTGAACGACCGGAACCGATACCAACGCAAAACCAACGCAACTCGGTCTGCTGCCAAATCGCGCGCAGCTGTGTTTCGAACCCGGGAATACGGGATTATGAATCACGTCCGTAACCTCATCGCCAGGGAGATTTTTTACAGATTGGATGGGTGAAAAACATGGTATTGGTTATTTCAAACTGATTCTATTAGCTTTAATTGGATCAGAGGCTTGGTCCGTGTGTATTCATTTGTTTTTCTCTGTATGATTGCAGTGTATGGGAACCTGCCAAAGACAAGAAGCCATTCCCGAACGGAGATATGATGACATGCTTGAACAGAGAAGAGGTGGTCACAATTTCTTATTTAACCAATAAGATCAACATAACATGATGATAAATAAGGAAATTGTTTTGCTTATACTCTGGGGGGAGCTGCGTGGTCTCGAGGTATGGTGTCCGCCTCGAGTGCTGGAGGTCCCGGGTTCACGTCCCGGTGAGGACCGGGATTATTTCACATGAACTTCAAGTAATGCAATTTCCCCTGGTCTCTGGGTAATGAGATCAGATGCCAGTGTGTATTGTTGCGCACGTAAAAAATCTATTGGCAGTTGGAAATCGAAAAAGAGTAGCCTAACGGCACTGCCCGGGCAACATTTCGAGTTAAAAATCTACTCAAAGTATTTCAGGATCCTTGCCGGTGCTACGGAGTTCGTGCACTGAGCTGAGATTCTCCATACTCAGGATTGAGTTAGGAGTAGAACGGAGCAATTATGGGTTACACCCGTGTGCCGTGATGTTGATCCGTCGACTTAACTAAACTTTGCTTATACTCTAATGGGGTATAATTAATAATATATAATTAACAGATTCAAAACCCTTAATAATGTATGCGATGCAAATTGTGTTTGCTTTATCAGGAGATTTCCAGTCAGGTCTTAGTCAGATATGACTGAGCTACCGTATAACAGTAGACGGTACCACCTGGTTTCTGTTAGCGCCGAACGTTGGGCGGCGCTTACCAAACCCGACACCCCACATTGTGCCAACGGCTTCGGGCGGAAGAGCACAATTGGGAGGGTACAAGCCTTACCCTGGTGCGAGGAAATGCAAGCTAAAGACAAAATTGTCATGGCAGGGCTGACCAGGCCCTAAGCCTTGGTTGGCGACTGGTCTAGGATCGAAGCTCCGACAGGCGGACAGTTAGAGCAATGCTTTGCTGATCCGGCAGCTTCTGCAGCTTGTCTTGTTCCAGATGTAGGGGTGTTACCTTTCCTCTGGAGTGAACTAGGCAGGCCGAGAGAGGGATCATGCTGCATGGGCAACACATGATCTCTATATTTTAGCCCAGGCTTTGTGCTATGGAGAGGCAATAACTCCATCCCTGGTCTTAACTGGTCTCGGAATCAAAGCGAGAGGCAACTGTTACGGGTTATAAGTCCTTGTCAGTTGGCGTAGACATGGGGCGCCACGCGTTGCCTCTGACGGTGGGAGACACCTATAGGTGTCACTGATCAGCTACCGCCCGCCTCAAGCTGGGCAGCCCCCAGCCAATTGGGTGCTGATCCGCCACAGCCTGCCTGCTTCAATGGGTGCTTGGGGCTAGGACAAAATCTGAATCGCAGGCTGTAAAACCAATGCACCAGGTACAAACAAAAATAAAAATAGAAACCTCAAGCTACGGCTTGCAACCTGGAACGTGAGAACCATGTGTCCAGGATTTTCCACTGACTTGACCAATATTGACGATGTGAGAAAAACGGCTGTGATTGATGCCGAACTCAATCGTCTTAACATTGATATTGCTGGCCTGCAGGAGACTCGCCTCGCTGAGGAAGGGTCACTCAGGGAAAACAACTACACCTTTTTCTGGAAGGGTAGAGGGCAGGCAGAAAAAAGGCAACACGGTGTGGGCTTTGCAGTGAAGAATTCGCTACTGGGAATGATTGAAATTCCAGCAGGAGGAAATGAAAGACTATTATCCCTGCGCTTGGCAACCTCTTGTGGGTTTGCCACCATTATTACTGCATATGCACCGACACTCGATTCCTCTGATGATGTGAAGGATTTGTTCTATGAGGAGTTAGACTCCGTGATCAAGGCAGTTCCAAAATCTGACTACATTTATATGCTCGGTGATTTCAATGCTCGTGTGGGCAAGGACTCGAGTTCATGGCCAGTGTCCCTTGGAAAATACAACATCGGTCGCATGAATGAAAATGGGCAAAGGCTGCTGGAGCATTGCACCAGTAATGACCTATGTATTACAAACTCTTTTTTTAAAACAAAAGAGATGCATAAGGTCACATGGAAACATCCAAGATCCGGCCATTGGCACCAGCTGGACTTCATCATCACACGGAGACAACATCTGAACCATATATCATTGACTCGTAGTTACCACAGTGCTGACTGTGATACAGATCATTCTTTGGTTGTTGCAAGAGTTAGACTGAGACCAAAGAGAATCTACACAGCTAAACACAAATCTAGCCCCAGGATTAATATTATTAACACTCATGATCCTGAAAAGTGCTTTCAGTTTCAACAGCAACTTGAAGACGCTTTCACTGATACACCAGAAAATTGTACAGTAAATGAAAAGTGGGGTCAAATTAAGGAAACTCTTTATAAAACTGCCGTAGGGGTTTACGGCACTGTGGATCATAAGAGGCAGGACTGGTTTGCGGCCAACAGCGAGACTCTGCAGCCCTTGATTGATAAGAAGAAGAAAGCTCTCTTAAGAAACAAGGAAAGACCAACGCGTAACACTCTGAGTGAGCTAAGGCAAGCTAGGAAGGATGTGCAAAAGGCTGCCAGGCAGTGTGCAAATGATTATTGGATCAAGTTATGTGAGTCCATTCAAATCGCAAGTGATAAGGGAGACATAAGAAGCATGTATGAAGGAATAAAGAAAGCCTGTGGTCCAGTGATCAAAAGAAGTGCACCGCTGAAAACCTTGACTGGAGAAGTCATCACTGATAAGAAACAGCAGATGGACAGATGGGTAGAGCACTATTTGGAGCTTTACTCAAGTGAGACCAAACTAGCGGATGATGCCCTAAATGCCATAGAGGCTCTACCAACTCTTGACCACCTGGACACACTTCCCACCATAACAGAAGTTAAGTGTGCTATAAATGAACTTGCATCTGGCAAGGCTCCAGGTAAGGATGGGATTCCAATAGAGGTTATCAGGAGTGGGCAAGACACACTCACTCTACAGATCCACCAGCTAATAGAGCTATGCTGGCGTGAAGGACAAGTCCCACAGGATTTCAAAGATTCAAACATCATAACGCTGTACAAGAACAAGGGTGATCGGAGCGACTGTAACAACTATAGGGGTATCTCACTTCTGTGTATTGTTGGAAAAGTATTTGCCAGAATTGTTCTGCGCAGACTTCAAGTCCTAGGAGATCAAGTCTACCCCGAATCACAGTGTGGCTTTCGACAGAACCGGTCTACCACTGATATGATATTCTCATTGCGACAAATGCAAGAAAAATGCCGTGAACAGAATCAACCACTGTTTATTGCCTTCATCGACCTCACAAAGGCATTTGATTTGGTCAGTCGTGAGGGTCTGTTCAAGGCACTAAAGAAGATTGGCTGCCCACCAACTCTTCTGTCCATTGTGGAATCGTTCCACACAGGCATGAAGGGTATAATCAAGTTTGATGGTGCAACTTCTGAAGAATTTGAAATCAAGAGTGGAGTTAAGCAAGGTTGTGTACTAGCTCCCACCCTCTTTGGAATATACTTTTCACTTCTACTGAAATATGCATTTCGTGATCAGGATGGTGGTATATACATTCACTCACGCTCAGATGGCGGCCTCTACAATGCTCAGAGATTGAAGGCTAAGACCAAAATTAGGAGGGTACTGATCAGAGAGTTGCTTTTTGCAGATGATGCTGCAGTTACGACCCACTCTGAGGAAGAATTGCAATGTCTACTATCTGCATTCTCCAATGCTTGTTCTGAATTTGGTTTAACAATTAGCAAAAAGAAGACACAGATTATGTCACAAGGTGCACATGGGGTACCATCAATCTTTATTGACGACGCCGAACTAGAGATAGTAGACCATTTTACATATCTAGGATCAGTGGTAAATAGCAAATTATCCCTAGATCAGGAAATCAACATCCGGATTGGTAAGGCAGCAACAACAATGAACAGGTTAAGAAAAAGAGTCTGGGAGAACAGGAAGCTTACTGCCAAAACAAAAGTCCTTGTCTATCAAGCCTGTGTCCTTAGTACTCTTCTCTATGGCAGTGAAACCTGGACAACTTACTCACACCAAGAGAACAATTTAAACAGCTTTCATATGCGGTGTCTGCGAAGAATTCTTGGTATTAAGTGGCAAGACAAAATCACAAATACTGAAGTATTGGAAAGATCAGGTTGTGTGACAGTTTATTCCATGCTCAGTCTTCGTAGACTTAGATGGATAGGACATCTTAGGAGGATGGATGATGGTAGAATACCAAAGGATATCTTTTCTGGTGAATTACAGATGGGTAAGAGATCTCAGGGTCGGCCTCTACTACGATACAAAGATGTGTGTAAGCGGGACATGATTGATACAGGCATTGATAATGCACATTGGGAGCAAGTCGCCGCTGAACGTGTTGCATGGAGGGCAAATATCAGAAATGGAATAAAGTCAAAGGAGAAAATTATTGCAGAAAAGTCACACACCAAGCGTTTGAGACGTAAGATGGTGCATGATGGTGGAAATGACCACGTGTTCACATGCACCCACTGTGAACGGACATTTACAGCGCAAATTGGCCTTATCAGTCACACTCGCTACCGCCATAGTTAAAAGTTATCATGCCTTTTTAGAGCACAAACTATCGTCTGTCAAGACGGCAAGGTGCCAATGAATAATGTATGGTAATTTAAATTTAGCATATTGATATCTGATAAGGTAAGAAATGTGATTTATTCTGAACAATTAAAATGGTATTTGTATGGTCTCTTGCCGACCCCGAATTCACCCGACCAAGTAAGAACACGATGCCAGGATAGGTCGCTATAAAAGGGTTATCAACACCAAATGTAGAGATCACCCGGTCCGAAAATGTCCGAAATCGAACCTCTGCAACCTAACGTCAAGCAATGACCACTTGTGGTGGAATACAACGTCTTGAAATGACCACTTGTGGTGGAATACAACGTCTTGAAATGGCCGCTTGTGATGGAATAGAACGACTTAAAATTACCGCTTGCGATGAAATAGAACGTCCATAAATGACCGCTTATGATGGAATAGAATATCTTGCAATGACCACTTGTGATGGAATAGAACGTTTCACAGTGACCGCTGTTAATGGAATAGAACGTTCTTCAATGACCGCTTGTGATGGAATAGAACGTTTTACAGTGACCGCTGTTAATGGAATAGAACTTTCTTCAATGACCGCTTGTGATGGAATAGAACGTTTTACAGTGACCGCTGTTAATGGAATAGAACGTTCTTCAATGACCGCTTGTGATGGAATAGAACGTTTTGAAATGACCGCTTGTGATGGAATAGAACGTTTTGAAATGACCGCTTGTGAACCCCAAGGTTGGGATGGCTTCTGGGCAGACTTAGCGATATCGATATGGGAAATGAGCGATAATTAACATCTCGACGGTAATTACGCACGACAGGAGAACAACGACCGGGAGTCGTGAGCCAGATGGACCCGCCCCCTGAGAGTATCAACAATTTACGCTCATTTACGCTCAGCCCACAACCCACCGCGCTAACGACAATATGTCCAATGTGGAGTTACTCGCCGCACAACGATCTATTTCAAGAGGAAAAAAAATCAACATTCTCCACGTGTACAACAAAGTTGATGTTCTGTTTTAATATGATCAGAATAAAGCAGAGGTAAGCAAAACATACCATTCCGTACT
>JACEFZ010012360.1:12500-17839 GCA_014155875.1 Cepaea nemoralis
TTAGCTTAACTAATCTCCAGAAGTTTCTACCTCGTGACGTCATCTTCCGTCTTGTCACGTGTTGCCTTGAGGTCACAACCTCGCGTACTTTCGTTTTCTCGTATTGATTGTTCTACTACTGAATCAACATCACCATTTCCGTTTCTCCCATTATCTCACGCTTTCATGGTGATTGTACTATTATATTGTTAACTCTAATTCAGCCTGTTCCTGTCGACTACAACTTGTACTACCTGAACTGTGTTGATACATGACTATAACTTGCACCGTCTGAACTCTGTTGATACATGACTATAACTTGCACCGTCTGAACTCTGTTGATACATGACTATAACTTGCACCGTCTGAACTCTGTTGATACATAGCTATAACTGGCACCGTCTGAACTCTGTTGATACATAGCTATAACTGGCACCGTCTGAACTCTGTTGATACATAGCTATAACTGGCACCGTCTGAACTCTGTTGATACATGACTATAACTGGCACCGTCTGAACTCTGTTGATACATGACTATAACTGGCACCGTCTGAACTCTGTTGATACATAGCTATAACTTGCACCGTCTGAACTCTGTTGATACATGACTATAACTTGCACCGTCTGAACTCTGTTGATACATGACTATAACTGGCACCGTCTGAACTCTGTTGATACATGACTATAACTGGCACCGTCTGAACTCTGTTGATACATGACTATAACTTGCACTGCCTGAACTCTGTTGATACATGACTATAACTGGCACCGTCTGAACTCTGTTGATACATGACTATAACTGGCACCGTCTGAACTCTGTTGATACATGACTATAACTGGCACCGTCTGAACTCTGTTGATACATGACTATAACTGGCACCGTCTGAACTCTGTTGATACATGACTATAACTGGCACCGTCTGAACTGTGTTGATACATGACTATAACTGGCACCGTCTGAACTCTGTTGATACATGACTATAACTGGCACCGTCTGAACTCTGTTGATACATGACTATAACTGGCACCGTCTGAACTCTGTTGATACATGACTATAACTTGCACCGTCTGAACTCTGTTGATACATGACTATAACTGGCACCGTCTGAACTCTGTTGATACATGACTATAACTTGCATTGCCTGAACTGTGTTGATACATGGCAGAAGTCAACATTTTAGTGCAGATGACCGGTGTAGAGATTGAGCCCGCTACCTGGATATCAGCACATCGGAAGTTTAAGACCTAGTGCTCGTATCAGTTCAGTCACGCTGACTTAACCGTTCGTCTCTATATCAGATCATTTCTACGAAGATTTAGCTTACATTACTATTTGCAGCCCAGCTGTTGATCTTCCCGTGTACATTTCTCTCTGCCACATCTTGTCTATTTTTGCTTTTTTCTTTTCATATCCTATTTACAGGACATTGCAGTCAACATCAGCATGTTTTTCAGCTGCTGTTGATATGTCTTGGCAAAATTACTTTTAGTAGTTTTCCATGCTTTATGAATGATCGGCTCATATACCTTTCCGTAAGAAATCAAACGCGGCGCGAAGCGCTGCCGAATCTCGCGCCAGCTGTGTTTCTACTTGGATATACAGTATTACGAACGCGTCCTTAATCCTCGCCGGAAGACCCTGTGCCAGCTATCCTCCCCACGGACGCTTGACGGCAAAAGTGGAAGATGAGGATGATGATGACGACAAGATGATGATGACAAGATGATGACCAAGCTTGTATTTGTCTATAAGTTTCTGCATTCAGGGTGTATGTGAATACTGCTGTTATGTGTCTTCGCCTTTATGCAAAGATGTCGCTTCCATATCATTTATTCCTTTCTATAGTATTCTCCAGCACAGCTGCGGGCGATTTGGCAGCAGACCGTCATAGCCGTTGGGTTTTTGCGAAATGGTATGAGTTGCGCATCGTTTCAGAACAGCAAATAGCAAACTAGGAACGTAAAACTTACCAATTAGAAAGCCAACAGCAAACTATGCAGGTGTGGACTGCGACCTTCCACGTCCTGAAAAGATAGCAACTAACCTTGCTTAAATATTAGTATTTAAGTTCAGTTCATTTGTTATATTATTGCACTCCGGACGAGGCATGTGGGCTCCTGTTTCATATTCTCAGAAAGTAAAGCTACCCACCCTAAAGCGCTCCAACTATGCCGATTCTACCTGGGCAAACCTGCTCGCAACACCTTGCTCGTGTCGCATCATATTGTAACACTGTCATTTAACTGTCATTTATTGCCAATTCAGTACCTTGCGGGTATGGCAGAAGGGGTCTTTGAGCCTTGAGGAATTACGGCCGACTGGCTAGTGCAGTCCGCCGCGCGAACTGTGTAGGTTAGGATTTTTCTTTTTGCCCCCACAGAAAAAAATCCCACACCTTATCCCGAGCGGATGAAACCGGGTCTCCAGAAGGAGACCTGAGTCCGGCGTTCTAAGCAACTCGGCCAGCCGCTCCTCAAATATTGTACAACAGGATCTTTATCCACTATGGCTCCGGGAACTTTTTAGTACATCTCCCCTAACACGTGGGCATGGAGCGACAAAATATGATCTGGAAACAAGCGTCTGTAGTTGTTGATGATCGAACTAAAACCAGTTTTAGCTGTTGATGATTGAGCACAGCCCAGTTTAGATGGCTATGATTACAACACATGCTGTTTAGCTGCTGTGTGATTGGAACAAAACTTGTTTAGTGTAGATGATATTGAACAACACGCTGAAGGGTTGCCTATGAATGACAACAAACGCTTGTTCAATTTTTGAGAAGGACAAACGTCGTGCTAGGATAAGGAATTGAAGAAGATGAAGAAAAAGGAGGAAATGATGATTTCTAATGGTGACAATGATCGTTGCTATGAGAATATAGTCGCAAGAAACATGAGAAGGAATAGAATGATGTTCATTATTTTGCCCCAACGGTTATTTTTAAAAAATACACCAATCGCAATGTTCTCCTTGTTGTGTTTGTCTCCTGTTCCAATATAACGTGTACAACTCTATAGGTGTGGAATGTTACTTTGGCCAAGCGGAAAGAAAGGTTCATAGACCGATGTGTTGTGTGGTCCGATCCTGTAGCGGCCGGGATGATACCAGTGAGTTCTGTTGTATTTGTTCACTTGACTGACTTTCAAAGTTAATTTATTTGGTTGTGTTCGGATTTCAGATTTACATATTGAACACAAACTCACTACTTTGGCAACGCTGATCTTATTCTGGTATGAACTAAGGCCCATCCACGTCAGTGTGGAAGCACTAAACCAGTTTCGCTCTCATTGAGCTCGTCAGTAGTGCATATCCTTGACCGGACCCGGAAACAAACTCCGGATCACTCGCGTGCGAAGCGGGTGTGTAACCACTTTTAAAGTTAACACAGGAGCAGGATGTGGTAGATGATCTCCAGATGGGTATATCTGATGCGGGTCATCTTGCTTATGGCCAAGACGTTTTCCAGAAGGTTGTTATGGGAGAGAGGTTTACGTTAGGACATGCTACTGAATAATGAACAAAGAGAAGACTTTCGTATGCTGTATTCAACGAACAATACGCAGAGGCCGAGGCAGTTACGCATCTAAATCAGGAGTTTTGCAGACAGAAAGACTTCATAGTGACTCTGTAATTACCGCGGGTATAGCACATGCTCCACATTGAACATTATTACTGACTATGTATGATATGTATTTCAGTGAAGAAAATTTCATGTATTCAGTTCGTATGATACAAAACTCGGCAGTATGCAACTGAGGTCAGGTCAGGTTTTAGTCAGATATGACTGAGCTACCGTATAACAGTAGACGGTACTACCTGCTTTCTGTTAGCGCCGAACGTTGGGTCGGCGCTTACCAAACCCGACACCCTCACATTGTGCCAACGGCTTTCGGGCGGAAGAGCGCAATTGGGAAGGGTACAAGCCTTACCCTGGTGCGAGGAAAATGCAACCCAAAGACAATAAGTCATGGCAGGGCAGACCAGGCCCTAAGCCTTGGGTGGGCAGCTGGTCTAGGATCGAAGCTCTCCGACAGGCGGACAGTTTAGAGCATTGCTTTGCTGATCCGGCACAGCTTCTGCAGTTTGTCTTCGTTCCAGATTATAGGTGTCAACTTTCCTCTGGAGGTGAACTAGGCAGGCCGAGAGAGAGGGATCATGCTGCATGGGCAACACATGATCTCTATATTTTAGCCCAGGCTTTGTGCTATGGAGAGGCAATAACTCCATCCCTGGTCTTAACCGGTCTCGGAATCAAAGCGGAGAGGCAACTGTTACGGGTTATAAGTCCTTGTCAATTGGCGTAGACATGGGGCGCCACGCAGTTGCCTCTGACGGTGGGAGACACTATACAGGTGTCCACTGATCAGCTACCGCCCAGCCTCAAGCTGGGCAGCCCCCGGCCAATTGGGTGCTGATCCGCCACAGCCTGCCTGCTTCAATGGGTGCTTGGGGCTAGGACAAAATCTGAATCGCAGGCTGTAAACCAATGCACCAGGTACTAATAAAAATAAAAATAGAAACCTCAAGCTACGGCTTGCAACCTGGAACGTGAGAACCATGTGTCCAGGATTTTCCACGACTTGACCAATATTGACGATGTGAGAAAAAACGGCTGTGATTGATGCCGAACTCAATCGTCTTAACATTGATATTGCTGGCCTGCAGGAGACTCGCCTCGCTGAGGAAAGGGTCCACTCAGGGAAAACAATTACACCTTTTTTTTGGAAGGGAAGAGGGCAGGCAGAAAAAAGGCAACATGGTGTGGGCTTTGCAGTGAAGAATTCGCTACTGGGGAAAGATTGATATCCCAGCTGGAGGTAATGAAAGATTTTTATCACTGCGCTTGGCAACCCCTTTTGGATTTGCCACCATTCTCATTGCATATGCACCGACACTCGCTTCCTCTGATGATGTGAAGGGTACGTTCTATGAGCAGCTAGACTCTGCGATCAAGGGAGTTCCAAAATCCGACTACATTTATATGCTCGGTGATTTCAATGCTCGTGTGGGCAAGGACTCGAGTTCATGGCCAGTGTGCCTTGGAATATACAACATCGGTCGCATGAATGATAATGGGCAAAGGCTGCTGGGGCATTGCACTAGAAATGACCTATGTATTACAAAAATCCTTTTTTTAAAAAAAAAGAGATGCATAAGGTCACATGGAAACATCCAAAATCCGGCCAATGCATGAGCTGGACTTTATTATCACACGGAGACAAATCTGAACCATACATCATTAACTCGAAGTTACCACAGTGCTGACTGTGATACAGTTCATTTTTTGGTTGTTGCAAGGGTTAGACTGAGACCAAAGAGAATCTACACAGCTAAACACAAGTCTAGCCCCAGGATT
>JACEFZ010012361.1:0-154857 GCA_014155875.1 Cepaea nemoralis
AAAATGCACCCATGAACCGAAAGATGTAGCCTGAAATCAAACCCACAAACTTCAAAGCATGAGGCAGACAGCTTGACCACTTGGCCATGGAGACTCCTACAGGTATGCAGACAGTCAAGGAACCATGCTCACTACCAAACTGGAGGTATACGCAGCAGTCATTCTACCTCCTTGTGCACCTGTGGGACCAGTGGAGAAGGCAGGGAAACAGATAAAGAACCTGTATGTCGAAATAATCAGATTGCGGGGGTTCGGCAGAGATTCTGGAAGAATCTCAAAACTGAGAGGTAAGACCAAGAGAACTTTCAAATCAGATAGCGGTGAAGTTCTCTCAAGGGCCGGCATGACAAGCATCCAGATTATGCAGTACAAATCTCAGCATAGATGATCCAATCATATTCTTCACATGTTAAATGAGCGGCTTCTAAAGAAAATATTCTAAGGTGAGCATGGACTGATATTACAAAGACACCCTGAAAGCTTCAAAGAAGAACCATGATACTGACTTGTAAAGCAATGTTTCTGATCACTCTGTTTGGTGTAAATATCTACTAGCATGGTGTGAACAGTTTAGAATTGAGGAAGCTATGCAGAGGCCATACAAACATCAACAGTGAGTTACCTCTGCCTGCTGAGACAGTCAACATTCTTCATCCTGACTGTAACAAACAGTGCCCTTATTGTAACAGACATTACCCTTATTGTAACAGACATTTCCAGACTCAAATTGGTCAAATCAACCACCTACAATTCCACTTTAGAACTGACAGATGACAATGTGGTCCTCTTTGGCAACAAGGGACACACAAATAAACAAGATGTTATGCCAACTATGTTGTTCGAGCTGTTAACTCTTATGTGCTAACTGGATAGTTTCAGTTTCCTAAATGGCATGAACAATATGGAAAATGGTAATAGCTGGTTCCATCTCGGTAAGCAAGCAGCACAATCATTCTGATCATGTATGTGAGATCTTCGAGAGCAAGTACAAGACTTGGCTGCTAAATGCGTACCATCATCGTGGGGATGTGCTGTAACTCTCTGTCTAGAAGCATACACGATGTGTGATCCTTGAGAGGTTTCATCACAGCTCAGACCGTGAACCTCGGGGAGGTGAAAACAGAATTTACCATCTAGTGGTATAAATGAAAGATGCTCTGCTTGACTACATTTCATTGAATGGGAAGACCCATTTCTACAAACAACACAAGGTATTTTCCAGACAGCGACCACATGTGATGGTCAAATATCCCGTGTTGCCTATGACGACTTGCTAGATTACAGTATTACTAATCTCCACTTCCCAGATGGGTCCCAGCAAAACATGGACAAAAGTAAACAAGTTCAAGCTAAACTTGATTAAATGTTCATTTGTTTTTCTTTGTTCACTTGCCTTGAACTCAAGCGTAGTCCATACATGTGCTACTACTTCTTGTGAACTGGACTGATCTTTGTGTGTGGATTAGCTTTCCCTATTACCAGTGTCCCTCACCATCAGGCAAAACCATCTTCGACTTCTGAGGCACTTGTAATCTACATCGCTAAGTCATGAACAAGAAGTCAACATTTTAGTCCAACTGACCAGTGAAGTGGTTTAACCCGCTACCTTGGCCCCCAGTACACCTGAAGTTTAACAGCAGGCACTCTTATCCATTTAGCCACATCTTTCTAATGGCAACAGATCAAAAATAAACCAATAATTTAGCCAAAAGGCATAATAGGGAAAGAAGAGACTTGATCACAGACTGCTGATTGTGTCAGATGATCAACCACAATTGTCAACACTTAATGGCATGGAATATGATGGTGAAAAAACAAAATAATCATGTGAAATCACAAAATAATGACAATACAAAACAAACAAACAATTAAAATACCTGAGGAAAAAGAGGTCGTTCTTCACGGTCAAACTCAATACAATCTAACATGTATCGCTTGAGCTGCTTGGGAGTGTCACTGCGGCATATAGTGAGATCTGGCCGCAGATAACCCTTGCCCACCATAAACAAAATCTAAGGAGAAAAAAGGACCCAAAAAAGTCAGCCTTTCAATCATAGTTTCTTTTATATGCAAATGATTATGTGATTGAAGAGAAATGTGACACAAATGACGATGTGATTAAAGAGAAATGTGACACAAATGATGATGTGATTAAAGAGAAATGTGACACAAATGATGATGTGATTACAGAGAAATATGAGTGTCATGTTTACAAACTTGAACATGCCAGTCAGTACCTACTGGATTTTTTTCATCTACAAGTATTGATAAAAGTGTGTTTATTTTTCACTGGAAGCTGATGATGTCACAAATGTTCCAGATATCTGGGCAGTTCAATGGACGCCTAGTCTTCTCGGGCCAGGTTGAAAAACATAATGTGTGCACACTAAAAGTCCCTGGGCTGTTGAAAATCATAAAGACTTTCATCAACTCACATGTTACTCAGCGTAATTTCCCAATGGGCTTTGGGTTGTGCATTTCCACTGGTTTCTGAGCTTGGAGAGGGAAGGCAGAGCTCTGCAGTCCGGTCTCCCGCAGAGACTGTACTTTGGGACCAGATAGGGAGAAAAATCTCTACATTGCTATCAATCCATTAGATGCAAGCCCTTTTCATGGCTGAAATTACCTGAATGCTAATGAGTTTAGAGTTAAAAATCAGTCTTTCACATAATTCATCTACACACCAAAAAAACTCAGTAGAACTGCTACTCACCTGATCCTTGTTGTTGATATTTGAATATGGTAAAGTACCAGTCAATAGCTCATATAAAACAATGCCGAAGGCGTAAACATCTGACTGGAATGTGTATGGGTTCTGCTCTTTCATCTGGATCACTTCTGGTGCCTAAGTAGATAAGTGTAAAAAAAGGATATACACAAGGAATATACAAATATCACACAATTGAATCCACATAAAATGGAGTTGCAACAAATGAAAGCGTTGTGAAAAATGTAATAAATATGTAAAACCTTATTAATTCTTAAAAGACACGAGGGTCGTTCAGAAGTAATGCACCACATCGTTTTACTCAGGAGCTGTTTATTCAAAAAGCATTAAATTTCTACACAATATACATGGACATGTGATGTAAACATCTGTATTATTCAACATAATCCCCATCAACTTGTACGGCTTTATGCTAACGTGAAACAAGTGCTTGTATTCCTTGCCTGAGCCAGATTTTGTCTTGATCATGTAGCCATTTCTTCACTGCACGAATCACTCCTTCATCATCTTCAAACCTTGTCCCACGGAGTGCATCTTTAAGTGGATCAAATAGATGAAAATCAGAGGGAGCCAAATCGGGACTATAGGGTGGGTGGGGGTAGTACAGTTCAACCCAATTTGGTGATTGCTTCCCATGTTGCTAGACTTGTGTGAGGGTGTGCATTGCGTGAAGGAGAAGCAAGTCTGCTGGATTCTTGTGCAGCCAAACTGTGCAAAAACGTTGATTTGAGTTCTTTCAATGTCTTAATGTAAGCTTGCGAATTGACTGTCTCACCTCTTGGCATAACATCCACAAGAGCCACACCTTCAATGTCCCAAAAGACAGTGATCATGACCTTTCCAGCTGAAGGAGTTGTCTTAATTTCTTTCTTCGTGGTGACTGCAGATGATGTCACTCTATTGACTGTCTTTTTGTGTCAGGTTCAAAATAATGTGTCCAGGTTTCATGACCTGTAACGATCTTAGCCAAAAAGTTCTCTCTATCAGCACTGAAACGCTCCAACAATTTCCGAAGAAATTGCTTTCCTTTGCAATCGGTGGTCGTTTGTGAGACTGAGAAACCAATCTTGCACAAATCTTAGTCAATCCGAGAGTTTTTATAATTGTATTTGCACTACCACTGCTGACTGACAGCTGTAAGGCCAGTTGTTGAATAGTGATTCGTCTATCAGTAAGAATAATGCCCTCAGTGCATTTCAACATGTCTGCGTTGGTGGCTGTGGCCGGACGTCCACAGCGCAGCAGATCAAGCAGCTCAGTATCTCCACTTCCAGACTCTTTGAACCTAGTGACTGACTGTACTCCTGTTGACTGCAAAATTTCCATACACATCATATAACCACTTGTGAATGTTCACAAGTTCCCTTCTCTACAATGAGAAATTCTACCACAATTCACTGCTTATAACGCAAGTTGCTAACATGCTCCATTTCAACGGTTTAGGGCAGCCTTATTATTTGGCCGGTTGGGTTGCAATATGTTACACACAATCGGCACATGCCATATTTTAAGTGTGCAAAATTGTATGCTTGTATGCTTGAGAGCCCTAATTATGATGGCTTTCCTATGCAGTGTGCAGTTTTTTTTGTTTTTTTTTATCTCTTTGACTTTTCATGTAGTGGTAATGGAGGTCTCCAGTTTCCAAACTGTTTTAAAGCTATAGTGATGAAAATAAGAAAATCAGTGCTTTTGAACTTCTGTTGCAGAAAAATTCATAGAAAATTATGGACCTAGAAGTAGAAAAATACAGACATTCTACAAGATCTGAACATCAAAGAAACCTGGCTTATAATCAGCATCAGATCTCAGAAACTGAAATGTTTTTGCCATATTAAAGCATGGTTCCTGGTGGAAGAGTCAGTGGTCAACAAGCATGAAGATGGACACCGGACACTGAAGACATCTTGATCATAAAAGTACATATTACAGGCACTCTGTCATGGATGCTTTTAAATATGACCGAGAATACTGGCCTTCCATCTTTTAAGAGTTAACATCTAATTTATGTTAAATAAAAATACTACAGTACTAGAAAGTGACAAATAGAAATGTTGCTGATGTGGTGGCAATCTATGTACCACAAGGGGCTATAAAAGCTTAGTGGATAGGATACTCACATACTAGCACAAGGGGCCATACCAGCACAGTGGTCAATGCTGCACTCATATACTAACACAAGGGGTCATAACACCAGGGGATATACCAACACAGTGGTCAATGCTGCACTCATATACATACACAAGGGGTCATAACACAAGGGGCCATAACACAAGGGGTCATACCAGCACAGTGGTCAATGCTGCACTCATATACTAACACAAGGGGTCATAACACAAGGGGACATACCAACAGTGGTCAATGCTGCACTCATATACAAACACAAGGGGTCATAACACAAGGGGCCATAACACAAGGGGTCATACCAGCACAGTGGTCAATGCTGCACTCATATACTAACACAAGGGGCCATACCAGCACAGTGGTCAATGCTGCACTCATATACTAACACAAGGGGCCATACCAACACAGTGGTCAATGCTGCACTCATATACTAACACAAGGGGTCATAACACCAGGGGATATACCAACACAGTGGTCAATGCTGCACTCATATACTAACACAAGGGGCCATACCAGCACAGTGGTCAATGCTGCACTCATATACTAACACAAGGGGTCATAACACCAGGGGATATACCAACACAGTGGTCAATGCTGCACTCATATACTAACACAAGGGGCCATACCAGCACAGTGGTCAATGCTACACTCATATACTAACACAAGGGGTCATACCAGCACAGTGGTCAATGCTGCACTCATATACTAACACAAGGGGCCATACCAACACAGTGGTCAATGCTGCACTCATATACTAACACAAGGGGTCATACCAGCACAGTGGTCAATGCTGCACTCATATACTAACACAAGGGGCCATAACACAAGGGGTCTTACCAGAACAGTGGTCAATGCTGCACTCATATACTAACACAAGGGGCCATAACACAAAGGGGTCTTACCAGCACAGTGGTCAATGCTGCACTCATATACTAACACAAGGGGCCATACCAGCACAGTGGTCAATGCTACACTCATATACTAACACAAGGGGTCATAACACAAGGGGACATACCAACACAGTGGTCAATGCTGCACTCATATACTAACACAAGGGGCGATACCAGCACAGTGGTCAATGCTGCACTCATATACTAACACAAGGGGCCATACCAGCACAGTGGTCAATGCTGCACTCATATACTAACACAAGGGGTCATAACATAAGGGGTCATACCAGCACAGTGGTCAATGCTACACTCATATACTAACACAAGGGGCCATACCAGCACAGTGGTCAATGCTGCACTCATATACTAATACAAGGGGTCATACCAGCACAGTGGTCAATGCTGCATTCATATACTAACACAAGGGGTCATAACACAAGGGGACATACCAACACAGTGGTCAATGCTGCATTCATATACTAACACAAGGGGTCATAACACAAGGGGTCATAACACAAGGGGACATACCAACACAGTGGTCAATGCTGCACTCATATACTAACACAAGGGGCCATACCAGCACAGTGGTCAATGCTGCACTCATATACTAACACAAGGGGCCATACCAGCACAGTGGTCAATGCTGCACTCATATACTCACACAAGGGGTCATACCAGCACAGTGGTCAATGCTGCACTCATATACTAACACAAGGGGCCATAACACAAGGGGCCATAACACAAGGGGTCATACCAGCACAGTGGTCAATGCTGCACTCATATACTAACACAAGGGGCCATAACACAAGGGGCCATACCAACACAGTGGTCAATGCTGCACTCATATACTAACACAAGGGGGTCTTACCAGCACAGTGGTCAAGTGCTGCACTCATATACTAACACAAGGGGCCATACCAGCACAGTGGTCAATGCTGCACTCATATACTAACACAAGGGGCCATAACACAAGGGGCCATACCAACACAGTGGTCAATGCTGCACTCATATACTAACACAAGGGGTCTTACCAGCACAGTGGTCAATGCTGCACTCATATACTAACACAAAGGGGCCATAACACAAGGGGCCATACCAGCACAGTGGTCAATGCTGCACTCATATACTAACACAAGGGGCCATAACATAAGGGGTCATACCAGCACAGTGGTCAATGCTGCACTGGGTCATAACAACACAGTGGTCAATGCTGCACTCATATACTAACACAAGGGGCCATACCAGCACAGTGGTCAATGCTGCACTCATATACTAACACAAGGGGCCATACCAGCACAGTGGTCAATGCTGCACTCATATACTAACACAAGAGGCCATAACATAAGGGGTCATACCAGCACAGTGGTCAATTCTGCACTCATATACTAACACAAGGGGCCATACCAGCACAGTGGTCAATGCTGCCCTCATATACTAACACAAGGGGCCATACCAGCACAGTGGTCAATGCTGCACTCATATACTAACACAAGGGGCCATACCAGCACAGTGGTCAATGCTGCACTCATATACTAACACAAGGGGCCATACCAGCACAGTGGTCAATGCTGCACTCATATACTAACACAAGGGGCCATACCAGCACAGTGGTCAATGCTGCATTCATATACTAACACAAGGGGTCATAACACAAGGGGCCATACCAGCACAGTGGTCAATTCTGCACTCATATACTAACACAAGGGGCCATACCAGCACAGTGGTCAATGCTGCACTCATATACTAACACAAGGGGTCATACCAGCACAGTGGTCAATGCTGCATTCATATACTAACACAAGGGGTCATAACACAAGGGGACATACCAACACAGTGGTCAATGCTGCATTCATATACTAACACAAGGGGTCATAACACAAGGGGCCATACCAGCACAGTGGTCAATGCTGCACTCATATACTAACACAAGGGGCCATAACACAAGGGGTCATAACATAAGGGGACATACCAACACAGTGGTCAATGCTGCACTCATATACTAACACAAGGGGCCATACCAGCACAGTGGTAAATGCTGCACTCATATACTAATACAAGGGGTCATGCAATTTTAGTTATTAGTTTATTTTGTTTGTTCGTTTTTTTCTTCCACTTATGCCATTAGGTGTCGTGGGGAGGGGTAATGGAAGTTCCGGCACCTTTCCTCCAATTGTCTCCATGAATCTCGAGCAGAGTTCTAGGATCAAGTAAATTCCCTACCGGTTTGCTAGACCAGTCGTAGGTTCCTTACCTACTTAACCCTTGCATATTTGCTACTACCACCATGTTACATCTGCCTGGTAGTGCAACACTTATATACTAATAATGTCTCATGACAGCTTAGTGGTTAGTGCACTCATCTGCTAACACAGAAGATTACAACATCCACCTTACTCTTCTTGATCCCTTGGGTAGTGAGACTGGATACCTAACCTTCTCTGATAATGGCAAAAAACAAGAGGCCCAGTGTGCACATTAAATATCCCACAGCAGTTGGAAATCACAAAGAGTAGGCCGTAAGGCTGCAGCCCCTACAAGATTAAGAATGACAACCTACCCAGAGGTAAGCACCTACCCACAGGTAAGAAAAGCCTATTACCTTGGATTAAATCTACCTAGAGGAAGCAAACCTTACACAAAAGCATGCCTAAGTCAGACACACTGACCTGTGATTTACTTAACCAGGTGTGAGTATGTGTACATTATGCAGGATTGAATGTGTGTGTGTACATGGGTCTGCCTGCCCGTTTCATAGCATGGTAATATGCATTATGTTTACAATATTCATTTGACAATGCTTATTTCCTATGTGAATGTAACATGCACAATTGATGAACGAAAGATGAGTGACTGGAAGGGATGACTATAAGACAGGCCTGCATGCCCAATTTGTGACCCTTTGAAAATAAAGTTTGTTCGTTCACTCCCACTGAAAAAGGAATGAATATTAAACATTTGATGATGGATGGGAACCTCTTTAACATAGTAGCTAGACGCTCGACAACTAGCCTGATGATTATGCGTTCAAATGAGCATAGAGGCAGATTTTTAGAAAACTAAACTAGGCCCCCAGATTGACCCAGCCTAAATTGGGTACAGGAAAAGTCATGAAAAGTACAAGCGGAACTATGACAACACCCAGCGAGTGCCGACTGATTTATTTTAAAAAAGGGTCAAGTACCATATACCTTCAGCAACATAAGACTTGTAAAAGGGTCCTGACCGACTTATTATGATGATGGATGGGTGTGTATATGTGCATACATGCATGCGCAGGTGTGTATTGATAAAAAAAATTCACTTTTTAACACCTGATACTGATATACATATATATATATAGTTATGTTGACTGATATATATAACATTCTCTGGTATATGAAAGATGTTATTACCATCCACAGTATTGATCCGGACAGCGGCTGGAACATATGTGAGCCGCTCCACCTTGTCTTCACTGTAGCCAAACCAAAATCACCAATTTTCACTGTCATATTCTCTGTACAAACCTCCGTTAGAAAGATATCTGAGACATGGTCAGGGATGTAATCACTGATGAAGTTAGATCTGTGGGTTATTTCAGACCTCGACAACACTCTACTGGCAAATACTAGCAAAGGTGCCTCTCTTTATCTCTCTCTCTCTGTGAGAGAGCAAGAGATTGACAAAGATGGAGACAGATGGAGAAGGAGAAATGTTACACACACACACACACACACACACAGAGAGAGAGAGAGAGAGAGAGAGAGAGAGAGAGAGAGAGAGAGAGAGAGAGAGAGAGAGAGAGAGAGAGAGAGAGAGAGAGAGAGAGAGAGAGACATGACACAAATCTTTCACTGACATTCTCAAGGATACTATTTGATTTTAAATCTCTGTGGATTATTGACTTTGCATGCAGGTAGCTGAAAGGAATGAGAGAGAAAAAATTTAACACCAAATTTCAATATGTGATAGAAAGGATGGCTTTTACTTTTTCTTCTTCTTCTCCCTTTCATCTCCCAATGGAGCACAAGCCATCAACCAATTCATGCCAAGCTGATTGGTTAAAATTTGCAGCTAAATTTTTCTATAGGTTGAGGTAGACATTTTCATGCCAACCCTGCTTAGATGCCTCTTACGGCATATGTGACAGGTTACCGTGTTACTATTTTTTGTTTCCCCTCGTAGGCACAGTAACATACAGGCATTTTGACTTTTTTAATGTACAAGTATTACATAAATATATTAATGTACATGATTTTTAAGTGCTTCAATTTCTTCGTAACTCTTGCTCCAGCATGAGAATGGAAGTGGAAGTGGCCGCTGCAGCTCTGTGATGGCCTTTTGATACTGCATTCAATAAGGCAGTCAGTATGACTCTTAGGCAATGCTCTGGAATGTTCAATCTGGATATATCTGGCATTAGTGGGTGACATACAGTTATAACATCTACTAGAGCTGAACTGACTAGATCAGAAACACTAGATCAGACTTCTTTTGAGCAATCTCCACGTAATTATGGAGCAAAGATATTTAAAGTCTATGACATTTTAAAATCATCATTGTTGATTGTGATTTTTGGTTGCATGTAATTTTGTCTGTAGATATTATTTTAACAAATGTTTCAATTCAGAACAAAATTTGGATCTTCAATGTTGCTTGACAGATTCAACTCGTCTAATCCTCCTTTGAGAGGAGGACCGTACCACCTGCATATCTATGTTCTGGAAATTGCTAACTACCAAATATGAGTGGATCAAAACTGCCTCGGGTTTCATCATTTTTTAATGTTTCTTATTATATTTTCTGAATACATATAGAATGGGTATGGAAAGAGAATGTATCTTGGTCTTACTTCCCTTTGTCCTCAAACCAATTGGATGTTTCACCTGCTACTCCGACAGCTGCTTATTGTTGATTATATCATTACTAATGTGGGTCTAATGTGCTGGAAACTCCATATCTCTTATTATGTTCCACAATTTCTTATGTTGAACACAGTCAAAGGCTATACTTTATTCTATGAAGCAAGTATGAAGAGCCACACTGTACTTTGCTTTTCTCAAAGATGGTTCTCATGTTGAAGATACAGCTCCTAGTTTTCTGCCCTGTCTGAAAGCTACTTGTAATTCTTGCCATTCATATTCTTACTTTCAATCCTCTTCAAAAAAAGCTTATACTGAGCAAAACCAAATAATATGGAATAGAGAGAAAAAGCAGCGGCTGCAGCAGGATATAACAATATGAAATGGAAACAAATAGGTATTTTAAATTCCTGCAAGATAAAACCAAATAAGAAGAGCAAGAGGGCATCCTGCAGGTTGGTTAGTTATGAATCCCTTGGAAGACTTGATTTAACTCATATGTCAAAATCATTGGTGTTAGGTCATCTGAGCCCTGAAAAGGATGTATCATTTGGGGAGAGAATGTGTAGAGGCTTTTCTTCTGATCTGATGAGGATTGTATTGCGGGGCTCTACATCCTCTCAAAGGTTCAGAAACCAGCAGGGCTTGCAGGAGCACCACCAAAACTTGACATTTGCAAAGAAGCATATCAAGATGTAACCAGGCTATGATCCAGCACAGCATATAAGGCCAGGATGATGCCTAAGTTGGTCATGGTTTCTTCATGTGTTCCAGGTATTTCACTGTAAACAGATTCCAACCCAATGCCCAGAGGGAAGTGTCCAGGAAGGTAAAACTTTAAGTGGAACTGCATCTAAAAGAAACTTCACTTCAAGAGACAGAATCATACATTGATTTGGTAAGCAATGTAGGCAAAATTGGGGGAACAGATAAAGATATTAAAATAAGAACACAAAACGCAAGAGAATTTCATAGCACCAGGAAATTGGATGTCAAAGAAAGTTAAACTTAGCACCAAACTTAGAATTTCCAACTCTAATGTTAAACTGCTACTACTGTATGGGTCAGAAACACGGAGAACTAACATAATTACTAATAAATAACAAACATTCACTAATTGGTACCTGCCCAGAATAGTGGGAATACAATGGTATGACAGAATTACCAATGTAGAGCTTATGGAAAGATCTAAACAAATTCCAGTGAACCAAGAGGTGAGGAAAAGATGCTGGTGCTGGTTAGGACACACACTGAGAACACCTGAGGACAATATAACTAGACACTCTCTTGTCTGCAGCCCACAAGGCAAATGAAATAGCGGGAGACCTAACAACACAAGAAGAGAATTACAGACAGGGATGAATAAGATTGGGAGGACGCGGAGAGAGCTGCAGGAGATAGCAACAGATAGGACATGTTGAAGGCCTATGCCCTGATGGGAGACAAAGGGCAGAAGAAGAAGATCTAAACGAACAAAATGTTGTGGACAGGAGTAAAATCAAGGACAGAAATTGAAGCAGATTAAATCTGTTGGCATTCTGACCACGGCATTATGCATAGCATACCTGTGCGGGCTGTTGGTTTGTGAAGACTCATGTCTGTTCCACTTTTTACATGGGGCAGTGAGGAGCATTTTTGTGTCATATTCACTGGCACAGGAATGGAGCATTATGGGGTGACCCTTTGACGTGAAGTTGGAACTAACTAACACACACTTGTAATATCAAGTCCTGCAGACTTCTGAAGCTAAGATAATATCAAGCTAGGACAAAAGTGATTAAACCAATAGACAGCCGCATTTGCAAAATTTTAAAACACACATTGGAATTCTTGCCTATGCTACAGGTTTTTGCACTGTATTAAATATCCCTACTGTAATCTTGAGCTCAAAGAAACTTTTAGAATGATAATATACAATAAAACAGTCCTTCAAAACCAAACAACTAGACTGATTACATTCACAAACCGTCCTCATTGCAATGTGTAAGTACCCATGAATGCTTCAATCTTCTCCTTCAGATCACACTAGGAGATGGGGTCTCCATGGTGAAGTGTCAAGCCATCTGCCTCAAGCTCAGAAGCTTGCGGGTTCATTTTTTTTATTCATTCATTTGGTATACCATTGCCATTTTTTAGAGACCACTGGGGAGTCACTGCTGGAGCTATGAAGTTTAAGCTCTATGTAACGCTTTTGGCAGACACTAGCCATATGGGATAAACTCTGGTGCCATGAATTCACTTGTCTTTAACCCTTTTCACACTAGAGTATTCACTGCTAAGTGCACGAAACCTGTAGCACCAGCTTTCATTTAAAACATCCAAACCAATTAGAAGACAATATAACTCTATCAACTACGTAATACTGACTCCATTCCCTGTGCTGTCTGCTTGGCAATCATGGTTAGCTGATCCATGCGGAACTTGGTTTCCTGCACATGTAGATGCTTGTACAAACTATGGCCATCACACCACTGGGTGACTATGGCCAGGTGAGGCTTGGACACCAGCCCCATAAACAGAAGGATATTTAAATGCCGGGTTTTCCTGGGGAAGACAAGATTCAATACATCAATATTTTAATGCAGGATAATTTTAACTAAGTAAAATACAACGTCATATGCTTGAGAAAAGATGCTGGATTCACTAGAGACCGAACTTTAAATGATAATATCAGATACATTGTAAATACTACGCCTTGCAATAAATAATGTAGTTTGGAAATATTGTAAAAATGAAACCTGTAAAATTTACATCACAGTAAAATTGAATGTAAGTACTTTACTTTAACTAACATCTAATTTTCACTGAATTACCTCCATGTAACATTTGCTACAACTAACACACCCGACCTTAAAATCTAATGTGGTTATTTTATCTCAAATAACATCTAACATTACCAAACTTATCTCAATGTAACACTTCCTACATTTATACAACTTGCAGTAACACTGACTCTGTGGCAAAGGGGTTACGCGCGCAATTTTCAATCCTGTGTTCAAAACACTGCTGTGGGTGATTTGGCAGCAGATCGTCTTGTGTTGGTTTTCATACAATGGTATGAGTGTCAGACATTCAGAAAGCTTTGAGAACATAAATTTGCCAAGAAACCACAAACAGTACAAAAATGCTGGGGTTACTACAACATCTTGTAAAGGATCTGCAATTAACTTTTTTAAACATTTTCTACAACTAACGCACCCGACCTTAAAATCTAATGTAGCTATTTTACCTCAAATAACATCTAACATTAACAAACTTACCTCAGTGTAACAGTTCCTACAATTACAAAACTCAAAACAAAATCTAAATTAACATCTACCTCTGACCTTTAACCCCACAGGACCATACGCCCTCAACCATCTAACTTACTAAGCCATCCTATCTTTTTCTATCTCCTGCAGCTGCCTCCATATCTTTCCATTATTCTCTTGTGGCTCTAATTCTCTTCTGTGTTTTTAAGTATCTCACTTTTTCTTTTTAGTTTGTTTCTACAGTGTTCCTACTCATGTCTCAGTAACACATGGATGCTATGGTAATTAGTTTACCTCAATTAACATTTAATAGTAATATACTTAACTAAATGACATTTCCTACAATTAACACTTCACAGTTAAAAACCAGTTTACCACAATTAGCTAATAATAACTTACCTCAAAATAACATTTTATACAACACACCTCACAATAACATCTAATATTAACTAACTTCCTGCAAAGTAACACTTTCTACAATACACTTGACAGTAACATCTAATATTAATTAACTTACCTCCTTCTTATTTCATTTGCTATTAACTTACCTACACGTAACATTTCCTGCAACATACCTCCCAGTAACATCAAATACTGACTAACTTACCTCCACATAACATTTTCTACAACACAACTCCCAGTAACATCCAATATTAACTAACTAACCTCAATGGAACACTTTCTACAACACACCACCCAGTAACATCTAATAGTAACTAACATACCTCAATGTAACACTTTCTACAACACACCTCCCAGTAACATCTAATAGTAACTAACATACCTCAATGTAACACTTTCTACAACACACCTCCCAGTAGCATCTAATATTAACTAAACTTACCTCAATGTAACACTTTCTACAACACACCTCCCAGTAACATCTAATAGTAACTAACATACCTCATGTAACACTTTCTACAACACCACCTCCCAGTAACATCTATTACTAACTTACCTCATGTAACACTTCTACAACACACCTACCAGTTATCATCTAATATTAACTAACTTACCTCAATGTAACACTTTCTACAACACACCTCCCAGTAACATCTAATAGTAACTAACATACCTCAATGTAACACTTTCTACAACACCACCGCCCAGTAACCATCTAATAGTAACTACTTACCTCAATGTAACACTTTTCTACAACACACCTCCCAGTAACATCTATTAACTAACTTACCTCAATGTAACACTTTCTACAACACACCTCCCCAGTAACATCTAATAGTAACTAACATACCATCAATGTAACACTTTCTACAACACACCTCCCAGTAACATCTAATAGTAACTAACATACCTCAATGGTAACACTTTCTACAACACACCTCCCAGTAACATCTAATAGTAAACTAACATACCTCAATGTAACACTTTCTACAAACACCTCCCAGTAACATCTATTAACTAACTTACCTCAATGTACACTTTCTACAACCACCTCCCAGTAACATCTAATAGGTACTAACTTACCTCAATGTAACACTTTCTACAACACACCTCCCAGTAACATCTATATAACTACTTACCTCATGTAACACTTCTACAACACACCTACCAGTATTCCATCTAATATTAACTAACTTACCTACAATGTAACACTTTCTACAACACACCTACCCCGTACATCTAATATTAACTAACTTACCTCAATGTAACACTTTCTACAACAACCTCCCAGTAACATCTATTAACTAACTTACCTCAAGTAACACTTTCTACAACACACCTCCCATAGCATCTAATATTAACTAACTTACCTCAATGTAACACTTTCTACAACATACCTCCCAGTAGCATCTAATATTAACTAACTTACCTCAATGTAACACTTTCTACAACACACCTACCAGTAACATCTAATAGTAGCTAACTTACCTCAATGTAACACTTTTTACAACAACCCTCCCAGTAACATCTAATAGTAACTAACCCTACCTCAATGTAACACTTTCTACAACACACCTCCCCGTAACATCTAATAGTAACTAACATACCTCAATGTAACACTTTCTACAACACACCTCCCAGTAACATCTATTAACTAACTTACCTCAATGTAACACTTTCTACAACACACCTCCCAGTAACATCTAATAGTAACTAACATACCTCAATGTAACACTTTCTACAACACACCTCCCAGTAACATCTATTAACTAACTTACCTCAATGTAACACTTTCTACAACACACCTCCCAGTAACATCTAATATTAACTAAACTACCTCAATGTAAACACTTTCTACAACACACCTCCCAGTAACATCTAATATAAACTAACTACCTCAATGTAACACTTTCTACAACACCTACCTCCCAGTAACATCTAATAGTAACTAACTACCTCAATGTAACCACTTTCTACAACACACCTCCCAGTAACATCTAATAGTAGCTAACATACCTCAATGTAACACTTTCTACAACACCCTCCCAGTAACATCTAATATTAACTAACTTACCTCAACGTAACACTTTCTACAACACACCTCCCAGTAGCATCTAATATTAACTAACTTACCTCAATGTAACACTTTCTACAACACACCTCCCAGTAACATCTAATATTAACTAACTTACCTCAATGTAACACTTTCTACAACACACCTACCAGTATCATCTAATATTAACTAACTTACCTCAATGTAACACTTTCTACAACACACCTACCAGTATCATCTAATATTAACTAACTTACCTCAATGTAACACTTTCTACAACACACCTCCCAGTAACATCTATTAACTAACTTACCTCAATGTAACACTTTCTACAACACACCTACCAGTAACATCTAATAGTAGCTAACTTACCTCAATGTAACACTTTCTACAACACACCTCCCAGTAGCATCTAATATTAACTAACTTACCTCAATGTAACACTTTCTACAACATACCTCCCAGTAGCATCTAATATTAACTAACTTACCTCAATGTAACACTTTCTACAACACACCACCCAGTAGCATCTAATATTAACTAACTTACCTCAATGTAACACTTTCTACAACAACACCTCCCAGTACATCTAATAGTAACTAACATTACCTCAATGTAACACTTTCTACAACACACCTACCAGTAGCATCTAATATTAACTAACTTACCTCAATGTAACACTTTCTACAACACACCTCCCAGTAACATCTAATAGTAACTAACATACCTCAATGTAACACTTTCTACAACACACCTCCCAGTAACATCTAATAACTAACTTACCTCAATGTAACACTTTCTACAACACACCTCCCAGTAACATCTAATAGTAACTAACATTACCTCAATGTAACACTTTCTACAACACACCTCCCAGTAACAGCTAATAGTAACTAACTATACCTCAATGTAACACTTTCTACAACAACACCTCCCAGTAACATCTAATAGTAACTACTATACCTCAATGTAACACTTTCTACAACACACCTCCCAGTAACATCTAATAGTAACTAACATACCTCAATGTAACACTTTCTACAACACACCTCCCAGTAACATCTATTAACTAACTTACCTCAATGTAACACTTTCTACAACACACCTCCCAGTAACATCTAATAGTAACTAACATACCTCAATGTAACACTTTCTACAACACACCTCCCAGTAACATCTAATAGTAACTAACATACCTCAATGTAACACTTTCTACAACACACCTCCCAGTAACATCTAATAGTAACTAACATACCTCAATGTAACACTTTCTACAACACACCTCCCAGTAACATCTATTAACTAACTTACCTCAATGTAACACTTTCTACAACACACCTCCCAGTAACATCTAATAGTAACTAACTTACCTCAATGTAACACTTTCTACAACACACCTCCCAGTAACATCTATTAACTAACTTACCTCAATGTAACACTTTCTACAACACACCTCCCAGTAACATCTAATAGTAACTAACTTACCTCAATGTAACACTTTCTACAACACACCTCCCAGTAACATCTAATATTAACTAACTTACCTCAATGTAACACTTTCTACAACACATCTCCCAGTATCATCTAATATTAACTAACTTACCTCAATGTAACACTTCTACAACACACCTCCCAGTAACATCTAATATTAACTAACTTACCTCAATGTAACACTTTCTACAACACATCTCCCAGTATCATCTAATATTAACTAACTTACCTCAATGTAACACTTTCTACAACACACCTCCCAGTAACATCTAATAGTAACTAACATACCTCAATGTAACACTTTCTACAACACACTCCCAGTAACATCTATAGTAACTAACTTACCTCAATGTAACACTTTCTACAACACACCTCCAGTAACATCTAATAGTAACTAACTTACCTCAATGTACACCTTTCTACAACACACCTCCCAGTAACCATCTATTAACTAACTTACCTCAATGTAAACTTTCTACAACACACCTCCCAGTAACATCTATTAACTAACTTACCTCAATGTAACACTTTCTACAACACACCTCCCAGTAACATCTAATAGTAACTAACTTACCTCAATGTAACACTTTCTACAACACACCTCCCAGTAACATCTAATAGTAACTAACTTACCTCAATGTAACACTTTCTACAACATACCTCCCAGTAATATCTAATATTAACTTAATATTAATCTAATATTAATATCTAATATCTAATATTACTGTTTGCTGATGATTGCACTCTATACGCCAACTCAGAGGCGGACATGCAACATAATGTTTCAGCTTTCTCAATGCCTGTGCCAACTTTGGGCTCAATATCAATTTGGAGAAAACTATAGTTATGTACCAGCCAGCTCCAGGGAATAATCACACTGCCGAATATCAAAGTGAATGGTCATAGTCTAAGTGTTGTGGACAAATTCACCTATCTTGGCAGCACTGTGTCACAAGCTGCCACAATTGATGATGAAGTGAATGCAAGAATCTCCAAGGCCTGCGCGGCCTTTGGCAGACTGTACAAGAATGTATGGGACAGAAATGGAATAAGCCTGCAAACAAAGCTGAAAGTCTACAAAGCAGTTGTATTATCGACACTGCTATATGCTTGTGAAACCTGGACTGTTTATCAGCGACACGCTAGGAAATTAAACCTCTTTCACACAGTCTGCCTTAGGAAGTTACTGAAGATTAAATGGCAAGACAAGATCCCAGACACTGAAGTCCTAGAAAGAGCGTCCATGCCCAGTATCCACACTCTACTAATGAAGAATCAGATTCGCTGGGCTGGTCACTTGACTCGCATGCCAGATCACAGGCTCCCTAAACGAATTTTTTACGGCAAGTTGCGTTGTGGTAAACGCTCCCAAGGCGGCCAGAGGAAACGCTTTAAAGACACTCTGAAAATCTCACTGAATGCTTTTGGAATTAATCATGACACCTGGGAGACTGCAGCCAGAGACCGAAATTCGTGGCGTACATCATTACGCAAGGGTGCAGTCACTTGTGAGGCAACCAGGACTGCAAGAGCTGTGAAGAAAAGACAGAACAGAAAAACCACTGCAGAAAATCCTCCTCCAGAAACGTCAAGCATTCTTTGTCCACATTGTCAAAGAACATTTCGAGCCAAAATAGGCCTTATCAGCCATCTTAGAACTTACGGCTCCATACTTTCAACCCCACTGGATGAAATGAATGGTCATCATCATTCTTGATGGACAAACAACAACAACAATATTAACTTACTCCCCTGATGTGTCTCCACCTTGCTGTGGTGGGGGAGCTTGCGTGTCCCATCGACCGCATGTGCTTGCCGATGGATGAAAACTACACATCGGACAGCTTATGGGATAGGGGCCAGACTAAGAGACACACAACCTGCTGCTCTGCAGGTAGACTGAGGATAGCAGTCAAAAGTTTAAATCAGGTGCACGAAGTCAGAAGTTCTTGCTAACGTACCCGAGGAAGGCTAACCTCATTAAAAATGCCCACTGAAGCCGGAAGTGCCGTCCTACGGGTGGCAAACTAAAAACTGGCACTACGCATTTACGTCCGAGTGAAATGTCTCGTCCGAATGTCTCTCGTGCTAGAAACAGCTCTGACTACCTAGTTTCCAAACGCCGCTCTTGTTCGGAACAGCTCTGACTAGGTAGTTTTCCGAATGTCTGTCGTGCCTGGAACAGCTCTGACGGGCGCAACGACAAGCACATGTCCGAAAACTCGCTGAGTGGATACCATCTGCAGACCTGTCTGGTTTGTGCGGGAACGGACTGGGGTGAACGAAATGCCCAATATATTGAAGTGAGGAATTAAAGCAGCCATGAGCAGGACATGACGATTCCCTCGGTGAGCCCAGAACCAGAGCGTTATGTGTTGGCTCTGCAATTATGGAAGCCACCCTGGATGGCGGAAAATGCTATGGACTGTCCATGCCTTCATTTGAGGGATGAACGTGCAGTCTTCGGCTGTTCCAACTTAACCAGCTGGGAGGTGGACGGTACCACAAAAGTGAGAGTCTCCCAGAAATGCTAACCTGGTCAAAAATGCACGCTAAAAGTCGGATGTGTTGGCCTACGGGTTTCGGCCCAAGGGCGCATAACAGACACACCGCAATCACATCTGAAAAAACACTCAGAATGAACGCAAAGAAGAAGAAGAAATTAACTAACTTACCTCAATGTAACACTTTCTACAACACACCTCCCAGTAGCATCTAATAGTAACTAACTTACCTCAATGTAACACTTTCTACAACACACCTCCCAGTAGCATCTAATATTAACTAACTTACCTCAATGTAACACTTTCTACAACACACCTCCCAGTAGCATCTAATATTAACTAACTTACCTCAATGTAACACTTTCTACAACACACCTCCCAGTAGCATCTAATATTAACTAACTTACCTCAATGTAACACTTTCTACAACACACCTCCCAGTAGCATCTAATATTAACTAACTTACCTCAATGTAACACTTTCTACAACACACCTCCCAGTAGCATCTAATATTAACTTACTTACCTCAATGTAACACTTTCTACAACACACCTCCCAGTAGCATCTAATATTAACTTACTTACCTCAATGTAACACTTTCTACAACACACCTCCCAGTAACATCTATTAACTAACTTACCTCAATGTAACACTTTCTACAACACACCTCCCAGTAACATCTATTAACTAACTTACCTCAATGTAACACTTTCTACAACACACCTCCCAGTAGCATCTAATATTAACTAACTTACCTCAATGTAACACTTTCTACAACACACCTCCCAGTAACATCTATTAACTAACTTACCTCAATGTAACACTTTCTACAACACACCTCCCAGTAGCATCTAATATTAACTAACTTACCTCAATGTAACACTTTCTACAACACACCTCCCAGTAACATCTAATATTAACTTACTTACCTCAATATAACACTTTCTACAACACACCTCCCAGTAGCATCTAATATTAACTAACTTACCTCAATGTAACACTTTCTACAACACACCTCCCAGTAGCATCTAATATTAACTTACTTACCTCAATGTAACACTTTCTACAACACACCTCCCAATTGCATCTAATATTAACTAACTTACCTCAATGTAACACTTTCTACAACACACCTCCCAGTAACATCTAATATTAACTAACTTACCTCAATGTAACACTTTCTACAACACACCTCCCAGTAGCATCTAATATTAACTTACTTACCTCAATGTAACACTTTCTACAACACACCTCCCAATTGCATCTAATATTAACTAACTTACCTCAATGTAACACTTTCTACAACACACCTCCCAGTAGCATCTAATATTAACTAACTTACCTCAATGTAACACTTTCTACAACACACCTCCCAGTAGCATCTAATAGTAGCTAACTTACCTCAATGTAACACTTTCTACAACACACCTCCCAGTAACATCTAATAGTAACTAACTTACCTCAATATAACACTTTCTACAACACACCTCCCAGTAACATCTAATATTAACTAACTTACCTCAATGTAACACTTTCTACAACACACCTCCCAGTAGCATCTAATATTAACTAACTTACCTCAATGTAACACTTTCTACAACACACCTCCCAGTAACATCTAATAGTAACTAACTTACCTCAATATAACACTTTCTACAACACACCTCCCAGTAACATCTAATAGTAGCTAACTTACCTCAATGTAACACTTTCTACAACATACCTCCCAGTAGCATCCAACATTAACGAACGTTACTCAATACACCACTTTCTACAACCTCATCATAACAATTCTTCTTCTTCTTTTCGTTCATCCGGAGTGTTTTTTCAGATGTCATTGCGGTGTGTCTGTTATGCGCCCTTGGGCCTAAACCCGTAGGCCAACACATCGACTTTAGCGTGCTTTTTTGACCAGGTAGCATTCCTGGGAGACTCTCACTTTTGTGGTGCCATCTACAACCATGCTGGCCAAGTTGGAACGGTCGAAGACAACGGTCATCCCTCAAAGGAAGGCAGGGACAGTCCATAGCATTTTCCGCCATCCAAGGTTGCTTCCATAGTTGCAGGGCCGACACATAACGCCCTGGATCTGGGCTCACCGAGGGAAATCGTCACGTCCTGCTCATGGCTGCTTTAAATCCTCACTTCAATATATTGGTCATTTCATTTTCCCCGGGCCATTCCCGCACAAACCAGACAGGTTTGCAGACGGCATCCACTCAGCGAGTTTTCGGACATGTGCTTGTCGTTGCGCCCGTCAGAGCTGTTCCAGGCACGACAGACATTCGGAAACTACCTAGTCAGGGCTGTTCCGAACAAGAGCGGCATTCGGAAACTAGGTAGTCAGAGCTGTTCCTAGCACGAGAGACATTCGGGAGAGACATTTCACTCGGACGTAATTGCGTAGTGTCAATTTTTAGTTTGCCACCCGTAGGACGACACTTCCGACTTCTGGCGGGACATTTTTTAGTGAGGTTAGCCTTCCTCTGGTTTCGAGACACGTTAGACTGTTGTAATGTCACCCACATCTCAGCTGGTCAAGATAGAACGATCAACGATATCGCGGTCGGCCCTCAAGGGAAGGCAGGGGCAGACCATGGGCATTATCTCACTATCCGAGGAGGCTTCCATAATTGCAGAGCCGGCACATATTGCTCTGAGACTGGGCTCACCCAAGGAGTTTCCACGTCCTGCTCATGGCTGCTTTAGTTCCTCACTTCCATGTGTTGGGCATCCCACTTGCCACTGATCGCTCAAGCACACACCAGGAGCGGTCAGATTGCGAGCGACATCCACTCGGTAAGCTTTTGCTTGTGACTTCAACCCACGCAATAGGTTCGCTCACCGTGCGTTCCATTTTGCGTTGTTGAGACGTTCTTTCACTTTTGTCTACACTCTCTATGAGTTAGAGTTTTCGTAACCATGCCCTTCGACTGGGGCACTTTTCTGACTTTTTTGTACTCGCTCACGAGGTAGGCTACATGTGCTGCCGGCTCAGCACCTTACCTTCGTGCAGCAGTGAACGAGAAAACGGTCAGGCCCTCTCATCCGGGAATCCCTCATATCCCCCAGCTGTGAGCCTTCGAACATATATCAGACCTGAGCATGTAGCTTGCTCAGTATCATGTTTCTATTTTCCGGTGGACGGGTATCGGCCTGGCTCTCAGATCCGAGGGTTTGTGGCTTAGAGGCGTTCAGCCACAGCCCTCGACAGGGAGCCTTAAGAGTTTTGTCCGGACCAAGAAATTCTGCCTTTGTGCTCCTGATTTAAATTTTGACTGCTATCCTCAGTCTATGCCTGCAGAGCAGCAGGTTGTGTCTCTCTTAGTCTGGTCCCTATCCCATAAGCTGTCCGATATGTAATTTTTCACCCATCGGCAAGCAAATGGGGTCGATGGGACACGCAAGCTCCCCCACCACGTCAAGGTGGAGACACATCGGGGGAGATAACAATTCTATAACACATCTGACATTAACATCCAGTATTACATTTCACAGCACTTGCCTCAGAACACCAACTTCATTTTTAAAAGCCTGCATCTGAGCTGGAGTTGGATCTGTCACATTCAACTTCTTCACGGCTACTGGGCCATGCCAATGAGCTTTAAAAACTGTTCCAAATGAGCCAGAACCAATTTGGCGATCGTAAATAATTTCTATGTTAGGAATTTCCCAGTCTTCATTTGAGTCCCTCCTTCCTCGCTGAGAAAACAAGTAAAACATATTTTTATAAGTAAATTATTTAAGATTCAAAACTTTGTTTATAGATGAAGATCATGTTCAAAAGAGTACAATAAACGTATCTGAAACGGCTAATAAAAGATTAACCCTTTGACCCCGAGATTTCAAGCTCAGTTGATTCTTCTAGTGTAAGCCTGCATTTGAGGGACATGGGAAAACTGCATCTTATTCTAATACGAGGGTCGTTCAGAAAGTAATGCACCACATCGTTTTTCTCAGCTAATAATGAAGACAGAAGTATGAAATGTTATACACTTCAATATGGCTTGGGCGGATTGTGCGCACCAAATTGCAACCCAACTGGCCAAATAATATGGCTGCCCTAAACCATTGCAAGCCGGTCTCCCTGACCTAAGGGTTTAACAACTTTCTCCGTAATAGCGTTTATCCACGTAGGGTAACACAGCGTGTGAGAATTGGAAGCGGTTCTCGCTGCATTGGTAACTTACAGGATAGGAAAGCCGGCCACTCAGAAAGCAATGGCAAACTACTGAGCGTAATCTTGCCAAGAAATCAACGCCAGCGGTAAAATGCTGGTGTTAACAGCGATGTCCTGTAAAGGATATAGGGGGGGGGGGGGGGGGCATTGCAATGGAGCATGTTAGAAACTTGCAATATAAGCAACAAATTGTGATAGAATTTCTCATTGCAGAGAAGGAAACTGTTGTGAACATTCACAAGTGTCTATGTGATGTTTATGGAAGTTTTGCAGTCAACAGGAGTACAGTCAGTCACTGGGTTCAGAGAATCCAAGAATCAGGAAATGGAGATACAAAGCTGCTTGATCGGCCGCACAAGTCTGGTGACACGAAAAGCAATCACCAAATTGGGATGGACTGTACCTCACCATCCACCATATAATCCCGATTAGGCACCCTCTGATTATCATCTATTTGGTCTACTTAAAGATGCACTCCGTGGGGCAAGGTTGAAGATGATGAAGGAGTGATTCATGCAGCTAAGAAATGGCTACATGGTCAAGACTAAATCTGGTACGAGCAAGGGATATATGCACTTGTTTCACGCTGGCATAAAGCCGTACAAGTAGATAGGGATTCTGTTGATAAATACTGATTTTTACATGACATATCCACGTATATTGTGAAGAAATTTCATGCTTTCTGAATAAATAGCTCCTGAGAAAAAAAATGTGGTGCATTACTTTCTGAACGCCTTCATAGAATGCTGTAAACATTAAAATGACACTGGTAATAGGGAAAGCAAATCCATACGCAAAAATCAGTTCTGTACACTAAAGTAGTAGCACTTGTATAGACTACGCTTAAGTTCAAAACGAGCAAATGGAAAACAAACAAGAAAGTTATTCTTTTAACTGAGCCATGGAATAGCTGTAAACAAAGATATCTGCGCCTTCTAGCAAAACTACATGAAAGTCTGAGTTTGATTTTCTCTGTGAATTTTGCAATGATGAGAAAAACAAAACTGCAGTAGATCTAATCATTTTTACTTCATCAGAGGTGTAACAGGCAATTGGAAAATAGCAACAACAAAAACCTGTAATCAGGATTATTATTTGTATAACATCACAGATGATGGGGAAATAGTACCATGGCAACTTTCAAGATTATTCATCAGATAAGATCAGATGATGAGGAAATAGCGATTATGACAACTTTTAATGTGGATTATTCATTAGTTTTTTTTTTTTTTTGCTCACTCACTTCAAACTCTAGCGTCATCCACACACATGCTACAAGTAGTGAGTGCACCAAACTGATTTTTGTATGAGAGTTAATTAGTCGAGGTTCCAACTTCACGGCAACAGGTTGTCCCCATTATGCTCCTTTCCCATGCCAGCGAATATCACACAAAATGCTCCCAACTGTCCAATGTGAAAAGTGGAATAGACAGGAGTCTCGGCAATCCAACAGCCTGCACAAGTACATTGTGCATAATGCAGTCGTCAGAATGTCAACACAAAATTCATCCACGAATACCACAGTTCATCATCGATGGGCTCGGCAGTCACCAGAAAGACCTCACTGACCCGGGTTTTCTCACATGGCTCGGTCTTTTACCGCAGGGCGACCCGCCGAAAGTGTCGCACAAAGCACGAACTCCGCTGCTTCAGCGCCGACTCCCAGGAGTCAAATTCACTCATGAACCGAAAGGGCAAAACAGTCAATTCAGCGACCGCCGGTAGCCATTGTTCCGAACATGCAGTTCACTGTACAGGACAGATGCAAAAGCATTCCACGCGAATTTCACAGCTCACAGTGTCGCCCGCGCACTCACTCAGTAGCAGAGCGACGGAACCATGTACTACCAGTCCAACATGAGGAAAATGCGATTGCAAACCGTAGCTGCAAGCATAAACATGCCACAGGCCTTAACGGTTCAATGTCTAACCGCCATGCTGGCGACCGGAAGTCTGTATGAGAGTTAGCTTTCCATATATAGCTTTCATAGGATATCTGAAGGTTAGGGGCACAAAGTTCAAAGGACTCATGGGCAATGGCAGGATAGTGGATAGTGCCATGACTTGTGACCATAGAGATTGTATTTAAATCCACAGGCAAGGGATTTCTTTTCAGCAAGCATATTTGGGATCTTCACATGCAGCCTTGTGAAATGGGTGTATCAAACATCAGTAAAATATACAGAGTCAAATACACACTTTTTTAGAGAATAACTAATATTCAATGGCTTCCGAATTTCTCCTGTTGAAACAGCAATATCCATGTGAATTATTCATAATAATCAAACAAAATGGGGAAACTCTAGACTGAGATCTTCCTTACAAGCCCTTTGTTGCTAGGTCCAAACTGGCTTTTTACCACAATGCCTAAATAGTGCTCAGACAAGATCTACATACTTCACAGGAACTTACCGTTCTTTTCCCAGGATCTGTTTCCACAGATTTGGCTCGTGGGCGCCCAATTTTCGCAACACAGGTGGGAGAAGAATTAGCACTTTTAGTGGGACTGTCACATGGAGACTCAGATGGGAGAGCCAGTGTTTGAGCCTGCTGGTCTGTGAACGTTTCAACATAAATGAAACTTATACACCTTGAAATAATGTAAACACGACTATAGCAAGGTATCTAGAAAGTAAGTAAAGAGCAATTGTAAACTTCTTAGGCGCCTTGAGCATATGTTGCTAAACTCATCATTTTACAGACCAAGGGACTCTAATTGGGTGATGTGGCCAGAATCACGGCGGTCAGCTTTACTTCCCCAGACAGTTCCTGGTACATTTTAGGCTGGGTTGATCTGACCGCCCAGGTCAGTTTTAAAACTTTGCCTTGATGCAGGTTTGAACCCCCGGTCAGTAGGCAAGCGCCTAGCCACTACATTGTCATGGCTCCCAGGGCATCTGGATACATAAAATATCAACATCTAGATTTTCTTTTACATCTTTTGCTGCACACACCTTCGGATATCAATGCTGTCAACAGATATAACTGTCCTCTATAAGTCAGAGACAGCAAAAATATATCAGCTACACAATATAATGTAATGAGGTATAACAGTATACATCTCCGTGAAGAAGGTGCAGAGCAAGATATTAATATCATAATTCCTCAAAACAACAAGCAAAAACTACATTGTCTGAAATAATAAAATAGACACTATATTTCTCAAATATATCCCAGAAGGCATGAAAGGACATGACTTGTTAAAAACAATATTTCTATTGAAGACTGGTTTGTCTGACATGTAAATGATCACATTCATTGCATAATGATAACTCCATTAGATCACACACACAAAGAGAATCTGAACACAATGCACAAACTCTGTACCACAGTCGTAGAATCAAATATGTGTATGCCAGAATAACACATGCAATAAACATATAAATTATGTATATATACTGGAAGATTTTTATATCCATATGGGTCGGATGTTTTTTTCACTTTTACCTGAGATGATGAAATGTCTGATTCACTACCACAATACCATGAGAGGTTGATACTGTCTGTGGATTTTCTCATTTGTACAAATCTACACCACAAATCATACCAAGACTACTGGAGAGAGACGAACATTGTAACCTAAGTCCCTCCACCCTCATCTCACTGAAGAGACAACACTTTGCTGTGTCCCAGTTGTTAGTAAGAACCATTTCTAAAATGGCAGAAAGGTGCTTGAATCCACGTTTCTGCCTGTGTGTCAGATTAACACATGTGCCCCTTTGTAAGAAACTTGACAAGTTGTCCAGGGACAGAGTTCCTCCTTTCTTAACCAAGATTCCAATAGTAAATTTAGAACTGTGGTCCATAATCTTAACTACACATAAATATCCTACTGTGATATTATCACGGACTAAACATTTTGTATCATAAACATTATTAAGATATTTAAAGCAAAAGATGAAACTTTACTGTGAGGCTAGACCTTTGTGGCTATGAAACCTGTATAGCAGAGATCACCTTGAAACAATTGAATCATTTTGACTATTCCTGGCATTTAACATCCCCTGCAGAGGTGTATGTTGTGACTCTATCATGACCATTTTCCTTCGCATTCATCATTTATAACTTTCCATCCATCCATCCATCATGTGCCATGCCAATAAGCGTGGGTGGTCATGTTTTACCATCTCACATGATCACCAGAGTCGTGGATCAGCTCCATGTTCCTGTCTCGACCATGCCATGTGGCCATCCAGGTATTTACTTTTTGGTCTTCCCCTTAATCTCTTCCCTTCGATCTTGCCAGTTGTCACCAAGTTCTCCAAGTCATTTCTTCTCATAACATGCCCAAAAAATGTTGACTGTCTACGTCTAATGACTCTAATCAGTTTACGATCTTCATTTGTTTCTTGAAGGACTTGTTCATTGGTTTTTCTGTCTGTCCATGGTATTCTTTGCATTTTCCTCAGAAACATAACTTTCAGCATCAAGAATTTTACAAATTCTATACTTCTCTCAAAATTAAACTTTTAATTTATATGCAGGTTTCACCACATTCCAATTACATCAAGGAAACTTTATGCCACAAAATAAACATTTAAAAACAGCACAGATAACAGAAAAGAAAGATAAATTAAGTTACTGGAAATAATTAGTGATTACTGATTATACAAACACATCTTCTAGAACTAATTAGTGATTCATGGATTATGTATGAATCTTTACACATTTTTAAATTAATTGGCATGCTAAACAAATATTCTCACTCAATGGATGTGCAAATTAAAAATCCATATAAGCTGGTAAAATAACCACAAGACAAGATGCAAATCAAGAACAGCAGGCTACACCCATCTGTCAAGATCCACTCAGTAGATTGGTGGCAGATATTAAAGGAGACTAAATGTGACAGAAGTTTTATAACGTTTGACTCCAATGTAAAATTGCTACTATTGTATGGGTCAGAGAGATCATAAGAACAACTAAAAGGATTACTAATAAACTACAAACATTCATTAATTGGCCAAGGGGTGAGGGAAAGACACTGGTGCTGGAAAGGACACACATTGAAGAAACCTGAGGACATATATAACTAGACACTATCTTGTCTGGAACCTACAAGGTGAACAAAATAGCAGAAGACTTTAAAAATACATGGAGATGAAAACTACAGAGGTGAATAATACTGGCATGACTTGGAAGCTGCAGGAGAGAGGAAATGCTCGGAATGGGTTAGTTGAGGTCCTGTGCACCAAAGGTAAAGGACAGAAGAAGAACAAGAAGAAGAAAGAAGAAGAAATGTGAGAGTACAGCAAAAATATACTATTTCAAGCAGGCAACATATTCTGTTCTTCACAGTATATGTATTTAAAGAATAAAAAAAAACATGTTCAGAATGTTATTGAACTGCATGTCCGTGCGGTTAATTGGCTCATTCAGTTATCTGTGGATACATTTTTTCAAGAACAAAAACCCATTTTCAGAATGTTATCAAACTGCAAGTCCATGCGGTTAACTGACTCATTCCAATGAAACTCCACGATACCTTTGCCCCGTGAACGAGGTGCATTTTTGGAAAACGATGCACTGCTATCACTAGCGTGGCGTTTGTCCTTATAAAAACTATATCGATAGCTTGTGAATAAATCTGTAACAGGAAATCACATATTCCAGAAAAGATAAGATGTCAAAAGAGGGTTGTACAGAATGTTATACATATGACAACACAATTTCGCTAATGCATATTTCCTTCTCAACTCAGCTGGCTGCATATTCCAAGCACAGGTTTTATTATTATTCTTAGCTGACTTTATGCTCTAAATAGAATATATTCCTCCAGACAGGTTAACCCGGTCAACAAATGCCTGAAGAAGTCAGATGTGTCAGCTGAAAGTCACAAATTTTGCAGCTCTGTTGTAAATAGGGAAAACACAATTATATCCAAAACAAACATTTCGGACGAACAAAGAAGAAGAAGAATGTGTTCCCACTGCTTTGATCTAACTTTTGTACTCGAAGCTTTTCATCTTTTCAAGCTGACTTTTTAATCCATGTACGTGTTTTCATCTTTTCAAGATGTTTTACTCCAAGCACGGTGTGTTTCATCTTTTCTTGTCTTTTTTTTTTTTTAAACTCCAATCAGTGTTTGCTAGCTGACCTATTTATTCCAATCAAGTATGTTACATCTTTTCTAGTTGGATCTCCCCCCCCCCCCCCCCCCCCCCCCCCCATATTAAAAAAACTTCAGGCAGTGTGATTCAACTTTTCCTGCTGACATTTTTACTCCAGTGTTTTTCTAGTTTATTTTTTTTTTTAAATACAATTAGAATCTGCTCCCATTGCCTCTAGCTTACGTTTCCACTGCAGATACAGTGTGTCTTATATACAGTGGTACCTCGAGGTTACGAACTTAATACGTTCCAGAACTCGGTTCGTAACACGAAACGTTCGTAACCCAAAATATTGAAATCAATGAAATAAAGACAATCCATTTCAAGATGAAAGAATCGTCTTTTTTTAAATTAATATCTGGTCGTTTACCTGACAAAATGCAAAGAATATGTGTACTTCATGTTTTAAATAAAGAGAAAGAAAACAACCAAATGAATTAAATGTAAAATAAAAAGAGATTTAGTCTATCTTTTATTGCCAAGAAAATGATCATGGGAAATTTGTCACTTTCTTTGTTATTCTAAATCATTAGTTTCAAAAGTATCTTGTCGCTGTTTCTTGGCAGCCAACTGGGAATCTTTCTGTACCAAGAAACTATCAAGGGAAATTTGTCGTTGCCTTTGCTGGAGAATCTTTCTGAAGTGGGCCATCGTGTTATCATTCATCACATATAGGGGCATAGGGCTTGTTAGCAACAAGTTTGTTTGGATGATGGTTCACAATGAAGTCTTCGGCATCTGCCCACTTGCTGCAAATTTCTTTAATCCTGGCAGTTGAAACGGTCACCGACTCCTCATCATCAGACGACTGCGCCTCCTTTAATATCTTTAGCTGTTCATTCTGAAGATCCACAAGCTCATCTGTAGTACTGTTTGTACTGTACGTGATCGTTTGTCTCAACGTTATACCTTGCTCTCTCTCGCTAGCCTATATTCGTAACCCGAGGCACTGTTCGTTACCTGAGACATAAAATTTTTGAAGTTGTTGTTCGTAAACTGAATTGCTCGTGACCTGAGGCATTCATAACCCGAGGTACCACTGTATTCCCAACTGGCTTCACTGTTGCCCACAAGACCATGCTCCTTGAAGTCTCAACACCTGGTTACTGGTTACTTAAAGGCTATTTCTATACTGTCTGAGAGCTGTGGTGGTATAATTGTTAGTACACTCCCATAGCAACACATTGGTCTGGACTTCTATGGGAGGAGTACATTTTCTTCAGATGAGTGCAATCAACCGTTTAGTCAAATGAGCGGCTGATTATCTCCAACATTTTCTGGAAAGGAGAGGGAGGGAGAAGCTCACCCTAACTAATTATGTCATAACCCAGCATCTATCTATGAAGGCATAATATTTCACACCCCTAGTCTTATTTGCCTTGGGAATATATCAACGTACTTCTTCATCTTTCACCCCGACTTTACAAAGTATATCTTTAGTCTCTCTAGGTCAGACCCTACTGGTTCTACTCAGCCTACCTATATCCACTGGCAAGCTTTCCACTATAACCATAAAGTTATTCCACCACCGTTTTAACAAAAAATGAATGGAGACAAATCACACGTTTCTAGCATTTTTGTTTTAACATGAACTGTTTTCAGTCACACACAAGGAGCACAGATAGAAGGAATGACTTCAGAAAGGACTTACTCGATTTGGATCTTGTATGAGCATTCTGTAGTTCTCTTATTCTTTGTAAATAATCCTGAGGATGAAGAATTGGCTTTTGTAAATAACTGTTAAAACTCTATATACTTCAGGTTTATTTTAGTGTTAAAATGCTGAGAGTAAGTGTGCAAATAATTTAAGGCAAATACTGGAATATGTAATATTTAACAAAGTATGACAAGTTTTATTAAGCAAGGTTACTGCTAACCACAACGCACACTATGTTCTCCCCCCCCCCCCCCCCCCCCCTTACAATGAATTTTGTTTGGCTCTCTCTAACTCACTCACTCTCTCTCTCACACACACACACATGCTCACACGCGCAAGATGCTCAAAATAATTTAAGACAAATACTTTAAGTAAGAGAAAAGTTCCAACAGCCAAGATTACAACCACTTTCACCCAAAAATTGTTTGGTCTTTCTCTCCCACAAAGTAAGAAAAACTTGTAGTAGATCAAAGCCACAGCCTTTTCAGACACAATTGAAAGAATAGAGGATCCAGGTGTACATCCTTGTCTGTTCCTCTTTCGAGGTAAATGTTGCTTGCTAAAATTATCCTTGACAGTAGATAGTACGTAGTATATCATAATTAATAGTCACTGCCATATCGAAAATGTTTTTAAAAAAATTGTTTCATCTATCCCGGCTGAATATTTTCAAATAAGTGAGTCACAAGATCAGGGTCAGGTTTCACACTGGAAAAGATCTTAACACAGACTAGGTCCCCAGTCAGGCCAACAATACCAAACATCACCATGTCTCTTTGCAGACATGAGGTTTTAGTACACCTCACTGGGTTTTTGGGCCTTGGAGAGGGGAAAGAGAGTCCTGCCACACAATTCCCATTGAGATATTTCAGTACTAGTTAGGAGGAAGATCTCAACACCAACCTCACTCCAACAGATGTAAGTCATTTTCAGGGCTCAAATAACTTGATTGTCAATGTACCATAGTTGAGTTAAAACACAAACAATCAACCAACCAACAGTATGTGTGTATTCTGGTGTTGGAGATGGCTGAACTTTGCCAAATGTTAAAATTCCCACAGCTTTGGATAGTGGTATACCTTCTTCTTTCATTCAAATGATATTTATTGTTTGGATCTGCAATGTTATCGCTTGTAAAAACTTCACTATTTTAGTTCACTCAGTGGTCCATAAGTTTCTTTCACTGTTATTCTCTAGGTCCTAAAGGTCTTCCAGGTTACTGGAGATGGAAGGAATGACAGAAGAAATACTTGCAAGATGTAAATTTAGTCTGCCATCTTGTCAAGGCCGGTCTCTCTGACCGAGGGGTTACACCACTTTCTCCGTAATCCCGTTTATCACACACTCTTGTAGCGGGCGAGAACAGGGAGCGGTTCGTCCACCGGTTGGTGACTTGCGGGATAACTGAGCCGGCCGCTCAGAAAGAAATGGCAAACTACTGAGCGTAATCTTGCCAAGAAATCAACAGACAGCTGAAAGATGCTGCTGTTGACAGTGATGTCCTGTAAAAGGATATGCAAATTTAAAAAAAAAATCTTGTCAAGTGTCTGGTCTTGTCTATAGTTAGTCATCCGTGGTTCTAACTTTACGGCCACGGATCACCCCATAATTGCTCTGTTCCTGTGCCAGAAAAAAACTACCAAAAATGCTCCTCACCGTCCCATGTTTCACTTTACTAGTTATCTGTTTAAAACATCAACAACTCTGCACAGACATACTCTTACCTGCTGATTCAAATCATTGATGTCAACCATGTTAGCACATACATTGGGGGCTGAAGTCGACCTTTCTCTCTGACCTAATTGAGGTGCCGGACTACGACTCTGGTGACCTCCCTTGGATGGCTGAAATTGTTTGCTGCCTGGGGCACCCTGACCGTCTGTTAAGTATCTACAGGACATTAAAAGGACAAAACATCAAATCTTTACAATGTTTCTCTTCAAGACCTGAAACATAACATCATCACCATGTGCCATGCCAATGAGCATGGGCAGTTATGTTTCGCCATCTTACACGATCACCAGTTGTGGATTTCTGTGTTCTTGTCTCAACCACGCCATGTGGCCAAGCCATCTAGATATTTACTCTGCCTTCTCTTTGCTCTTTTCACCTCAATCTTGCCAGTTGTCACCAAGTTCTCTAGTTTACAGACTCTAAATAAAAATATAAAAGTAAAATATGACAATATCATCATCATGGTCAGTCTCCTGCCAAATGGCACAGACATTCATTTATCTCCATAATCTCAGTGTGTGATGTTCTAGATCAATTCTATTGATGTTATTCTTCCATGCCAATATCATTAGCCATACAGCATCATTCTCTTTGTCTGCCTCTGCTACCAATGATCTTACGAGTCGTGGCGAGTCGTGGCAATATTTTCCAATGCTTCTATTCTCATTACCTGACGAACTGTTACAGCTGAATATAATGTTCTACTTTCATTAGCCGTTTCCAGGTACTCATCATTAGTTATTCTGATCATTGTTAGTTATCTTGATAGCCCAAGGTATTAGAAACATTCATCTCAGAAATCACACCGTCAGTGATTCCAAGCTCTTCCTGAATTATTCATTTACTCTCTATGATTCATTGCCATACTACAGAACAGGTTCTTTTAAAATTTTAGTACTCTTTTTCTGGCATTTAATGTAACTTATTACAATAGCGCTGTGACGTAGAAGCATTTCACAATTCCTTGGCATACCAAGTCACGGGTTCGAAATCAGTTGTTATACGGTAGTTTAGTCATATATGACTAAGACCTGATTTTCAAAATCCAGACTAAAGCATCCTCAAATATATGATTGCATCTGTTACTGTATCTTCAGCTAGCAGTCGTTTGTAGATCATCTTCAGAACTTCTGCCTTGCCCAGCATGAGTATCACAACTGAGGTCAACAGATCTGCTAGCTTGTGACCTCACATTCCAAAATGACCCGGATGGTATATGCATGTAAGTCTGTCAGAGAGAAGTGTCCATGATAGATACCTACTCATGCCACAATTCCATTTTGAAGTTTTTGCAATACACACTGGAAATCAGACACTACGTTTGCTCAAGTACCCGCCAGGCATTTAAAAGCTGCAGTGATCGTAGCGATCTCCATCTTTTGTTCCAGATTATACATCTATGACACTCTCTAACTCTTTTGCGCTCAAATTTTCCCTCACTGATGGTTTTCAGTAGATTCTTATGTAATTTGATATGACCTATCTTTAATATTTTTATTTGAATATGATGTTAAGTTGAGATTTTCTTGATCAAACAGCCCTCGACCAGTGATGTGGTCAGTACAACGCCGGCCACCTTATCTCCAGTACCCATTTAAAAGGATGGTCAACACCAGAGTCATGCGGTCACATTAAAAATCCATTTTGAGAATATGAACCCAAGACAGGGCCCGCAGTTGAGTGCGCTAGCCACTACTCTAGGATGGTTCAGGGTATGTTCTTTTTTGTTTACGAAAGATTGTGACTTTTCCATTACATATGTAAAGTTGATGCTGGCCTATACAGTTATAATGTTGATGATTTAGTGATATTTTCCCAAGGTGTTTCTTATGTCATGTTTTGTTTCAGAACCTGAAGACAAAAATAGCAAATAATTCTTAACACGTCGCCATACGAGGTCTGTAAACAAAATAATACGAGACCTTAGGCTGGAAAAATACAATTTGTACAAAATACAAAAGAAATACACCTGGATATCTGAAACCCTAACCCCTCTTCAAAGTACACTCCTGGAGAATGTGTACACTGGTCCCAGTGGTCCTGCTGCTGTTTGAAGCATTTCAGAAGGCCTCTTTTGGAAATGGAGCACAGCATGGTTGGCATATTCAACATAATATCTTCCTGTAACCCACATCATGTCCCTTTTAGCTGCATTTTCAGCTTGGAGATCAGCCAAAACTCACATGGAGTCATGTCAGGGGAGTAGGAAGCCAGACGAACCAGAGGAATACAGGGCAAACCGCTAAAGGCGATCTCGGATGTGGTGAATTTGTTGTGAAGAACAATATTTTATTGTACGTTGTAAATGTATTACCATACGCTTGAACTCTTATATGAGGAATTTCTGATAAGAACTATCTCTTGGGTCCCAGGTGAGTTTAGTTGATCAGGTCTGCCCTGTATTATGTTTGGCCAAGACAGTCTGAATCAGGCACATATTTCAAAAGTATTAGTCTAAAACCCACTGGTTCTCACACTTTTCAGGATACAGCCCTCATGTTTCCTAGGCTATATCCCTATATACACACACTTACAAACACACATCCCTTCCTTGGCATCAAATCTGCAGCACACTCAAAACCTGACTGTTTTCCCTAGATCTGTCCATGATCTCCGAGAACCACATGAAAGTTTTGGGAGCCAGTTTATTTAAAACTAAAATCAATAACCACAGAGAACTAAATGAGTACCCACTGGCGCACTTGTTCTCGAGTGGTATCTCGGGCACTGCGCATATAAACCTCTAAATCACCCTGGCAGTTTCTGGGCACCTTGTCCTCACAGCGCTGATGGAACTTGATCCCACATGTCTGACAGCGGATACTTTGGAACAACAAGTTGTGACAGACATCACAGAAAGTCAGTGAAAAATAGGTCTTCCTCCCCTGAAATATCCATTTTGAATTGAATCAATTATATACTTACTGATTACTTTAGCAATCAGCCATATCAATTATTATAAAAGTGTACTGTGCAAGATGAACAATTTACAAATATAAAAGAATGAAACTATAACACGTTTCTCATTTTTATTTTGATGTAACATGTGACAACCAGAAAGATTTGTGGAAAGAGAGATAAAGGAAGACAGTATAAGAAGATTCTTGACAGTCTTGTGTCATGGCTCGGAAGGGAGTTGCCAAGTAGCGAGTAGGAATGAATGATGTAATAGATAAGTTATAAAATATGGGAGAAGTAATCTAGAACCAATAGATAGAAAAAGTCGCCAAGTGTGACGTGTGAAGGTAGAAACGTCACAGAGTGATAGTTTAGCAACAAAAGAGTTGAGCTTGGGCTGGCGGTATTGAAGGCAGCATGCAACGATTCAACGAGAAGATATTCTTAACGATCTTTCGAGAGATGGCAGTAGTAGCTGGAAACCACTTGATAGAAGAGGAACAGAGAGCTAGCCATGAAGGTATAAATTGGGACTAGGCGAGAATGTCCAAGGTGATGGAGAGATCGACCAGCAGAAGGTATCCAAATAGATACAAGGCAGTGCGGCATTGTATTGGAATGTAGATAGTTAGGTTCAGCGGTGTCATTTATATTTAGTGCTAAATACCGACCCTCCTGAATGTACAGGAACAGTATATGGATTTTAATTATTGTTCTCATTGACCTTGTCACCAGCTGATCGACAGAAAATAAATGTAGACATTCCAGACATGTTATCCGGCTTACGGTTGTCAATCCATTTGAACGTGCTTCTGAAATATGTTATTTGGTGTTACCTGGACCACGAGTTGCAGTTGATTATTGTTATCATTATGTTATTCACCATTTGGCAGGAGTCAACACACGAATTGATCCATGCTGTCGGATCTGACAATGAGCAGACAAGCTGAAAAACATCTGATGGCTGTGAAAATGTGGTTTCTGGGGGAAATGCAAAGAATACCATGGACAGACAGAAAAAACTAATGAACAAGTCCTTCAAGAAACAAATGAAAATAGTAAACTGATTAGAGAAATTAGACACAGACAGTCAAAATTTGTTGGGCATGTTATGAGAAGAAATATGGTAACAACTGGCAAGATCGAGGGGAAGAGAGCAAGGGGAGGGCAGAGAAGTAAATACCTGGATGGTTTGGCCATGCTGTATGGACAAGACAAGAACACTGAGCTGATCCACGACTCAGGTGATCGAGTCAGATGGCAAAACATGACCGCTCACGTTTACCGGTATGGTACATGATGATAATGATGACACCATGAATTAGAATATGCGGAGGCCTACCATATCGATCCTATCTTGGCATTCAGGTCACATATGAATATGTTATATCAATTTCTTTGATTACCTATAATTCTGTCGAGTTTTATGTAAAGCTCATCCTTAACCGATCTATGTAAGTTGTGGGTGCATAGTAATGGATTACATTCATACTTAGGTGTTTTCTTGTGTTTGACCTGTTGACCGTTTCGATTGTCTATTTTTTTTTTTTTTTGGTGGTTCTAAAAATGCTATGGGACTGCCATTACCTTTTGTTAATTAAACCCAACTGTTAATCTACCTTTTATGTTGACAAGGCCTCCCCCCCCCCCCCCCACAGTTAGTTACCTAGTCAACAGATAATCCTCATAGCACATCGGACTATCATTCCATAAGTGCTTCATAAGTATCTCCCTCAATGTGTAGTGACTGATGACACCAGTTCTGTGTTGGTTAGCTATTCTTCTTTGGTTTACTGCATGGTGTTCTAGCATTAACCTATTTGACATGATGTTCTTGCAGTCTGGCCAAAGTTGTGGAAAGCTCCTCATTGTCCATCCATCCATCATGTGCCATGCCGACAAGCGTAGGCAGTCATGTTTCGCCATCTCACTCGATCACCAGAGTTGTGGATCAGCACCGTGTTTCTGTCTCAACCATGCCATGTGGCCAAGCCATCCAGGTATTTACTTCTCGGTCTTCCCGTTGGTCACGTCCCTTCGATATTGCCAGTTGTCACCAAGTTCTCCAATTCATTTCTTCTCATAACATGCCCAAAAAATGTTTGACTGTCTACGTCTAATTTCTCTAATCAGTTTACGATCTTCATTTGTTTCTTGAAGGACTTGTTCATTCGTTTTTCTGTCTGTCCATGGTATTCTTTGCATTTTCCTCAGAAACCACATTTCCACAGTCATCAGGTGTTTTTCAGCTTGTCTACTCATTGTCCAGGCTTTATATCCATACAAAGTACAGGTTCTATGTAGCACTTCAATACTCTTTTTCTTGTTTCAATTGATATCTTTTTATTGGTCAGTATGTTGTTCATCTTACAAAAGGCTACCTTCGCAATGGCAATTCTTGTTCTAATCTAGTCCTCATTGTACCCGAGTGAAATTGCTTTTTGTGTGTGGGGCACTGTCAGTTGGTGGTTATTCTATATGGTAAAATCATTTTACTTTTACTTGTCTGTTCATTCAACCTAACACTGTCATTAAACACCAGCTTGTTTACTAATATAATTTTTGATCCTGTCTCTGTAAGTATCTTATGCAGATACGTACTCTCTGTTGTTGTAATTTTCATTTCCCCTCTGTGTTGTCAACGTCCAGGTCTGGCACTGATAAAATAAGGTTCTATTCATCATCATCATGTGCTCTGCCAAATGGCTTAGGCTGTCTTTATCTCCACAGACCATGCTCTTTGGTGTTCTGAATAAATTCTACTGATGTTATTCCTTCATGCCATCTTCTTAGGCTATCCAGCATCATTTCTTGTGGTTCTGCCTTTCCTACTTCTGACTTTCTAATCATCACAATATTGTCCAATGTTTCTCCTCTCATTACATGAACAAAGAACATTATCTCTTTCTTATAGTTGTATACAATGTTCTACTTTTGTTAGCCTTTTCCATGTCATTGTTTGTAGTTACTCTGGCAGTCCAATGTATTCAGAACATTCATCTCAGAAATTGCATTGTATTCAATGTAGTCTACAGCAAGCATCACACCACAGAAAGCAGAAACCAATGCTGATTCTCCCCAAATGTCTCAAGTGAGCCTTAGAAATGCTATAGTTAATAGGGAGAATGATTAAAACAATGACTAAATAAACCTCAGAATAGTATAACTAAGTATAACTAGCAACAGGCCCAAAGAAATGGAGAGAGACCTAAAAACAAAAAGAGAAGAGAATTAGAGACAGAGATGGGGAGGACATGAAGGGACCTACACGAGATAGCAGAAGACATGATGGCTAAGCATGAGTTTCTTGAAGGCCAGTGCCTCAATGAGGGGATAAAGTGCAGAAGAGAAGAATGCTGTAGTTAGTGAACTGACTTACCAACAAAGTGGTCAGGTTTTAACCTTCAGCAATAGACATGCATTTTAAAGTCTGGTTCTGGTTGACCCAGCCTCATACAACAAGAACATGATAATTCTCTTAGAAAGTATAGGCAGCCAAAGTGATGGTAACCATACCACCTTCTGTGTGCCTTTTGATCCCAGACAATTTCCCGTAACATCACATCCCCTCAATAAACCTTAATCACGTGTAGGCTTAATTTAGGGATGTCGGATCCGCGAGCACCGCATTAAACCGGAAATTTTGCCGTTATATTCATTAAACTTTTTGTCTGCGATATAAGGAGATTCAGTGTACTCATTATGTTAAATTCCCTGATTATTTATTTTCTCCAGTTAAAATTAGAACCAATAACTTGATTTTGTTTTTCCCTCAATGCTTTACGTTCTATACTTCACACATTTCTGGTATTCATTTTCTACCTGGAGATATAGACTGCTTTCTAAGACATAAGTAGACCTGCAAATCACGTTTTATGTAGACATTTTTGGTTGTTCTTGTATGTATTATTCAATTTAGCATCCATTTTTAAGTATTTTGACTATTAAAGTTGGAGGGGACATCTCAAACTAAATTATAAAGATAGCATGCTAGTCTAGCATGCAAGTCTCTGTCAATGGCGGTAAATAGCCATTTTCCGTCATAATCCAGCGATGACCAATTAATATTCTTATGGCACATTCACAGCGATTTTGATGCCAATGAATGCACGCTTGTATTCAATATCCATTGTAGTATTTGTGTAATTTTTCATCACGCTGCACGGTAGGGATTGTTCATTTTTGGGTAAATTTCCAATGTGAAAAATGTCAATGTCAAAATGGATCTACGCTGACGGCCGCGTGCTGACAAGCAGTGCTAACAGACTGTGTGTGCTAACAACACGTGCAAAGTGACGTCATGACAGCATGTGGCGTGACCGTGTATACATGTGTGCGCGCGTGCGCATGTGTGTGTGTGTAAAATCGGAAGCTGTTATCTTCCCTTTAGTTAGAAAACATCGGCAGTTCTTATCTCCCTTGGCGTCAGTGCTACCAACAGTGGTGAGAGTGTGTAGGTCACATTTTGTTAAAGGGTAAAATAGTATTTTGCTCTTTGTTCACATTAAATTATAAACTGACACTCAAACAATAATATCTCGGCTTAGAATTGACTTCCAGATTTGAATAAGGTACCGTTGGATTTTTTTTTCAAGAGGTATCCAACTATGCATCCGGTCTCCCTGGCCTAGGAGTTAGCAACTTTCTCTGTAATCCCGTATATCCACGTGAGGAACGTAACTTGCGCGAGAATCGGTAGCGGTTCTCACCGCGTTGGTAACTTACGGGGTATGTGAGCCGGCCGCTATGAAAGCAACGGCAAACTACTGAGCGTAATCTTGCCAAGAAATCAACAATCAGCTGAAAGATGCTGATGTTGACAGTGATGTCCTGTAAAGGATATGGGATGGGGGGGGGTGTAATCCAACTATGCAGGTTATATAATTAACAAGCAATTTAGAAAATGTTACTTCTTCTTCTTCTGCGTTCATCCGGAGTTTTTTTTCCGGATGTGATTGCGTTGTGCCTGTTTACAGCAGAGCTGCGTTCTTGCGCCGTTAGGCCGACACATCCAACTTCTGCGGGCATTTGTTGACCGGGTTAACCTTCCCGGGGGAAAATGTTACTAAAGTGGCTAGCTTAATCACTTTACTATTCACAAAAGGGGATACTTACAAAATTATGTGACAAGACCACAGCTCGAGGCATGGACCTGGTGATATTGTTATCATCATCGATTTCCATGAGCTCAACAGAGACCTCTTGACCTGCAAGCTCTCCCATGTCTGTGTTCCATGTCAACTGAATTCTGCAAATATTTTTGCATACATTTTTTTTTCACAAATTGCAGTTTGAAATAACAAAAAAAAAACAGAACTGAGCCTGTTCAACCTTAATCTATCATATAACCCTACCTGTGGGTCATCAGGGTGCCATGATCAGTTAACCCTTTACAAGACATAGCGGCCAATACCGGCCGATCGCTTAAAACGAGCGTAGCGTCCGATTCCGGCCGATACTATTATGCATTGTAAAAACCCGATCTCTCGGCTTTCCGACACTTCCGAAGGCTACTTTCACTTCCGATAGCTTGACAACGTGGCCGCCATTTGTAAACGCGCTACAATGAATTTGAACAGACTTTTGCAGACTGTTTTTGTTAGTTTTCGGGATTTTTACACTGTTTTTCAAAATGGATTTCGGCGATTCTTCAAGTGATAGCCGAGATTTCGCTCTGTTCAATTTAAATGACATTAAAGGGCACGAAGTTGATTATTAATCGGAGCTAGATATCAGTGCAAAGCGTTACTTTGCATTAGCAGTCGTGAGTCGGACTTTAAAAAAAGTGATTATGGTTCTGAAAATGTGTTTGTTAATTGCCGTACGGAAAATCACAAACAACATGCCGTATTTCGTAAATATTTGTGTTCATATATGGATTACCAGCAACAATAATGTAAGTAACATATTCTGCATGCTTTTCCCTTCATTGTGTTGTTTATTTAACTAAAATCGGTTGACTAACACCTTATTTGTGATGTTTTTACTAACGCGACCCGAAATTTTACAGAACCTGAAAAAATCTTGCCCGTTCAGGGCTACAAAACGGACAAGCGTCTGCCCTGTAAAGGGTTAATTCCGTGGCCTGTCCATTCTCTAATGTTATCAGTTGAAGATTTCTTTTATCTGTCTCTTCACTGCTTGCTTTCAACTATACCCAGTTCAATCTTAATGATGATTTCCAATTTGTGATTACTAATCAGATTTGATCTGCAATTCTATTTCCAAATCTGCATTACAGTACTTTTCTATTTTTCTGTTGTAATGTCTTTTTTATGTAGCAAACTTTGTCTATCTACACTAACCATTCCATGTGGACATATATGTTCAATCACAAACGAGAAGCCAATAAATGCAATGCAAAACAATGCAAACAAGGAAAAATATAAATACAGCAGTAACACAAAGATTTGACATGATCAAAATGAGTTCAAAATTCTTAAATAGCAGGCTGGCTATCTCATTCTACAGACAACTTTAGCTGCAAAGAATCCAACCTATCATGAACATACCTACAGAAGAGAAGGTTATAACATCTCTGCCAACCAAGAAGGGTGGAGGATTTTCACCTAGATAAAATATGAAGTAATGTGTCAGCCTGGATTGCAGACTTCTTTCAGTAGTGGAGAAAACCGACAGGGAATTGCCCTTGCGGATGCCATGGTGGACTCCGATGTGGTCTACATAAATGATGGTATGCCGACTAGAATGGCAATGAGGCCTGGCGTTGCAGACACAGCTATTGACTTGGCACTTGTCTCCCAGTCTTCAGTCCGATGTAAAGTGCACAGTTTTGAATGACCATGGGAGTGAACACATGCCATATGCAGTCCTGATCTCTAAATCCAGGAAAGTTTAGGCTGGGAGAGCACGCAAGACCTTCCGGTATGAGTGGACCGACAGCCTTCTTGGACACCTCAGACAGGGGGCATGTAACAGGACTGTTAAAACCCCTTTTTTGCAGCCCCCATGGTGGACCCCAGAAGTAGACCATGCTTGGAAAACAAAGAGAGCTACAGTGAAGCAGCTAAAGAAAGTGTGACAGACACCCCGAAGCTCACGAGAGGAAGTGGACACAGCAGAAAATGTCAAGAAAGACAAGGTGGAGGTTTTCAAGTGCTGGCTGCAGAGGCCAAAAAGGCAAAACTGGAATGTTTCTTGAAGGAGATTGGAAGTGATAAAACACTGCGAAAATTCTGGAAACTGCACAGGCAAATACAAAGAAAAGACAGCCTATGGCAGTAGAGAAGCTTCTTCCAAGAGGCCTGGGGAGCTGCAGGCTAGGAAAAGATACCTGGTCAAATGCAGCCACTTTTGCCTTTGACGTTTATGAGGGGTTCCATAGTAGACAGGAAACAATGGTGGCAGCGCTTGATCTCGAGGATGCGTACAATAGAGTTCGATATATTTTGATAACCGCACTGATGGAGAAGGGGGTCAATCCCTGGTTGGTGAACTGGATAGCGGTCGTCTTGCACTCTTGTCGGGTTGCTCTCCGTCTGGGTGCATGGACCTCAGAGCCACATATTTTAATCCACTGCCACAGAGATCCGCAATCTCACTGGTGCTCTTTAAAGTGTATACGAGCAAGATTGCAAACATAGAAGCACCAGGGGTTGGAAGGATACTAACATTTGCAGATGATATTCTTGCATATAGGCAGGAGAGAGATAGGGAGCAAACAGCCCAGGAGCTACAGGCGACAGAAGACAAAGTGATTGACTGTTGCACTGAAATGAGTGCTGTCATCCAACCGGAAAAGGCAGCTGTTTTGTGGTGCTCTCTGGACAACAGGATTGTGAGAACTGATGTTCCAAGCCTCACGATAGATGGCAGAAGCGTCAACAGAGAGAACAAACTGAAATATCTGGGAATCACATTTGACAGGAGCCTGTCCTTTAAGGAGCATGTGGAGAAGTTGTGACACGACCTCAAAAGGGACTCAATGCACTTAAAACTATGACTGCAATGGACACAGAGCAGAGAATGCTTTTCACACTATACCAGCACTTGATCCTCTCAGTGATTGATTATGGACTAGGACTGCTCACTGTCTCAAAGAGTCGTTGGTGAAATTACAGCGCATACAGAACGAAGCTATGCAGGTCATTCTGGGATGCACCAGAGACACCCCAGTAGTGTGTATGTATTACATCCTTGGTTTGCCGACTGTTGCTGGTAGGCTCAAGGTGACGCAGGCGAAGGAATACCTCAGAGTAGTTGTTGACATAGATCACCCGTTGCATGAGGCGCTTGACGCAGTTAAGGGTCAGCGACTGATAAGAGGGAAATCATGGATCGCTCAGGCGGAGGATATGATCAGACAGGTGTGCATCTTGGAGAACATTAGGCGAGGAGAGGAGTGGGTCAGAGTGCCAGCGGAGCAGTCAGACTTGTGCAGAGTTATAATCACACTGAGCCGGGAGTGCAGGGAGTGGCCAGCAGAGGCCACGGAAGTGGAAATCCAGCAACTAATTCAGGATAATGCTTGCTCGGGTGATGTGATTATATACACAGATGGTTCGGTGTTGAGAGGCAGGAGAAGTGCCTGGGGATTCTTAGCAAAAGCTAATGGTAGCCGTTTGGTGCAGGAGAACCTGGCATATGATACCACAACATATAGCTTAAGAATGGAGGTGGAGGCGGTCAGTGCAGCTTTCCGCTGGATGGGGAATACGATATACACACACATCCTGATTGTAACTGACTCAGAAAGCATGCTGAGTAGGGTGAGGACAGGCAAGCTTCGTGCAGAGTGGCTTGCTTTGCTTCGGATGTCATGGGTGACAAGCATCATCTGGATCTTTTCTCCGGGGCATGCTGGTGTGCTGGGGAATGAACAGGCGGACAGATTGGCTGGCTCTGCAAAACTTGGTGGAGTACTGATGCATAATAAGGCAGACGTGGCTGCGGCCTTGCAGGAGCACGTGAACACCTCAGAGGAGCAAATGGATCACCATGGTCTGGCAAGAATGCGACAGCGAGGGGTGACGAGGGGATCTGGCCGACGATCAATGCTCAGAGGAAAGGCGAGACAGACATATAATCAGATTGCTACTGGTACTATTAGTGTTGAAACTCTTCGCTGGCTGCTGGAGATGGGGACGGAGCACTTATGAGAATGCCACGAATGCTGTGATGTCGGTTCCTAAATCAATCAATAAATCAATCAAATCACCTAGGAAAATCTCCAGAACTGGCACCTGGAATGTTAGAATTGTGTACAAATACAACCAATCAAGTGGACATATCAAAAATTGTAATAGGAAAGTTCACACCAACATTAAAGAGCAAATGAACATATGGGCTGAATACTTTGTGGAACTTCTAAATAGACTGAAGTGGAGCTGGATATCAACTGTGAGAAACCATTCAAATAAGAAATTAGAAAACCTGTAGGATGGGAAAGTTGCTGGTCCAGATAGTATTCAAGTAGAAGCTATTAAAATCAATATAAACACCTTAACTGATTTACTACACTAATTATTTAAACCAATATGGGATACTGAAGAAATACTTGCAGACTGAAGAGAATGACATCAGGTGATGCTGCCCAAGAAAGGAGATTGGCAGGAATGCAGTAATTATACAGGAATAATGTTGATGCAAGTCCCTGGGAAAATATTAAGCAGGATCATATTTCAAACAAGAGATGCCACTGACAAACAACTAAGAAGATAAACAGGCAGGCTTCTGATCAAACAGATCTTGCACTGACTAGATAGCCCCAGAGCGCATAATAATAGAGCAAAGAACTGAAATGAAGTCGCCAGTTTATATTGGATCTGTGGACTATGACAAAGCCTTTGACAGCACCGATATGGAACCTCTTTGGAAACTGATATGAGACGACACAATTGTGTCCCACAGAAGATCATTCATCATCTCATCTCATCTTGTTCCTCTTGTATCTTACGCTGCTGAGGTGAAGCATAAACAGCGGGAGAGAATCCTAGTACAACCCTGGTCATGACATTATCAGTGTAACCCCCTCACGATTATACCAGTGTGCCTGCTGACAATTTAGAAGTAGATCTAAATTTGCTGTACACAGACAGAAACAAGACCAGGGACAACGAAAGATAGAAAAAGATCATGATTGTAACAAACAGTGTTACAGAGTCCTGAATGTGGAAAAAAAATATAGAAAAAAATAAGTGGTTCCAAATGCTGCTGTTATGTAGCCGGGGGGCGGAGTTGGGGTGAGCGCCCAACTTTGCATAAATACCCCATGGCTCGTGTGTTCATCACCTCTGCAGAAAAAGTCCAACTCCTGGCCTTCTCGTGGCGGGACTGTTTTAACTAATAGGAGAAGGGGCGGCAGCGAGTCACTGCCGCTGAGAAATAACCAGAACGCTCTAGGTGTGTATGCATGAACATGCATGTACAGACATATGTGTGCATGCCAACACACCTAAACTCGAGTAAGATCACAGTCTGCTCTAGTAAAGGAAAGGTGCTGAAGACAGAGGCAACCAGCCAGGAGGCGCACCTCAGAAATCAGGATACCACGCAATTGCGCCATGAAATATGTCGACTACTGCTAAATGTTATGGTGCTCGCCCTGCTTTGGAACCCCAGGCAGGTGCCTCGAAAGGGTCAAACAACAACTACTGGAGGTCCTTCTCAGATGTCCTGTCGAGCCAGGGGACCTGAGAATAGAGCGTCTGGCCATACTAAACAAAGACTAAAAATAATGCACTGGAATGTGGATGGAGACAGCAACACAAAAATAGAACTAGAAAACATCTTGGACCAAGAAAAAGTAAGTGTATGTTGCTAGCAAGAAACTCACCTCACTGAAAATATAGCCTTCAAAATCAGAGGCTACCAGTGTTACCGATCTCACCGAAAGGACAGGCGAAAGGGTGGGATACTGACCCTTGTAAAAAAATTAACATCACTGCTTCCCAAACTGAAGTTTACATGGAAGGGGCTGAGTATCAGACAAACTTAAGACAGGCAATACAGACCTACATCTGATCAATTACTACTGTCCAAGTGACCAACAACAAGCACTGGACACACTACCATTAAAAGAAAAAATGATTGTGTGTGGCGATTTTAACAGCCACTCGCAGAGCTGGGGCTATGATCGCATGGACCAAAGAAGAGAGAAACTGGAAGACTGGCAGGATGAGAATAGATTCATCTTGATTAACAAGCTGTCTGACCCACATACTTTCTACTCTAGATCATAGCACACTACAACCACACCTGACCTGGCTTTTCATTTACCAGACCTGGAGTGGAACATTACACGAATTGTTGGGAAATAACTTGATGGCAGTGACCGTCGGCCAGTCTTTCTAACTGTAGAAAATGAGCTTGTAAGTGAAAGCAGCACCCTCTCGAGGTGGAACTACAAGAAAGCAGACTGGGAAATGTACAAGAATGGCACTAGAATACTGGTTAGAAACCAGAATACTGGTTAGAAACCTGAACACTGAGAAAGACATAAATAAAGTAGTTGAAGAGTTTGGGAAATGCATACTACAGGCAGCACGAGAAACAGTACCAAGAGGAGCCCTTAAACATTATAAACCCTACTGGAGTATTGAGCTGGAACGGTTGCATAATGATGTGGAAGTGTGTAGAAAGCAAGCAGAGGCCAAACCCAACCAAGAGCACCACAATAAATTCCAGCACGCAACAGCCAAATTTCAAAGGGCTAAGCTGCAGGCTAGACAGAAAAACTGGCAGGAGAAAACAGAGTCACTGAACTTTGAAAGAGACAGGGAAGTTATGGAAGCTAATAAATAATCTTAACGATGAAGGCACAGGGAGAAACTCAAAAATTGCACTACATAAAGACGGAAACATCTTAACAGGAAAGCAAGCAGCTAACCATTTTGCGGGCTCATTCTCAAAAGGTAACAATATTGAAATTAGTCTGTAGAAAAAACAAGAGATTCGAGAGAAATGGCCACGTACAGGACAGAATGACATAATATATGAGGTTCTGGAGGCACCTATCACAGTCAGCGAACAGGAGCTAGCCATGTCAAAACTGAAAATGAGGAAGTCACCAGGAGCTGATGGTATCTCCAATGAAATGATCAGGAACCTAGGAACAGAGGCCAAAGCAAAGCTGTTGCAGATCTTCAATAACAGCTGGACCTTAGGCAGTGTTCCACAAGCCTGGAGAGAAGCAATCATGATACCCCTCCTAAAATCAGGGAAAGATAGTTCCATTGCCTCCAGCCAGACCAATTAGCCTCACCAGCTGTCTCTGCAAAACAATAGAGCGCATCATCAATCACAGACAACAGTGGTACTTTGAAAGTTAAAACATCCTTGTGCCACAGCAAGCTGGCTTTAGGCAGTGCTACTCTACTGAAGAAATTGAGGATGCATTCCAAAAGAAGCTGTGCTTGCAGCATGGATAGATCTGAAGAAAGCCTTTGAAAAAATCTGGAAAGAAGGTCTGATGAAGAAATTGAGAAACCTTAAAGTCAATGGCAGAATGTACAAATGAGTGAAAGCATACTTGCACAACAGAAGAGCCCGAGTACAGATAGACGGACTAAAGAGCAAGAAAGTACTACTGCGTCAGTGTTCCCCAGGGCGGAGTCTTGTCCCCCACACTTTTTCTTCATCAATGATCTTGTTGCTAATCTACCACATGAAATTAAAGCAGTAATGTACGCTAATGACCTGGTTCTATGGAGCACAAATGAATATGCATCAGTGGCCACCAGATCGCTACAAAGAGCTGTAGATACATTTGTTGCACGGGCAAAAAGATGGTGTCAGCATAAACACTAACAAGTGCAGCATCACTCTATTTACCCTCTCTCCAAAACAAAAGGCAGGGATCATCCAGACAAATGGAATACCCCTCAGAGAAGATAAAGAACCAACATACCTTGGAATAACATTTGATGATAGGCTGACATGGAGAAAACACATCAACAAAGCAGTAGCAAAACCCAGAAGGAAAATAGCCATCCTGAGAAAACTAAGTGGAATCACATGGGGAGCCAGTGGGAAAATACTTAGCAAAGTTTATCAACAGAGCATACGACCAAACCTCAAGATAGCAACAGAGAAATACTAAATACTAGCAATGGTACACAACCTGTGGTGCTATTGACAGATGCAAAATCAGTACTCGAGGCGCTCCTGTCTGGGAAATTGCCAGTACTAAGGACACTACTTTCTGAACTTAGCAGTCAGCATAAGGTCACCATAAAGTGGATACCATCCCACTGTGGAATACCTGGAAATGACAGAGCTGATTGACTGGCTAAGGAAGGAGCAAAAGAAGAACAGTCTGATGTGCCCGTTACATACCACCAAAAGAAAAGAATGATCAAATCAGTCAGAAAGCCACCAAATCCTGCTCAAGACGACTACCACGTTATGGACAGACCAGAACAAGTCATTATTCTGCGCCTCAGAACAAGACACAATACATTACGCAACCATATGTATACAAAATTCAAGACTGGTGAATCAGCCATGTGCACATATGGATTGGCATTGAAGACAGCAGAGCACATGCTCCAAGACTGCCCAAAATACAACATATCTAAGCAAACCTTCTGGCCTAGAGAAAAGACAGTGGAAGATAAACTCTATGGACCTGCTGAGTGAACTAAAAAAGACAGTTAAATTCATACAAGAGACAACATTGCAGTTATAGACATATTTCAAGTGAACGAAAGAAGAAGAAGAAGAAGAAGAAGAAGAAGAAGAAGAAGAAGAAGAAGAAGAAGAAGAAGAAGAAGAACGAATAAGTTGGAGGGTGGGGTGGGGGTGGGGGGGGGGGGGGGGGGGGGGGGGGGGGGGGGGGGGGGGCTGGGAGATATGGAGATGGTATTTATTATCTGCTGGTTTAAACAGACTAGAATCTAACAGCTGTGACATTTTGCTGACTAATCAAAACTATGGATACAATAAAAGATCCCTACCTTGTTTTAACAAGCAAAATTCCCTACCATGTATTAACTAGAAAAATTCCCTACCTTGTTTTAACAAGTAAAATTCCCTACCTTGTTTTATGTCTAAAAACTTGGCACTTTGCTGGGTCCAGCTGCCTCCTGTTCATAGCCTTCATTAGCCCATCTTTTAGAGTAGTTCCTTGATGTGCGACAACCTGTGAAGACAATATGATTTATGATCAGAATAACTAATGTCATTCTATGATATTATATAAGCTGACGACTGACTCACTGTTATGAACCGATGATTCATAATTAAGAAGTGAAAACTAAAATTACTTTCCACAGCACAGATTATCATAGGTGATATATTTTACAATCATTCTTTTTAATAATTACAACATGTATTAAATATCAACGCATTTAGAATGGAAAAACAAAATGCCTAATACATGGAAGTGAGGAATTAAAGCAGCCATGAGCATGATGTGTCGATTCCTTGAGTGAGCCCAGTCTCAGAGCACTGTGTGCTGGCTCTGCAATTATGGAAGCCTCCTTGGATATCGGAGAATGCCCACGGTCTGCCCCTGCATTCCCTTGAGGGTTGACCGTGATGTTTTTGACCGTTCTACCATGACCAGCTGAGATACGGGTGACACCACAACAGTAAGAGTCTAACGTCCCTAAAACCTCGGGAAGGCAAACCCGTAAAAACGCCTGCTGAAGTCGGATGTGCTGGCCTAAGGGCGCAAATAAATCAGGCACAATGCAAAAACGTCCAATTGAAATGTCCCTCGTGCTTAGAACAGCTCTGACTAACTAGTCTTCCAAATGGCCTTCGCGTCCGGAACAGCTCTGACTAGCTAGTTTTCCTATTGTCCCTTGTGCTCAGAACAGCTCTGACTATCTATTCTTCCAAATGTCCTTCGTGACTGGAATAGCTCTGACTAGCTAGTTTTTCTAATGTCCGTCGTGCCCGGAACAGCTCTGACTAATTTTTTTTCCAGACACAGCAGCTAGCACATGTTCGAACCGAAAGCTCACTGAGTGGATACCGTCTGCAGTCCGACCATTCCTGGTTTGTACGGGGAGCTGCCTGTAGCGATCAAAAGGCCAATTCATAGAAGTGAGGAATTAAAACAGCCATGAGCAGGACGTGGTGATTCCCTGGGTGAGCCCAGCACCAGAGCGCTATGTGTGGGCTCTGCAACTATGGAAGCCTCCCTGGATGGCGGATAATGCCCATGGACTGTCCCTGCTTCCCTTGAGGGCTGATCGTGAAGAATTCGAACCGTTCTAACTTGACCAGCTGGGATGCGGATGGCACCACAAAAGTGAGAGTCCCCCAGGAATGCAAACCTGGTCAAAAACGCACGCAAAAGTCGGATGTGTTGGCTTACGGGTCTAGGCCCAACGGTGCATAACAGTACACCGTAATTACATCTGAAAAAACTACTCCGGATGATTGAAGAAGAAAAGAAGAAGAAGAAGAAGAAGAAGAAGAAGAAATTAAGCAACATATGTTCTTTATACATGTCAGATTTATATTGTATTTAAAGATATTCCATTATTTTTGGAGTATAGCAAAAATGTTCAATTATGTTGACAATACATTAGTCATGTCACAAAATGTGTGGTTATAGATGATGTATGCTTTTTTGGTTTTCAAAATTAACTAAACATGTTTAATTTTTTTTTTTAATATGAACATTGAAATATTTAATAGCATTTACCATTTGTAAAATAATTTATTCATAATTTTTCTGCCAAGATGATATATTCTTTGTGTTCTTTCATTCTTCTGTAAAAGATTATAACTTTATTGATTGTTTATTTCACAGTTTTCAATTTGTTTATGTATCATTATTATCACTGGTCTAGTATATGAAAATATCAATATATCTTTTAGCTGTAAAAAAATTTTTTTAGATTAAAGCAAGTTAGTTATATGGCCTATTTTTTTCATTTATATGAAGTTTCTACAAATGTATCTTTGTATCTTATTCACGGTCTTAACTTATGTCAGAATTTATTTAAATTTGAACAGCTTGTCTTTAGAAATTGACCAGGTATCAGAAGCAGAGGCTGAATGTCAGTTTTTCTGTTGCATATTCTGTTTTTTTTTTTTTTGAGTCAGGTCTTAGTCAGATATGACTGAGCTACCGTATGAGAGTAGATGGTACTACCTGCTTTCTGTCAGCGCCGAATGTTGGACGGCGCTTACCAAACCCGACACCCCACATTGTGCCAACGGCTTCTGGCGGAAGAGCGCAATTGGGAGGGTACAAGCCTTATCCTGGTGCGAGGAAATGCATCCTAAAGACAAAATAGTCATGGCAGGGCAGACCAGGCCCTAAGCCTTGGTTGGCAGCTGGTCTAGGATCGAAGCTCCGACAGGCGGACAGTTAGAGCATTGCTTTGCTGATCCGGCAGCTTCTGCAGCTTGTCTTGTTCCAGATGTATAGGTGTCAACTTTCCTCTGGAGTGAACTAGGCAGGCCGAGAGAAGGATCATGCTGCATGGGCAACACATGGTTTCTTTATTTTAGCCCAGGCTTTGTGCTATGGAGAGGTAATAACTCCATCCCTGGTCTTAACCGGTCTCGGAATCAAAGCGAGAGGCAACTGTTACGGGTTATAAGTCCTTGTCAGTTGGCGTAGACATGGGGTGCCACGCGTTGCCTCTGACGGCGGGAGACACCTACAGGTGTCACTGATCAGCTACCGCCCACCTCAAGCTGGGCAGCCCCTGGCCAATTGGGTGCTGATCCACCACAGCCTGCCTGCTTCAATGGGTGCTTGGGGCTAGGACAAAATCTGAATCGCAGGCTGTAAAACCAATGCACCAGGTACTAATAAAAAGAATAATAGAAACCTCAAGCTACGGCTTGCAACCTGGAACTAAGAACCATGTGTCCAGGATTTTCCACTGACTTGACAAAATAATTACGATGTGAGAAAAATGGCTGTGATTGATGCTGAACTCAATCGCCTTAACATTGATATTGCTGGCCTGCAGGAGACTCGCCTCGCTGAGGTAGGGTCACTCAGGGACAACAATTACACCTTAATTTGGAAGGGTAGAGGGCAAGCAGAAAAAAGACAACATGGTGTGGGCTTTGCAGTGAAGAATTCGCTACTGGGAATGATTGATATCCCAGCTGGAGGTAATGAAAGATTATTATCCCTGCGCTTGGCAACCTCTTGTGGATTTGCCACCATTATCACTGCATATGCACCGACACTCGATTCCTCTGATGATGTGAAGGATACGTTCTATGAGGAGTTAGACTCCGTGATCAAGGCAGTTCCAAAATCTGACTACATTTATATGCTCAGTGATTTCAATGCTCGTGTGGGCAAGAACTCGAGTTCATGGCCAGTGTGCCTTGGAAAATACAACATCGGTCGCATGAATGATAATGGGCAAAGGCTGCTGGAGCATTGCAATAGAAATGACCTATGTATTACAAACTCCTTTTTTAAAACAAAAGAGTTGCATAAGGTCACATGGAAACATCCAAGATCCGGTCATTGGCATCAGCTGGACTTCATTATCACACGGAGACAACATCTGAACCATACATCATTAACTCGAAGTTACCACAGTGCTGACTGTGATACAGATCATTCTTTGGTTGTTGCAAGGGTTAGACTGAGACCACAGAGAATCTACACAGCTAAACACAAATCTAGCCCCAGGATTAATATTATTAACACTCACGATCCTGGAAAGTGCTTTGAATTTCAACAGCAACTTGAAGACGCTTTCACTGATACATCAGAAAATTGTATAGTAAATGATAAATGGAGTAAACTTAAGGAAACTATTTATAAAACAGCGGTAGGGGTTTACGGCACTGTGGATCATAAGAGGCAGGACTGGTTTGCGGCAAACAGCCAGACACTGCAGCCCTTGATTGATAAAAAGAAGATAGCTCTCTTAAGAAACAAGGAAAGACCAACGCGTAACACTCTGAGTGAGCTGAAGCAAGCAAGGAAGGATGTGCAAAAGGCTGCCAGGCAGTGTGCAAATGACTATTGGATCAAGTTATGTGAGTCCATTCAAATCGCAAGTGATAAGGGAAACATCAGAAGCATGTATGAAGGGATAAAGAAAGCCTGTGGTCCAATGATCAAAAGAAGTGCACCATTGAAAACCTTGACTGGAGAAATCATCACTGATAAGAAACAGCAGATGGATAGATGGGTAGAACACTATTTGGAGCTTTACTCAAATGAGACCAAACTAGCGGATGGTGCCCTCAACGCCATAGAGGCTCTACCAACTCTTGACCACCTGGACACACTTCCCACAATAACAGAAGTTAAGTGTGCTATAAATGAACTTGCGTCTGGCAAGGCTCCAGGTAAGGATGGGATTCCAATAGAGGTAATCAGGAGTGGGCAAGACACACTCACTCTACAGATCCACCAGCTAATAGAGCTATGCTGGCGAGAAGGACAAGTCCCACAGGATTTCAAAGACTCAAACATCATAACGCTGTACAAGAACAAGGGCAATCGGAGCGACTGTAACAACTATAGGGGTATCTCACTTCTGTGTATTGTTGGGAAAGTATTTGCCAGAATTGTTCTGCACAGACTTCAAGTCCTGGGAGATCAAGTCTACCCCGAATCACAGTGCGGCTTCCGTCAGAACCGGTCTACCATTGATATGATATTCTCATTGCGACAGATGCAAGAAAAATGCCGGGAACAAAATCAGCCACTGTTTATTGCCTTCATCGACCTCACAAAGGCATTCGATTTGGTCAGTCGTGAGGGTCTGTTCAAAGCACTAAAGAAGATTGGCTGCCCACCAACTCTTCTGTCCATTGTGGAATCGTTCCACACAGGCATGAAGGGTATAATCAAGTTTGATGGCTCAACTTCAGAAGAGTTTGAAATCAAGAGTGGAGTTAAGCAAGGTTGTGTACTATCCCCCACCCTCTTTGGGATATACTTTTCATTTCTACTGAAATATGCCTTTCGTGATCAGGATGACGGTATATACATTCACTCACGCTCAGATGGTGGCCTCTATAATGCTCAGAGATTGAAGGCCAAGACCAAAATTAGGAGGGTACTAATCAGAGATTTACTTTTTGCGGATGATGCTGCGATTACGACCCACTCTGAGGAAGAATTACAACATCTACTATCTGCATTCTCCAATGCTTGTTCTGAATTTGGTTTAACAATTAACAAAAAGAAGACACAGATTATGTCACAAGGTGCACATGGTGTACCATCAATCTTTATTGACGACGCCGAACTGGAGATAGTAGACCATTTTACATATCTAGGAACAGAGGTAAATAGTAAATTATCCCTTTATCAGGAAATCAACATCAGGATTGGCTTGGCAAGGCAGCAACAACAATGAACATGTTAGCAAAAAAAGTATGGGAGAACAGGAAGCTTACTGCCAAAACAAAAGTCCTCGTCTACCAAGCCTGTGTCCTTAGTACTCTTCCTTTATGGCAGTGAAACCTGGACAACTTACTCACGCCAAGAGAAACGTTTAAACAGCTTTCATATGCGGTGTCTGCGAAGAATACTTGGTATTAAGTGGCAAGACAAAATCACAAATACTGAAGTATTGGAAAGATCAGGTTGTGTGACGGTGTATTCCATGCTCAGTCTTCGTAGACTTAGATGAATAGGACATGTTAGGAGGATGGATGATGGTAGAATACCAAAGGACATCTTTTTTGATGAATTACAGACGGGTAGGAGATCTCAGGGTCAGCCTCTACTACGATACAAAGATGTGTGTAAGCGGGACATGACTGATACAGGCATTGATAATGCACATTGGGAGCAAGTCGCCGCTGAACGTGTTGCATGGAGGGCAACTATCAGAAATGGAATAAAGACAAAGGAGAAAATGATTGCAGATAAAGCACACACAGAGCGTGAGAGACGTAAGATGGTGCAAAATGGTGGAAATGACCATGTTTTAACATGCATCTACTGTGGGCAAACATTTGCAGCAAGAATTGGCCTTACCAGCCACACTCGCCACCGCCATGGGTCGTAGTTATTAAGCCTTTTTGAAGCACAATGTAACAAACTATCGTCTGTTAAGACGAAAAGGTGCCAATGAAAATGGAAAATATACCATTTAGAATGGGAAATAGACCTGCACCTTTTTAGAAATATACCATTTAGAATGGCAACTGCACCATTTAGAATAGAAAATGTACAATTAAGAATGGCAACTGCATTATTTAGAATAGCAAATATACCATTCAGAATGGGAAATAGACCATTTAGAAAATTGAATAAAATAAAAGTGACAAAATGCGTGTTTAAAAAAAAATTGAATTTTGTGCTTGCTTTGTTTATGAATATTGCAATTGATGAGATATCAGCACTGAGCTTAACCCTTTACAAGGCAGAACGGCCATTTACGTCCGATACCGTAAACGGGCGGAACGTCCCAAACCGCCCGATACTATTATGCATTGTAAAAACGCGATCTCTCAGCTTTCCGATACTTCCGACGGCTACTTTCGCTTTCACCTTTAGCTTGACAACGTGGCCGCCATTTGTAAGCACGTACTATGAATTTGAACGGACTTTTACGTACTTTTTTTGAAGGTTTTTGGGGTTTTTATGCTTAGTTTTTCAAAATGAATTTTGGCGATTCTTCAAGTGATAGCCAAGATTTCGCTAGGTTCAATTTAAATGACATTAAAGGGCACAAAGTTGACTATTAATCGCAGCTAGATATCAGTGAAAAGTGTTACTTTGCATTAGCAGTCGTGAGTCGGAATTTAAACAAAGTGATTATGATTCTGAAAATGTGTTTGTAAATTGCCGTATAGATGACGGAAAATCACAAACTGTATGCTGTATTTCGTAAATATTTGTGTTCATATATGGATTACCGACAACAATCACACGAGTAACATATTCTGGATGCTTTTCCCTTCATTATGTTGTTTATTTAACTAAAATCGGTTGACCCTATTTGTGATGTTTTTACTAACGCAACCCAAAATTTTACTGAACCTGAAAAAATCTTGCCCGTTCAGGGCTAAAAAACGGACAAGTATCTGCCCTGTAAAGGGTTAACACTTGAAGAGCAGCCTCTGAAAGATTTTTTTCAGGCCATAAATACAAAAATTCTGTAGTTTTAAATAGAAAACCACAATGTTTATATACTGCTCCATTTTGGTGCTCATCTTGATCAAGTGATTTGAATCATGGGCAACAATCACAATTTAAAAAATGTCACCTATATGCAACTAACTTTGCTGGATCTGCACCAATGGGTGGTATATGATAACGTAGATGTGGTAAGGGCCCTTTGGAATCATATGTATAGTGTGAATGAACAGATAAATCATCACAGCCCGAGAGAATGGAACGGAAGGGGCTGATCAGAAGATCTGGCCAACAATCAGTTCTTCGATAAAAGATCAGACGGAAACAATCAGACTACAACGGGTATCATTAGTATTGGGACTCTTCAATGGTTGTTGAAGTTGAGGACGGAGCACGAAGGGGAATATACAGAGTGCTATGACGTGGGTTCTTAACTCAACAACAACTCTTTTAATGGAATAATGGGATAGCTTTAAGCAAACATGTTTGCTGCCAGTATAGAGAGCCACACATATTCAAAATTGTACAAGTTAATGGGTGTCAGATCAGGCCAGGATGTTATTATAAGACTAATGCTTCTTGGCCTGCGCTGCCCAAGCCTACTTCACATGCATCCCTATCAGTCCAGGAAGTTTTGAGTTTAAGCCTAACAGGCAGTCATATGAGATGTGACAACAAATTATATAACGGCATAGGTGTCAGTTTGCATTATTTGCTTAGGGAGGGTAAGCCCTGGCCATCTATTCTTTCGTGCACTGACGTCTACAAAAACATGATGGTCCTAACACTTCAAATATACACAGCTGATTCCTGCTTAAGGAATTTAGTATTTTGTTTTAAATCAACATTTCCTGTCAGTAGGAAGCAACTTGCAAGGAAGTTCAAGATTTACTAACTATGGGGACACCTGCAAATGAACATACCTGCAACCATATTATGAACCACACCCCGACAGGCTAAGAAAGCAACAGGTAAATTAGTTGGTTCTTTTGGGCTCTCGCTTTGAACTCAAGCGTAGTCCATACACACTACTTTTAGTAGTGCTGGACTGAATTTTGCGTGTGGATTAGCTTTACCTGTCAACAGTGTCCCTCGCCATCAGGTGAACCCACTCCAACTTCAGAGGTACTTGTAATTAACATCCCCAAGTCAAGGATGATAGGTCAACATTTTAGTCCAACTGTCTGGTGTAGGGGTTAAACCCCTTACCTCGGCATCAGCACACCGGATGTGTAAGAACATATGTTCTTATCCATTCGGCCACGCCGACCTATGGTAAATAACTGTGTGTGTTGTTGCACACATTAAAAAATCCCTTGGCAGTTGGAAATCGTAAAAGAGTAGCCTAATGGCGCTGCCCGGAAAAAAATTTCTAGTTAAAAATCTACCCAAAGTATTTCAGGATCCTCGCCGGTGCTACGAGTTTGTGCACTGAGCTGAGTTTCTCCAGACTCAGGTTTGAGTTAGGAGAAGAACGGAGCACTTATGTGTTACACCCGTGTGCCATGATGTTGATCCATCGACTAAACTAAACGGTAAATAAGTTAAACTGAAGGAGAACCGAAAACTACTTACTGTTGTTACCATGTTATTAGGCAGATGAGCTTTGATATGATTCGTTGCGCGGGTACGAAGCTGAGGACTTCGCTCGCCTACATTCAGCCGGAGGTTGCTGGTAGTGTGATTAGGAATAAGAGGGAGACCAGGCGAGGAGGGTTCGTCAGACTGATATCTGTTATGGGGTGGTGAAGGTGGTGGCGAACCACCTCCCACACTCATCTGCTCCTGCAACCTTTGTTCTCTCAGCTGATACTCGTGGATTTTATTGGCTAACTCTTCATATTCCTGGTAGGGAAACGGAAAAATTAAAAGCATATATATTGTTTGCCTTTCTTCTAATTTCAGCTCCAATATTTCTTTTTGGGTGATCTTTCACTTTGAACGCAAGCATTGTCCATACACATGCCACTATTTCTAGTGTTCTAGGCTGATTTTTGCTTGTGGATTTTTTTATTTTTTTTGCATATCCTATACAGGACATCGCTGTCAACACCAGCATCTTTCAGCTGTATGTTGATTTCTTGGCAAGATTATGCTCAGCAGTTTGCCATTGCTTTCTGAGCGGCCGGCTCACATACCCCGTAAGTTACCGATGCGATTCGAACCACTGCTGATTCTCACCGTCATCACGTTACCGACAAGAGTATACAAGATTACGGAGAAAAGTCATAACCTCTAAGCCACGAAGCCGGCTGCTTGTGGATTAGCTTTCCCTATTTCCAGTATCAATCGTCATCAGGTGAACCCACACTGGCTTTAGAGGTATTTGTAATTTATGTCCCCAAATCAATGATGAGAAGTCAACATTTTAGTAACTGGTGTAGGGATTGAACCTGCAACCTTGGCATCAACACATCGGATGCTTAAGAACAAGTGCACTTACCCATTCAGCCATGCTAACCTCCAATGCTACTGGTGTTTTAATTGGCACCTCGTGGCAGCCAGATACCAGTCCTACTCAGGTGACAACTTGCACTCTTGCCAGTCGGGAACAGCGGTGATGAAGCAGCAAAATGCTTGCCTACAGCCTGGTAATCATGTGTTTAAATACACATCGATAATTTGTCCCAAGTCACCCCAGCATCAAACGGGCACTAAGAAATGTCTTGGGAAGACAACAGGAATGGTACTGACCACATCAGGATTGTACTGTCCAAGCAAGCGATAGTCTCTACAACCACTGATTCTCCCTGGAGGCGAGAGGGTGTGTATTTGTATACACACCCAAGTTGAGCTGAGTTAAGAACCAACATCACTGCACTCAGGACATTCCCATAAGCGCTCTGTCCCCTCGTTTAACAGCCAGCGAAAATTCACACTAATAATCGTTCCCACTGCTATCTGATTAAAAATTCTCCTGGTTTTCCCTCATCAGTTTAGAGATTCTTCCAGAACCCCTGCTGATCTTCTTTCCACATAAAGGTTCGCAATCTGTTCCCCCGCCTTCTCCACCTGGTCCTAAAGGCGCATGACCACCTCTACCTTGTTCATAGGTAAGCTACCACCAAGAGGTGCATTCCCTGCCAGACTATCAGCCTGTTCATTCCCCCACAATCCTGCATGGCCAGGGCAAAAAATCCATACAATTCTCACAATTGTGACCTCTGAAGCGAGGTGAGCAATCCCACATGAAGCATTCCTTTCTCTACCTTACTAAGCATACATCATCATCAAGTGCCGTGCCGGCTGGCATAGGCGTTCATGGCTCTCCACAGATCTTGGTCTTTGGTGTTCTGGATCAACTCTGCTGATGATATTCCTCCATGCCACCATCTCAATCCGTCCAGCATCATTTCTCTTGGTCTGCCTCTGCCTCTCTTCCCCTCGATCTTTCCAGTTGTCACGATGTTCTCCAATGCCTCTCTTCTCATCACATGACCAAAGAAAGCTGTTTGTCTCTTTCTTATTGTTGTATGTAGTGTTCTAGTTTCATTAGCCTCTTTCAGGCAATCGTTGTTAGTTACTCTGGCAGTTCAAGGAATTCGCAACATTCGTCTTAAAAACCACATCTCTGTTGCTTCTAAGTTCTTCCTAATTTGTTCATTTACATTCCAAGATTCGCTGCCATACAGCAAAACTGGTTCTATATAGCATTTACCTAAGCATACATACCAAAGTAAAACATGATGCTGAAGCACAGACCCACTGATACCTTACACAACTGACAATACAATTAACAAACGTCTTCTTTTTCATACAGATCACAGTAATGGCATGTGCTGCGCTATGACTGTCATCAATGACAGAATCGACACTTACTTGCACATATATTGATGGCGGATGTTGATGTTTACCAAATTCTTCATTCATAGCTTCCAGCTTTTTACGTGTCACCTTAATGACACGCTGAATATTTTCAATCTGTAATGACAGAAACAATTGTTTTATTCAATAAATGGATTAACACAGAATACAACATAGTGAATACATATACAAAGGAACAACTGTATTATAGTAAGAGACACAGATTCTCAACCTGGAGTTACACCCAATCCTCATGGACAATTGAGAATTAATCTGGATCTGCACTCCAGGTCTGAAATTTGCTTTGTAGTAGAGTGCATAGCTGATTCAAAGAATGCCTGGTTAAAATCAAAATGTAGACAAATATTCACGATCCCTTGATTCGCAGTGTGGATCAGATACCCAACCTTCTCAGATAAGGGAGGTGTATGTTAAAAATACCTGAACAGTTGGAAATCTCAAAGAATAGGGTGGATAAACCACTTCCCAGGCTAAATGCTGAAGGTTGATGCTTCCATTGTAATAGTTCCACATTCCATGTTTGGATCATGGGTTCATTTGACTGCCCAGGTCATTCTGGAGTGTGCAGAATGAGAAGGCAGATTCATTAGCCTCAAGGACATCTATGATGAACATACTATCTATAAGAAGGAAATTCAAAGTCTGTGATCAAAAGAAAGAATAGTGACAAGTTTAGATGAACAGACTTCTTCAAAGCCACTGGAGCCTCGATTTAGCTGCAGTCCTGCCAAGAGATGGTGCATTAGAGGATGATGGCTCAGGCACACATACAGTGTACCACTGAAAGATCACTAATCACAAACTGTGTAACTTACTAGGGTAGACGGAGCACTCATATGTCTACCCTGAGTGCTGGAATGCCAGTTCTTAATAACCAATAAGAAAATGCCTATAATCTTATAGAGAAAGCCTACTTAGAAAGCTCAATCTCATAAACCTCATTAAACTCAAATATGTTATTGCAAACACTGACAACAGTCAGGTTGAATTACCAGAGAAAATAACCATGTACACAGGCAAACATGAACCACTTCTATCAATAATCAAGCACTGAAAGCTTGCCTGATTTGGGCATGTCATGAATCCCTTTAAAAAAAAAAAAAAAACAGTCTTTCAGGAAACAGACAATGGAAAATGGAAAAGAGGAAGATGAGAATACTGGAGTGAGACCATCATATAATGAAGATCATGGTATTCCTGCACTCACGTGCATAGCTGATGACAACAGTGTAGGACTCTGAATGTTGATGCTTCCATCATGGCAGCCTTACAATCCATGACTGGAATTACAGATGATGATCAGATCTGATCAGGATGATCTTAACTGATCGGATTCATTGGGCTCCCAAGATCTGTAGTGTCACTTATCTAACATGGTTTCTTTAAGTAAAAAGAAACTCATTCTACTATAGAATATATCACTGTAGCTCAAGAGCCAAGTTGGCTAAGACAGGGAGGCAGTTAATATATTGTTTATGGAGAAATTACATATAATTGTGAACAAGGGGCAAGTTTCCTCATAAGAAGAAACACTGAAGATTCCTTAACAGATTTCAGTGCGTCAAATAGAGAATCAGAACATTAAGAATGAAAGAAAGACTTGCAGTGTATTTTTTAATATGCTCAAGATAATAACACTCAAGATGAAAATGGTGTACAAAAAGATGACATGTAAAGACAATGTATAAGCATTGTGTCACTTGTTAGTACCTCCACGACATCCTCACTGAAAGCATCCAAAATAAACATGAAAGTGAACAAGCTTATTTATGTTCATACAAATACAATTTCACAACAGTAAGCCACTGGGTCGCCAGCTTCTTATTTATACTCAGACCAAATATTAAAAAGTAACTGATGCACACACATTGTTTTAGACTCAGTGGGGAGGCCCATTCACATCTTTCCTTGAACAGAAAGATATATTTGAGAAGTGAACTTAGCAAGTTAGCTGCTAAAAATGAACTATACTTCTAAGGGTGCCATCCCACTGTGGTGAATCCAGAAATGAGAGGGCAGATGAAAGTGCCACGTTAGACTTATTGTTGTGATGTCGCCCACATCTCAGCTAGTCAAGATAGAACGATCATCGACATCACGGTTAATCCTCAAGGGAACGCAGGGGCAGACCATGGGCATATCCAAGGCTATCCAAGGAGGCTTCCATAATTGCAGAGCCGGCACATATTGCTCTGAGACTGGGTTCACCCAAGGAGTTGCGACATCCTGCTCATGGCTGCTTTAGTTCCTCTCTTCCATGTGTTGGGCATCTCGATTGCCACTGGTCGCTCAAGCACACACCAGGAACGGTCAGACTGCGGGCGACATCCACTCGGTAAGCTTTTGCTTTTGACTTCGGACCACGCAATGGATTCGCTAGCTGTGCGTTCCATTTCGTGTTATTGAGACGTTTTTTCACTTTTGTCTACACTCTATGTGTTAGATACAGACAGTTTTCGTAGCCATTTCATTCGACTGGGACACTTTCTGCATTTTTTATTCTCGCTCACGAGGTAGGCTACATGTGCTGCCGGCTCAGCACCTTACCTCTGTGTAGCAGTGGGCGAGAAACGGCCAGGCCCTCTCATCCGGGAATCCGTCATATCCCCCAGCTGAGAGCCTTCAACCACAAAGTATCAGAACTGGGCATGTAGCGTGCTCAGTATCTACCTCTATTTATCGGTTGGTGTGTATCGGCCCGGCTCTCAGATCCCCGGGTTTGTGGCTTAGAGGCGTTCAGCCACAGCCCTCGACAGAGAGCCTTAGAGTATTGTCCAGACCAAGGTCTTCTGCCTTCGTGTACCTGATTTAATCTTTTGACTGTTATCCTCAGTCTACCTGCAGAGCAGCAGGTTGTGTCTCTCTTAGTCTGGCCCCTATCCCATAAGCTGTTCGATATGTAGTTTTCATCCATCGGCAAGCAGATGGGGTCAATGGGACACTCAAGCTCCCCCACCACGGCAAGGTGGAGACACATCGGGGGAGGGTCAATGGTTTTAAGACCACGAACAGGACATAACAAGCATATGTACAAGCTTTGCCTCACTGATTCACCAATATGCTCATGCGGACAGAGTGAACAAACTACAGAGCATGTTATCCAGGATTTTCCCCAGTACAGCCAGTTAAGAAGGGAATATTGACTTATTGAGATGGTGATGCATTAAAAGCTGTATGGATGAAAAGAGGAGTTCTAAAAACAACTGTTGACTACACTGCCAGAACTCATCTATTGGTGTAAACATGATAGAATGAACACACACAAAAAGATGAATGATTTTAAGATAGTTTTTAATTGCAATCTTATTGAATTCTTAATCAGTTATGAATAGAATTAGTGAACTGCTGTGAAGTTGTGGAAATGTAAATAATGTAACATAACATGAAATAATGCAGCTTTACAAAACACAATTGTCGAAAACATAGGACGTTGCGGTGACTAGCCATCATCAGCAAATATACAAAACACAACATATAAACATGAGGAAGTCACTACAATGACTATATTAAGGCACAATAACTGACTGAGAATAGTTAATGTAGTCAATGTCTTCAACGTGTTTATATGGTGTGGTTTGCTGATGAAGGCTAAGCGCTGCAATGTCCTATGTTTTCCGCAACTGTGTTTTGTAAAGCTGCATTACTTGGTGTTATTTTAAATTGTTAATCAAGGTATGAACATTTTAATATTACAGTGGTAATGTGACCTTTAACTTCATTTTACAACCCGTGCTAAACAAATTTATGGTTCACATGGTTTGCTAAATTATTAATTAATGTTTCAGGGGTTAATTCAGGGCTAATTTCTTAAAGAAAAATTAATTGGCAGCTATCTTAAATTGTTAATCAGGTCTGAATATTTAATGTGAAAGCAGCAATGAGACCTTTTTCACTAACCAAATTAAACAAGTTTTAACACAATGTTACATTATTTTGTTCTATTTATACTAATGGACAGCAATTCTGAACATTAATGTGATCATATAACACAATATTTTAAAAAATAATATTTTTTTTTTGCGCTCGCTCTCTTTGAATTCAAGCGTAGTCCATACACACTACTTCTAGTAGTGCTGGAATGAATTTTGCATGTGGATTAGCTTTCCCTAACACTCGCCATCAGATGAATCCACTTCGACTTCAGAGGTATTGTGATTTACGTCCCCATGTTAAGGGTGATTTTTTTTTTTTAAGTTGCATATCCCTTACAGGTCGTTGCAGTCAATACTAGCATTTTTCAGCTGCTGTTGATGTTCTTGGCAAGATTACGCTCAGTAGTTTGCCACTGTTTTCTGAGCGACCAGCTCACATACCCTGTAAGTAACCAACGCGACGTGATCCGCTGCCAAATCTTGCGCAGCTGTGTTCCTCACGTGGATATATGGAATTACGGAGAAAGTCGTTAATCCCTTCATCAGGGAGCCCGCCATTTTATTTCAACTGTCCGGTGTAAGGGTTTAAACACCTTACCCCGGCATCAGCACGAGTTCTTATCCATTCAGCCATGCTGACCTACAATTATTTATTTGATTGTCTCACTACCACGAATACAGTTATATATGGCTGCAATGGTGTTTGTTCACAAACAAACAAAATTATTGCGACTGAAGCATTAGAAAACAAGATATTTTATAACAGTGCTCAATCACTATCAGCATCTTGCTCTTGTTCTGATTAAATTTTATTTTATTTACCAATAATATTTCTGCTAAGTTACATAGACCTGATGGGGGTATCCTTGGATTGTGCTTTTCAGAAATCAAAAGCTATCAACTTATGCAACAAACAATTTAGAAAATGGTACTAAAGTATATATGCCTTTAATTTACGTCATACACAAACAATTCTCGGCATAGAAGAACTGACGTAGAAACTTGAATGAGGTAACTAACCGACGTTTTGAAGTGCTAACTATGCAGGTTCCATAATTAAATAATATATTATGTTGTTACTAAGAACCTAGTTTGAGTTATTTGTGTGTATGCTATGAACTAGTTCGTGTGTATAGTAATAGTGTAGTATACAGAGTGAGATAGTGCCATTAATACCAGAAACACACGACCATCAGCAAATACAACAAAACCAAAATATTGCAATTTTTTCTACGAACAAATTTCTTCGTTTTGTTTTCAACAACAAAGTTGAATAATGACTATGTCTGTACACAGGTCCAAAATTGAACATCTTTGACCACAGAAAGACAGTGAAATGAGTGTACCTCCTCCTGGAGATTGCCTGAGACGTAAGATTCATCTCCTTTAGATCCTATTGTGAAATTAGGTATGTCTCCGTTCATACCTGGTTGCTCTACAACCGCCATAATATCTACAATGATGGATTACATCACGTCACCTGTTAAATTATCTCCGAATCTCGCTTGTTCGGTCAACAATGGCGAGACTGCGGTTGTTTACGTTGATGTTGTTTGTTTATGTTATTATGTCACAAACGTTCGCCTACTCAAATAAAACCCAGTCTTTGATTCTGAGGCAGAGTTGCGTTCTCTCATCTGATTTCTTTGACTAGTTTCTTTTCGTTGTATAGCAAGAATATAATGAGGTCTCTTTGAGGAAACGAAAAGGTGGAAGTTGGTAGGAGAAGTTGTGTTATTTTGAATACTGAAGACACAGAAAAAGTGGAACTGAAGGCACAGAAAAGTGGAAGTTGGTGGATAACTATTATAAAGTTTAAATATACAACACACACATTCCCACAGGTCATTTAAATTGTCTGTCGGGGTAATTTTAATCTGCCTATCGTGTCTTCTTGTTTTAGTTTATGATGTGTCACTTCTGCAATTTGCACCTGATAAGCTGCAGCGAATTGTATAACTATATAAGTAAGTAGTATAACTACCCCTATAAGGCAATAAAATGTGCCACCAATTAGTATTACTTCTTCATCATTCAAATTCATTACGGGAAAACATTGTTTTGAAACTATATTATCGTGGTGTAAAGCTAATAGGAGTAAAACGCTTTCGGGTTATGACCTGTAACAATTGCTTTACAAATAAACAAAGAAAATAAGGGAGAGGGGGGGTTTAATGATAATTATCGACCTCCTGCCGTACATGCTCAATCGGTAGAGGTTATTACTTTATGCAACGAATTACAAGGCGAGCAGATTGATATCCGTTACAAGTGGACACAAAGGGGTTAAGATTTAAAATAATAACACGATAACAAAACCTATGGTCTTGACTCAAGCAACATGCAGTGAAAGTAAACAGGACAACCTTGAAAGATAGACAAAGTTAATTATCTGAAATCAATATTTTTAGACGATGAACTGTATAAAATAGAAAAGTATTGCTTTAAAAAAAAAAAATCAGCATAGTAATAAAGTGTAGAATAACGCACGTAGAAGAAGTATTCAGAATGATGATGAACATTCCGTGCTATAGTCGTTCTATGTAATATTTGTTCTATGCAATGGATGTTTTTTTTAAGGCACCATAGTTCTAAAAACATAGTTCTAGTTGAAAACCAACGCAAAGCTGTCTACTTCCAAATCGCCCGCAGCTGTTTTTCGAACGTGGTGTGTGGGATTACGAATTGCATTCGTATCCCTTTCACCACAGAGCAGGCAGGTCCATAAGGGAAGCAAAGAATAATAGCACTGTAACCTACTATACATACCGTAAGAGACGACTAAGGAGGTTCCACGTGAGACTGACTACCTCATCCCGCAGACAACTTTAGCTGCCAAATCCAACCATTTATAAATAAGTCTGGTGTTTGCCCATCAAGAATGATGATGACTATTTATGCCTTCCAGTGGGGTTAAAAGTTGGGAGCCGTGAGTTCTAAGATGGCTGGTAAGGCGCCTATTTTGGCTCGAAATGTTCTTTGACGATTGTGAAGAATGACTTGCGCGATGAATTTGATTTAGTGAGGAAGAGTTGCGCAATTCGTCGACCATACTCTCTTGCCTGAGTCCATCTGAATCCAGTGGCAAGACAAGTCATGACGACTGGAGACAAATACAGGTGCAATGGATGACCAGGGCGCTCTACGTGGCTTGCCGTGGTCATTACGTCCCACGACGCTTTGCAGGTAAACGCCGTCTTGTCCGTTGAATCATCAATGATTTCTTCCGCGCAGTCTGCCGAACCCTGTCTTTACATGCCGTGGTGGCAATCCCTAGTTCACCGATTGATTTAACGCCGAATCGATGACCCCTATCTGTTTTGCTGCTGGCTTGTCACAGCCTATGTCCGGGGGGAGGGGAGGGGGGAGTGGCCGTTGTCGCATGCTGACAGCTACTAGGAGCCAAAGGCGTGGTAAATAAGTCTACAAAGAGCTTAACGTGGATTGGTTAAAGTAAAAGCCAATGCTTCATTGGGCAATTAAAGTGAAAATAAAAAGAGAAAAGAAAATAACAACCAGAATCATATGGACGGGTCATAGCCCAACAATCAAATGCTTATCGTCATCATGAGCCTTGCCAAATGGCGTTGACTTTAACTGTCTCCCCTTGGTGTCCTTGATCACTTCCTTTGAAGATATTCTCTCTATATTATTCATGGTCATTTCTCTCGGTCTATATATGTCTCTTCCATCGCTGATCTTTCTAGTCGACATGATGTTCTCCAGCGTCTCCCGTCTTATCACAGATGAACACTTTTAATTACTTTTGTTTTGTTGCTACGCACTTCCGCCGTCTATGTCGCGAAAGAGTTACGAATGCAATTCGTAATTCCGCATACTTCGTTCGAAACACAGCTGCGGGCGATTTGGTAGCAGACTGCCTAGCGTTGGTTTCCTCACATACACACACACACACACACACACACACACACACACACACACACACACACACACACACTGTTCTACTTTCATTCTAATTTCCCAGATAATAGTTTAGTTACTTTGACTGTCCAAAGTATTCGTTGCATTCGTCTCAGAAAGCACATCTTTGTTGACCCCTGACTCGTCCTAATTTGTTCATACACATTCCAAGACTCACTGCACTGCAACAGAACAGGTTCGATTTAACATTTCGGGATTATCTGTTTGACATTTAATGAAAGTGACTTATTACATACAAATGCTTTCATCTTCTGAAATGCTGCGTTGGTTTGGCTCATTCTGCTCTTAATCTCTGTCATACACTTCCGTATGATGTTAGGCTTTCCCCCAAAAATGTTAGTGTTCTTTTTTTTTTTTCACTTGGTTAAGTATTTTCCTTTCTAATGTAATATCACACTTTGGTGTTATTTTCATATAATTATTGTTTTAATTTTCTTCGTGTTTGCACTCTATACTGCCACAACGTTTATCAGCTATTTTTACTATTGCAGAACGTTTGCTTTTTGAACTATTCAATACTGTGTCATCTGCATAACAAAGATTGCGTATACTACACCTGCAACTTGCATTCCTGGTCTATCTTTTATCGCTCTCGTTGATATTATTGAGAGAGAGAGAGAGAGAGAGAGAGAGAGAGAGAGAGAGAGAGAGAGAGAGAGAGAGAGAGAGAGAGAGAGAGAGAGAGAGAGATACGTATGTTTGAGTTGATATCTTAAAATAATATTTTGCTTTCTTTCTTGTAGTTTGGTTTGAGAGATCGCTATTTTTATGTCATCATAAAATTTGTGTTTATCTTCTATAAAGTGCGTAGCTGTCTACTGTTGGTGCTGATACTTGTATAATGCGAGAGTAAGTCAATAAATAAGTCACAAATGGCTGTAGAAAAATAACTAAATATGGTAATATGATGTTGGCCCCCTTTATAGACCACCTGGAACTTGATGGGTGATGTGTTGAACATCATGTTGGCCGCCTTTATAGACCACCTGGAACTTGATGGGTGATGTGTTGAACATCATGTTGGCCACCTTTATAGACCAGCTGGAACTTGATGGGTGATGTGTTGAACATCATGTTGGCCGCCTTTATAGACCACCTGGAACTTGATGGGTGATGTGTTGAACATCATGTTGGCCGCCTTTATAGACCACCTGGAACTTGATGGGTGATGTGTTGAACATCATGTTGGCCACCTTTATAGACCACGCTGGAACTTGATGGGTGATGTGTTGAACATCATGTTGGCCGCCTTTATAGACCACCTGGAACTTGATGGGTGATGTGTTGAACATCATGTTGGCCGCCTTTATAGACCACCTGGAACTTGATGGGTGATGTGTTGAACATCATGTTGGCCGCCTTTATAGACCACCTGGAACTTGATGGGTGATGTGTTGAACATCATGTTGGCCGCCTTTATAGACCACCTGGAACTTGATGGGTGATGTGTTGAACATCATGTTGGACGCCTTTACTTCCAGGGACATTTCCTGGTACTATTTTAGGCTGGGTCTATGTGGAAGCCCGGGTCAAATTTCTATTTTATCTTCCTGGATGCAAGTTCAAAACTATGACCACCAGGCAAGTGCATATTAATGCAGTGTTGAACAATGTATGGCTTCAAAAGCACCCAAGAAAAATTATGCATTTAACATGGACAAACCCTCATGTCATTTCAAAGTTAACACGACTTTGGAAATAACTGACCTATTACTATTAACACTGGCATTTACACCCTTATGTCATTTAACAGTTAACACAATATATTTTCAGAGATAATTTGCTATAGAGAACACAACAAAGTCTTAAGTCTGCTTCAATCATGAGCACAATGCTCTGAAACATTTGACTGAGCCTGTGATGACAGATGATAATTATGTACAACTTATAAATCTGAAACTACAGTTACCCACTGATGCATTTTCATGTTGCCATCCAAAAAAAAACATATTTATTAAATGTGTTGTTGTGGTAACAAAAGTTAAACATCACAATGGTTAAACACAGCAAATATAATGAATATTCAAATACAATCAGTAACCGGCTGATGATAACAGAAAGTTTCGGCCATTTCAAGAGGTTAAAACAATATTCAATAATTTATTCCGATTGCACATGTGGAATATTACACGAGGCATGATATTTGTGAATTAACAAAACATACTTTTTACAATTAATTTCTGCAAGATAACAGCGGCACACATTTGTAACGAAAAGGGGTTCTGTATCCGATGCAGAAGTGTCCATACGTCACATATTTATGGCAACCAAGGTCAACCAAAGCCTGAATGTAAAATTCATAAAGAAACTCCCGCTGACAATTTTTGTTTGTTGATAAATGTTACATTAAGCGAAACATCCATGTTTTTATGTCTATGTAAAGCTGATAAATATTCTTTGTTTTAACCCTCTATTCTGCCCCAAATCATCGTTTTACAAATGAAAAGCGCTGTTCAATAATACAATGTTATATTTTTAAAATGTAGACTAACTTGCCAAGAAACCATAACAACCATGAAAGAAAACATAATAAGAAAGAGATCTTGTGGCGAGACCCCCAGGCCAGGCAGATCAGATAACACTGGGGAAGAGTATGACACAGGGACCAGTACTAGTAATCGTGATGACGGAGTTAATCCTGACTGTGTTACCAAGAAAATCCCCTGTGTCAGACTAAGAAACAGAGTGAGAATAGCAACGTGGAATGTGAGAAGTCTGTAGGAGGGAAAGCTTAAAGTAGTGTGTGATGAGATTGAGAGGTTAAACATTCAAATTTTAGGAATTAGTGAACATCGCTGGAGCGGCAAGGGACATTTTACAACTGAAAATTGAAGTATTTTCATTTATTCTGGTAGAGACGTCGGAGGCCAGAGTGGAGTGGCATTTTGTTTAGATAAGACAACTGCAAAATCTTTAATGGGATATAACCCAGTTAGTGATAGAATCCTCACTATTAAACTTAAAGGCCGTCCAAAAAACACAACTCTCATACAGATATATGCACCTACTTCAACAGCAGAGGAGGACGAAATTGAAGATTTTTACAACACACTACAGGACACATTAAATAAGATTGGTCATAATGATATAGCAATAATAATGGGAGATTTTAATGCAAAAGTAGGTGCAGGAAGAGCTGAAAATGAGAGACACGTTTTAGGAAAATTTGGATTAGGAAACAGAAATGATGCAGGTGACAAATTAATTGAATTTTGCACAGAAAATGAGTTAACGATAGCCAACACTCTTTTTAAACAACATCCAAGAAGACTTTTCACATGGAAGTCTCCAGACAGTATCACCAAAAATCAGATAGATTATATTTTAATACAAAGAAGATGGAGATCAAGCATAACATCTGCAAAAACCCTACGTAGTGCAGACTGTGATACAGATCATCAGTTATTAGAAGCAGATCTGAAATTAAAACTCAAAAAGCTTACCCGAGGACCAAGGCCACTTCGTTTTGATCTCACAAAAATACCAGATGCATACAACGTAGAAGTTAGGAATCGTTTTGGGGTATTGATGTCTGTACAAGAGGAAATGACACCTGATGAACTGGCAGTACAAGCTAGAGATATCTTGATAACTGCAGCCAAAGATTTAATTCCGACCAAGAAAAAGCAACTTAAGCCATGGATTACATCAGACACGTTAGAATTAATAAAACAACGAAGGGAACTGAAACAGAAAGGAGGTGAATCCGATAACAGCAGGATGAAGTATAAATCTTTAACTCGAGAAATAAGAAAGAACACAAGAAAGGACAAAAATCAATATATACAAGATTGTTGTACCAGAATAGAGCAATATCATAAGACTGGAAGAGATTATGAAATGTTCAAAGAAATGAAGTTATTGACAAGAAATGTTCAACCTCAATTGAATGTTATCTGTGACAAGATGGGAAATACCTTAACAGAATCTAGACAAATTCTAGAAAGATGGCAGGAGTACTGCAGTGGAATGTATGATATGAGTGACAGTGAGGATATGAATGAGATACATGAGCCAACGACAGCAGAGACAGAACCTGAACCCTCATTAGATGAAATTGCTTGGGCTATAAAGCACCTGAAGAATGGTAAATCTCCTGGATGTGATGAGATACCAGCTGAACTAATTAAAGCGGGAGGAGAAGAAATCATACACATATATCATGCATTACGTACAAAGATTTGGAAATATGGTATATAGGCCAAAAGATTGGAAGAGAACTATCTTCATTCCAATACCAAAAAAGGGCAACCTGAAATTATGTACCAACTATAGAACTGTTGCCCTGATCAGTCATGCAAGTAAAATTCTACTAAAAGTCATAATGGCAAGACTTCGTAAGAAAATGGAAGAAGAGATTAACGTAGTTCAAGCTGGATTTAGACAAGGAAGAGGAACAAAAGATCACATATTCAACATGCGTTTAATAATAGAGAAATGCAAAGCATTTAATGTAAACCTATACTCATTTTTTGTGGATTATTCAAAGGCATTTGACTGTGTACAGCATCAGAAACTTTGGGAAATCATGAGGACTATGGGCTTTCCATCACATGTAGTACAACTCATAAAAATGCTCTATCTAGACCAACAAGCAGCAGTTAGAATAGATGGCGAGTGACATAAGCCTGGGTAATTGACAATGAGTTGAGTGACCGGGCATGAGAAAGAATGGGTGAAAGTGGGAGACAGTAAGGTGAGTGACATGGCTACGAGTAAAACAATCAACCCTGAGAAATAATGGGGCGGTTGTGAGTGGATACCCCTAGGGCGGATGGGGCGAAAGACAGTTGTGTGTTGTGTGAAGTCAGGAGACTTGAAAGTCAGTGAGAGAAGAGACCGACTGCGGGTCAGGTCGTTTAAGGGAGTTGAGTTTTAGATACCGAACGAGTCGGTAGTCCGGTAGTCGACGGAGAACTGTGTTGTGTGATTCTCCGAGCTGTGAAGGCAGTCCTAAAACCCAGAGTGGGTTACATAGAGAGCAGAGGCTCCGACCCAGTGGGTGGGTCGTATTGTGTGAGATCCAGCCGTGGATAGTAGCTGGACTAAATGTCTATGAATTTGAGATTCAGCAGGCCGTGAGAAGGCACTGATGTGTGCGTGTAGAGTTGTGAGGAATATATATATCTCTTCGGTGGATTACATTGTGTTCTGGATTTATAAACATGTTCCGTTTGTCCGTGTTATTTCTGTAATAAAGGATTATGTGCGCCAACTGAATCTTGTTTAATGACTGGTGAATGTGCACTGCGGGGGTGAGTTATATTGCAAGACAGTTAGATATCTCCATTGACACACCAGGAGTATTCGTTACCTAGACAACGACCATCACACGACAATATCATGAACATATCATCGTAAGAACTTCGTGATATTATCATCAAGAACGACGTGTGACAGCGAGGCATCAGATTGGTTTGACATCAAGCAAGGAGTCCGTCAGGGCTGCGTGCTGTCACCCTATTTGTTTAACCTGTACGCCGAAAATATAATGAGAAATGTAAGAGATGATATAAACGGGCTATATGATGCCCTAAATATCGGCGGTCATGACATACCGGAGATTCGATATGCTGATGATACAGTGTTACTATCCACAACACAGAATGGCATGGAAAACCTAATAGCCTCAACCCAACTGAATAGTGAAAATCACAACTTATATCTTAACATAGCAAAAACAAAAATAATGCATACAGATAAAACTACCATGGAGAAAGAAATATACATTAATGGGGAAAAATTAGAGGTGGTGGAAAATTTTGAATATCTTGGGTCATTGATTACCAACAACGGGGACACAATGAAAGAAATTAAACGACGACTATCAATTGCTCTTCAGAGACTAAAACAGCTGAATAAATTATGGAGTGGGACAGACAGAACTACAGAAATTAGATTTTTAAGAGCATGCATCTTTCCCATTGCAACATACGCCTGTGAGACATGGACACTCACTAAACAAGCTGAACAGCGCATAAACGCCTTTGAATATAAATGTTATAGACGAGTTCTAAAAATATCTTGGGTAAAGAAAAGAACAAATGCATCCATACTTCAAGAGTTGAATATTGAAGAAGGTTGGCTATTAAAGACGATAAAACAGAGAAAATTGAAATATTTTGGTCACTTGAAACGTCACGAAAGTTTGCAGAGAACAGTAATGGAAGGGTATATGCCTGGGAAGAGAGGAAGAGGAAGGCCAAAGAGAAGATGGGTGCAGGATGTGGAGGATGATCTCCAGATGGGTGTATCAGACGCGGGATATCTTGCTTATGATCGAGAGGTTTTCCGGAAGGTTGTTATGGGAGCGAGGTTCTGCAAAGGACATGCTACTGAATGAATGAATGAGATTAACCTATTTAAGGAAGAGAAGGCTACTATTTGACGAATGATATTTCCAAGTATTCGTTTTGACCAGCCACAATTCATGCTTGATAATATTTAACTTCTTTTTTCTATTTTATCCTCATAATCGATTTTAAAAAAAAAAACAGGATCCTTATGACAATTATGATTTAGCATGATGGCTACATTATGAGAAGAAGAAAAAACTGGAACATACTATAAAATGAAAGATTAATGGAAACTGAGACAGAAGAAGACAGTGAAGAAGTTTTTTCACAGCCTTTCATCACAGCCTGAACTGATACACTATTTTAGAGATCACGAGATGTGGAGAGAAGTATGATCACCCACACCAGTTGGCAAGGCACTTTGATGACGGTGATGATTTATGACAATGCATAACATCAGCATATACATGTAGAATAATAACATTAAGAACACAATGACTCATTAACCCATTAGCCCTAACAATGAGAGAGAGAGAGAGAGAGAGAGAGAGAGAGAGAGAGAGAGAGAGAGAGAGAGAGAGAGAGAGAGAGAGAGAGAGAGAGAGAGAGAGAGAGAGAGAGAGAGAGAGAGAGAGAGAGAGAGAGAGAGAGATCCTGCAGCAATGAACACGTGAAAATAAAACTACCTTATGCAGTAAGAGTTACGAGTCCTTTTATGTTTTACTAATAATTCTTTCTAGCGCTTTTAGAGTGTGCTAATGATTTGCTAAAGTGTTATCTGTGTTATGCTAGTGATTTATTACTCTCATTACTCTAGTTATCAGTGCTTTTGTAGTGTACTCAACTTTCAGACACTTAACAATGTAATACCTGTGTTTTTGTGGAGCATTAGCGGCTTTAAAAAAAGGTACAGATAGTGGACTATCCAGTAGATATTGCCATTGAGGTGTGAAGTGCTGGGCCTCCACTTACTCTAGGCCATGACATGGCTAGTATGGCCAGTTCCATTCCTCGTACACCATTCCTGCCCAGATAATTCATGGACAATTGCCTGGTACCCATTTTTTATGAGGCTGTTTCGACCCGACCTGTATTGGTTGGGAAAAAAAATCATCCTAACTCTGCTGGGAACAAATCTTGGCAAGTATTGCACAACCACTAGGCCACCTCAGCTCCATTAGAGGTTTATCACACTTTTAATAACAGTATCACTACTTTTGCAGTGCTATACTAGAGCTTTATCACACTTTGATAACATAATCAGTGCTTTTGAAGTGAATTAAAAGTTTATAACTTTACACAACATTGTCAATAGTGACTTTGTGGTGTGTCAAAGTCTAGAACTTTTCTGGGATTTTCCGGTTTGGGTCAAGATGGCAGGACGTGTTTCCTTCTAGCTTGGCTTAAGACGGTTGATCGACAGCTCGACTAACCGCCATCATAAAACTTCCCGTTGTTTCAGAATCAGATTTCTGGCTCTAAATGTTACGACGCTTCGCACAACTTGTTAAATTCCAAGGATCCGATGACCACCAAAAGCAGCGATGGGTAGAACATTTCAAAGAAATATTAAATAGACCACAGCCTGACATTGTTCCCAACTTGGATGAAGAAACCACCATGCCAACACTAGATGCCTCCTGTGAGTCATTCATCATGAAAGAGATTAAAGCAGCCATTAAAATATTGAAGAACAACAAAGCTGTTGGCGAAGACGACACCTCAGGAGAAATGCTCAAAGTAGCAGATGAGAATACCTTACAACGTTTGCTACAGCTGATCAATGAATTCTGGCAAAACAAATCCCCATCACAACAGTGGAAGGATGGTGTAATTTTCAAACTGCCTAAAAAAAGGTTATATGTCTGATTGCAATAAATGGCGTGGTATCACCCTACTGTCAGTACCAGGAAAACTTTTTTGTAGTATGTTACTTGAGAGATTGAAAAAGTCTATAGATGAAAGGCTCAGAGAAGAACAAGCTGGCTTCAGACCAAAACTGTCATGTATAGACCATATTTTCACCCTCAGAATAATTATTGAAGACTCGTAGAATTCCAGTCGAAATTAATCACCAACTTTGTCGACTTTCAAAAAACCTTTGACAGTATCCACCGTCCTTCACTTTGGAACCTACTTAATATCTATGGTTTCCCTATCAAATATACCAACATCATAAAATCTTTCTACAAAGAGACACGTTGGTGCGTAAGAACAGAATCAGGCAACTCTGACTGGTTCTCATTGGAAACAGGAGTGAAAAAGGGTTGTGTCTTGTCACCGATGATCTTTGGAATAGCTATCGATTGGGTCATGCGCAAATGCACAAACAACACAAATAGGGGTATCATCCATTGGGTTGACAAATTTCTAGAAGACCTGGACTTTGCCGACGACATAGTGCTTTTGAGTTCAAAGCACCCAGATGCCCAAGAGAAAATAAACCATCTCCAAAATGTTTCAGGACAAACTGGTCTCCAAATTAACACCGCCAAAACAAAAACTATTGATCTTCCCAACAGTTCAGACGACATCAAATTAAACAACCACGTTCTTGAAAAAGTCAACAGCTTCACATACCTAGGAAGCAAAATGACAACTACAGGGGACTCAACACCAGAAATATCATCTGGAATCGCACTGGCATCTGGTGCCTTTAATAAACTGTCAAACATCTGGAAGTCAAATATACTCAGCAAACACATAAAACTAAATATCTTCAACTCTTGTGTGATTCCAGTGCTAACGTATGGATGTGAGAGTTGGAGATCAACGGTAGCTTTAGATAAGAAATTAGACAATTTTGAGAACAAATGTTTTTGAAGAATTCTAAACCTCCACTGGACAGATTTCAGAACTAATACGCAAATAAGACAAGAGAATAAGCAACATATTGTATCCAACTTTATAAGAAAATCCCATGTGAATTACATCGGCCATGTACTCAGAATGGACAAAACAAGACTTCTCTACCAAGCCCACATATGGTCACCAGTAGGGAAAAGAAAACGGGGAAGACCAAGAGAGACCCTGCGTTGAACCATCATCAGAGAAGGCTCATTCAATGGCCAAGTAAACATTCAAGATCTACAACAGGTAGCAGCGAACCGCCAAACATGGGGAGCCATGACTTCTGCCCTATGCGCCACCTTGAGCTCAAGAGGAAAGACTAACTGACTAACTAAAGTCTAGAAATTTAGACAATATTTTTAATAGTGCTTTTGTGGTATACCAGAGGACTAGGACTTTAGACATTATCGTTAACAGTGCTTTTGTGGAGTGTTAAAGTCTAGAAGATTAGACAACATTGTTAACAGTGCTTTTATGGTTTACAAGAAGTCTAGAACTTTAGACAACATTGTTAACAGTGCTTTTATGGAATACCAGAAGTCTAGGACTTTAGACAACATTGTTAACAGTGCTTTTGTGGTGTACCAGAAGTCTAGGACTTTAGACAACATTGTTAACAGTGCTTTTCTGGTATACCAGAAGCCTAGGACTGTAGACAACATTGTTAAGTGCTTAAAAAGAAACAAAACAACTGATCAACATCCATGCCAACTCTCTGTTACCAGTGTCAAATATGGAGCCTAACCAAAGATCAAGAATGAAGAATTACAACATATAAAGAAAGGTGCTAAAAGAAAAATTGCTGTGGTCGCAAGAAGAGATTTAAATGATTAAATCCAACAAAAAAGTAGGACAACTTAATGCACAGAAAACACTAATGCACAGGGAATAAAGTGGTTTGGACAACTAACAAGGATGTGTCCAAATTTACCAGCTTCACAAGTACATCATAACCGACAAGAGGTCAGCAGAGTTGTAGGAAGATCGATATAGAGATAGATTGACAGCACTGAGACCATTTATAACCATGGACTCACAACAAATGTTGCATATTTGCCCACAAGAGGAGACTGCACATCTAGCACAGCACCCAAGGCACAACACTTTGTTGAAAGCTACAACAGAAAAAGTGCTTTTGTGGTGTCGTAGGAGTCTACAATCTTTGATGTTATTAGTGCTTCACAGGTGTACTACAAATTTATAAACAACCTGACTACGTTATGAGTGCTTTTGTGGTGTAGTAAAATCTACAATCTTTGACGTTATCAGTGCTTCAGAAGTGCACTGCAAATTTATATATGACCCCTGACTACACTATTATGAGTGCTTTTGTGGTGTAGTAGAAGTCTAAAATCTTTGATATTATTAGTATTTCAGGGATGTACTACAAATGTATAAGGGGCGTTCATTTGAAATCCGTTTGTGCCGCACCACGCGTAATTGCGTACGTTGAATCATGTCACAGTCATGTGATAAGTACGGACCAATGAATAAAAGATTAAGTGCTTATCGTCCCATGATGCATAGGTTCTGTTTCTGACCATTGAGAAAATGGCAAAGTTGATCCAAAATCCGTCCAAAGAAGCTCAAAGAGCGGTGATTCAGTTTCTTTCATTTGAAGGATGTAGACCAGTGGACATTCATCGGCCGGTCGCCAGCATGGCGTTTAGGCATTGAACCGTTAAGGCCTGTGGCGTGTTTATGCTTGTGGCTACGGTTTGCAATCGCATTTTCCTCATGTTGGACTGGTAGTACATGGTTCCGTCGCTCTGCTACTGAGTGAGTGCGTGGGCGACACCGTGAGCTGTGAAATTCGCGTGGAATGCTGTCAACGTCCTAGAGACCTAGGGAAATGAAACTCGGGTTCAGACAGGCAACAAACTCCATTCTGATACTATCTGATATAATTTATTCACAGTAATCTGGCGAAGAATGGGTTTCGCAGCCAGTTACACTAATTACAATATCACAGGAGTTCATAACAAAGCAATCATACACATAATCATCACAGCAAACTCTAACATCTATCTTATGATTAACAATCCCTAAATACACTTGGTTTCTATCTATCAAGTCCCCCTTAAGCTAAGCCCTGCTTCGTCTTCGGTCTCCAGTCGCCGTCTGCCCTCTAACGTGTCTCGGTCGGACACGGGCTGTAACTCTCTTCGAGCTTCTCGTGGAACAGGTCTTGGCACGCGGTAGGCGGGTTCCACCTGTGTCCACGGAGCTGTAGGCAAACTGACCTATCCTTCTCGAAGGCTCTAGATTGTTCGAGCATTCGAGTGGTTCTTTTTAGTTCCCTTATACTGGAGTTATATCCCTTCTATAAATCCCTTCTATCTTTATGTCCATACCTACTCCATGTGAGACTTTGACAGGGTTCCCCTCCCCGCTCTTATGGGTTACTATATGGTAATTAGTCTGTACTAATTCTGTCATAGGATCACATGAAGTTGGTGGTTGTAGTTTCATGGATGGGAACTTAGCAATCTATATACCTGCACTATTAACTCATGTATTTCCCCGTACAACAATTCAGGGTGATTGCTGAAGAGCTCATATCTCTTCCATATTCTTAATATCCGACCGAAGTTCCCTGACGCTTACAGTTGTATTTGCAACCGCGCCCTTCTCAAGTATCCATATGATACCAGGATATTGAACTCTGTATTAGAGAGTTTCAACAAGACGAATTGTCTTGGCTTATTTAAGAACACCTGCAATTCTTGTCCTGAATGTGTATTTTGATACACTTTTACTTCCGTATGTTTTATAGTGCCCAATATATATATATATATATATATATATATATATATATATATATATATATATATATATATATATATATATATATATATATATATATATACTTCTTGTTTCTCTCCAAGTAACTACTTATGTTCTTGTTTGCCTGTTAGTGTGTTTACTGCCTTGTTACTTGCTATAATAAAATGTATGTGATTTAATTGTTAGTGTTTAGTTTTATGAGTATGTCTTACCTAATGTATAAAGTGTGTGCTACGTGTGTGTATGTGGTGTGTAGTATACCTCTAAGTGTCACGAGTTGGAATATCCTTTGTCATGAATTACGCCATTTGTGTAACGCATGAACAGGGCATTCAAACAGTGATTCTTAGAATGAACCTATTCTTTTTAATACTAAACATGTATCGACAATTTAGACAAGTGTTACATTTTACATCAAAACGCAGACAAATTAAAATAAATACTTTTTGCGTACAATTTTTCCACTTAGTATATCGCTCTCTCATTTAATTCATTTACTCTCTGATTCGTACACCTTTCATTCAACATAGTATTTTGTTAACATATACAAATTAAGTTGAGGTAAATGTTGTCACCCTTAGAAAAACAAAAGACTTAGGCGATTTTGCTATAATTAAGGCGCCAAGTACTATTTGTACTGGTGATAACAAATGGTTTATAAGTTACATTGAAACAGTTTTTTTGAAGAAAATTTTAAACATGAATGAAAACGTTTATGACATATTATGATAGAAAATGAAAAATTGACATGTTCACATATTTGATGTATATAGTAATGCAATAATGTAATACATATTTAACTAATAACATTAAATTAATTAAATCCATCGACGATCCGTGTGTTGTCGTTCTTTGTCCGTGTGTTTTTTCAAATGATGTTACAGTTCATAGGTAACGTATTGGTGTCACATTTCTGTGTTGTTGTCTCTCATATGTCGTAATAGTCATACTATATCGTTGCGGTTATGTACGATGTTCTGTTCCGTTAGTTGGCGAAGTCCATTGAATTCACTCGTATGCAAAGTTCTTAATATTCGCATGGTAACTTTATGTTCTGTGGTTGATGAAATAAATTCACAACTTTTAACATGCACAGTTCGGATTGTTTCTGCTGCACTGCTAATTGCCAATGTGGTGTAATACCACTTAGTGGTTCTCAAAGTTTTGGGTCATCCAACGTTTTATGTTTGTGATAGCTATAAGTAGCGTATTCAATAGGCTGTCGACACTTCTGCAGTTCCACAGCAAGTGTAGAGGTACACTTAATTTTATGCAACAGAATAAAATATCACAGCTTATCATATGGCCACTAATCAACGTAAATAAGCGGTGAGAGAAAAATCTGCTGGTGCATTGGGTAATCTTGATAGAATATCGGCAATTACATTATCTGTGCCTTTAATATGATGGATTTCAGAATCGAATTCCTGTAACAGAAGGCACCATCTTGCTAATCTATGGTTCTTTGGATTGCCTTCTTTAATGACCAGCAGTGGCGCATTATCTATCAAGACAATGAAGTGGGTGCCTAAAAGGAACTTAGATAATCGAAGAACACAGAAAACCAAACTTAAGGCTTCCAACTCAGCTGTGGAATACCTGGTTTCCGCCGCTTTCAATTTACGGCTGACAAACAGGATTGGATGTTTCACGCCTTAGACATCCTCCGATCGCGATAGCACTTGAATCTGTGGTTAATATAAATGGTAAATCTATGGTTGATAATCTGAGTATGGGTGGAGTGGAAAAAAATTGATTTCAATTTGCAAATTGCATCCTCTAAACTGATACTCTCACAATTCCAAATACTACATAATTGTATGGGTATTAATGTAAAAATAAGTCTAAATAATGCAAGAGTGAAAATGAATTTACAATAGGCATATCTGAGAGTTATATGAACAATTTTGCACCAACAGGAGTTAATGAACTGTAGTATGGTTTTTGCTCTTTCAATTTGGCGCAATGTTGATTGATATATGAATAAGATGGTAAATATGATGGAAAATTTGTTTGTTATCCAGATAGTGGTGAAAGATATATTTTGAAAGGTAGGTCGTGCTGTTGTAAGTTGCGTTAACAGCAAAAGTAGCAAGAGTGTCAGTAATTTGTCTCTGTTTATTCTACTGTTTGGTGAAAATGATGGTTTACTCTTGTTGGTTGGGGTGTGTGTTTCTAAGAAATTGCTGTATTTGTCTGCTAAAATGGTAGACTTTGTTCTGTTGGAGTTAGATCTGCATCGTTTGCTGTTTTTGTTCATGCAATAAAGCAGTTTGTTTGTATGCAATCGTTTCTGACTTTGATTTTGCGTGGAGTCAATTGTTTGTGTTTGTTTATTTGCATACTGTTTGCTTGCATGATTGCTGCTTGATGATGTTATTTCTGTATCTGCATAACTTCCTGCAGATTTATGTGTTGGTTCTGTTTTTGTTTTATTGTCATTAATCGATGATAAATTTGCAATGAACACATATGATGACACTTGTTCGTTAATAATATTTCTTTGTCACTAGTAGTGTCCCTTGGATGTCTTTGTATTCCCTGGTTATGTTTCTTGGAATTAATCCCGTAATTCTTTCTTGTTTCCAGAGAAACAAATTGTTTCGACTCATAAAGATAAATGCCCAATCGACTTTTGAAATGCTATGATATGACATTAAGCACTCGAAGTTCTCTAAATATGCACGTATTGAATCTCCGGAACAGAAAGGTTTGGCTAAGCTTTTATATTTGTTGTATTTTTGTTCCTCTTCTTTACTCCTTAATTTATTTACCGAAATTTCCAAGTTGGAGTCAATTTCCATTTGTTTGACTTTTAATTGTGTTTGCGTTTCGATTTCCTTTTGTTTCAAACTTAATTCTAATTCTAACTTTTTTGTTTCTGCGTTTAATTGAGCTTGTTTGTTGGCAGCCTCGATTTCTAACTTTTTATTTTCAGCCTCCATTTGCATTTTTCTTTCTTCCGCCTTTCTTTGCATCTTTTTCTCTTCATCCTCCATTTGCATCTGCAGTCGTTTTTCTTCTCTTTCAGTTGCCCTGTCTTCTCTCGCTATGTTTTCTAAATGCGTTTTTTGCGTCCATTCTGACAGTTTATCGGCAGTATAGCCTAATTTAAGCCCTAACTCAATACACTGTTCCAGTGTTGACATTTTGTAACTTTAGCTAATTTTGAATTTTTAGAACTTAAATCCCTTTGGAAATAGTTTGAGTGTACCAAAAATTGGTTATGTCCCTTAATGTTTACATACACACTTTCTATAGAATAAATTCAATTGGTCATGAAATTTGCATGTATATACAATTAATTGAAATACATAGAGTGAAAATGTTTTCTAAATGCGTTTTTTGCGCCCATTCTGACAGTTTATCGGCAGTATAGCCTAATTTAAGCCCTAACTCAATACACTGTTCCAGTGTTGACATTTTGTAACTTTAGCTAATTTTGAATTTTTAGAACTTAAATCCCTTTGGAAATAGTTTGAGTGTACCAAAAATTGGTTATGTCCCTTAATGTTTACATACACACTTTCTATAGAATAAATTCAATTGGTCATGAAATTTGCATGTATATACAATTAATTGAAATACATAGAAAAAATGTTACATCAATGAAAAAATATGAGTATCGTTTAGGGATCCAATAAGCATGAAATAGGACTTATCTGATTTACTAGTTTTCTTTGCTGTAGTGTTGTTGTTTGGTTCTCCGGTTCTTTGCCACTGCTGGAGAACAATTTACATGCACACAACTTTTCGTGGAACAATCTGTCGTTGGAATGAAAAAGATTAGTATTTTGTCACAGTTATTGTCCAGTCATGTCAATGTTAAATTTTATAAACATGGTTTCTAAGTAACTTTCTAGAGGGACTACGATAGTTTATGAACAGATGAGAAGATTGTCGCTGTAGACTTAAGACTTTGTCGTGTATGGATGTTAATATATTTTACTTGGCAAAACCAAGAGCTGTCGGGAAAGTGAAGTAATCGTCTTGAGCTTGCCAAAAGCGGCTTCGAGCCCCCAAATAGCCTGTCAACGTCCTAGAGACCTAGGGAAATGAAACTCGGGTTCAGACAGGCAACAAACTCCATTCTGAGATACTATCTGATATAATTTATTCACAGTAATCTGGCGAAGAATGGGTTTCGCAGCCAGTTACACTAATTACAACATCACAGGAGTTCATAACAAAGCAATCATACACATAATCATCACAGCAAACTCTAACATCTATCTTATGATTAACAATCCCTAAATACACTTGGTTTCTATCTATCAAGTCCCCCTTAAGCTAAGCCCTGCTTCGTCTTCGGTCTCCAGTCGCCGTCTGCCCTCTAACGTGTCTCGGTCGGACACGGGCTGTAACTCTCTTCGAGCTTCTCGTGGAACAGGTCTTTGCACGCGGTAGGAGGGTTCCACCTGTGTCCACGGAGCTGTAGGCAAACTGACCTATCCTTCTCGAAGGCTCTAGATTGTTCGAGCATTCGAGTGGTTCTTTTTAGTTCTCTTATACTGGAGTTATATCCCTTCTATAAATCCCTTCTATCTTTATGTCCATACCTACTCCATGTGAGACTTTGACAAATGCTTTTACATCTGTCCTGTACAGTGAACTGCATGTTCGGAACAATGGCTACCGGCGGTTGCTGAATTGGCTGTTTTGCCCTTTCGGTTCACGAGTGCATTTTTCGGGAGATTCATGGGAGTCGGCGCTGAAGCTGCGGAGGTCGTGCTTTGTGCGACACTTTTGGCGGGTCGCCCTGCGGTAAGAGACCGAGCCATGTGAGAAAACCCGGGTCAATGAGGTCTTTCTGGTGACTGCCGAGCCCATCGACCATGAACTATGGTATTCGTGGATGAATTTTGTGTTGACATTCTGACGGCGGCATTACGCACAGTGTACCTGTGTGGGCTTGTTGGATTGCTGAGACTCCCGTCTATTCCACTCTTCACAGTGGGGAGTATTTTGTGTGATTTTCGCTGGCACAGTAATGGAGCATAAAGGGGACGACCCGTTGCCGTGAAGTTGGAACCTCGACTAACTAACTAACTAACTAACTAACTAACTAACTAACTAACATTCATTGAAGAATGCAGGCAGCATACAGTAACAAATGTGTGTCAAAGACAACAGTGATAGACTGGGCATGAATGTTTCGGAAAAGACGTCAGTTCACGACAGATCTTCGACGCCCGGGTCAAGCGCATATTGTTGCAACAGAAAAAAACCATCGCCAAAATTAATGCAGCAGTACAGATGAACCATTGTTGAAGCATACGTTCGCCAGCGAAAGAATTTGATGTGTCAATTGGGACAATTAAAAAGGTCGTTCGTAAGAAACTGCAATATCGGAAGGTGTGTTCACAGTGGGTACCACGGATGTTGACCGACCACCAAACAGAGGAACGCATGGGATTGTGTTTGAACCACTTGCTGCGTTACATAGTGGAGGGTGATGCATTTCTCTTCCATATAGTGGCAGGCGAGGAATCATGGTGTCACCACTTTGAGCTTACCAGCAAAACAGAGAGCATGCAATGGAAGCATGCTGGATCACCAAAAGCCAAAAAGTTTCAAGTTACAGGTTTCCGCTGGTAAGGTTATGCTGAGCGGATATTTTTTTTTACCATGAAGAGCTATTGTTGGCCGACTTTAAAGAACCTGGTGTCAACATCAACTCTATCCCACTACTTGCAAACACTAGACAAGCTGCAAAAAGCCATCAAGAATAAACGACCCGGCATGCTTTCTCGCGGTGTGATTTTGTTGCACAATAATGCTTGTCCGCGTGTCGCAAAGATTGTGCAGGAAGCATTAGCAAGGAAGAAGTGTGAAATTCTGCAACATCCAGCCTATAGTCCTGATTTGTCACCATGTGGTTTTCATTACTTCGGACCTCTAAACAAAGCTCTCAAGGGGCAGCGATTTCACACAGATGAGATGCAGACATAATGAAGGCGGTAAACACTTGGTTCAGTGAGCAACCACAATCCTTTTTTTTTGCGGACGGCATTCGCCGCCTACCTAAGCAATGGGATGCTTGCCTGAATTCCTACAGCGACTTCTTCTGACCAACCCATGGTGCATAATTCATTCAAAATGAATGCTTTGTTTGATTCTACCACACGTGTTAATGTTTCTTTCATGCTTTTGTAATAAAGTCCATTGGAACGGGTTTCAAATGAACGCCCCTAATATATATGATTCCTGAATACATTATTATGAGTGCTTCTGTGGTCTATCAAATTGCTTGCTATACTTAAACACTTTTATTTCGTTTTAGCGTTATAAAGAATTAAAACACTTACCACCACTGTCATCAGTGTCTTGTGATGTACTAGATAGTGAAAACACTTAACACTGCATGTCATCACTGCCTGTACCAGTAACTTAAATTAACACTAGTGTCATCGGTAAGACCCTAAACACTGTGTGATCACTGCTGTCATGGTGTACTAGTAACTTAATCATATTTGTGTCATCAGTGTCTTGTGATTACTAGACACTGAAGATAACACTATATGTCATTAGTGTCTTCGTAATGTACTAGTACTTTAAAGTAACAGTTGTGTGTCATCAGTGTCTTGTGGTGTACTGGATACTGAAGGTACTTAACACAACATGTTACCAGTGTTTTTGTGGTGTATTAGTACTTTAAAGAAATAGTTGTGTGGCATAACTGTCTTGTGGTGTACGAAACACTGAAGACACCTAACACTATCTCGTAACTGTCTTGTGGTGTATATAACACTGAAGACACCTAACACTGTATCTCATAAGTGTCTTCAAAGTGTACTAGTACTTTAAGATAAAAGTTGTGTGTCATCAGTGTCTTGTGCTGTAATAGTTAACTTACTAGTATTATCAGTGTATTGTGGTGTTCTAGCAATTGAAGACACTTAACACTATATGCCATTACTGCCTTGTGTACTAGACGCTGAAAACACTTAACAATACATGTCATCAGTGCTTTTATGGTGTACCAGTAACTTAAAAAAACAAAACACCGGTATTACTAGTGTCTTGTGGTGTACTAAACACTGCAAACAACATTATCACCAATGTTTTGTGGTGTTCCAGAGACTGCAAACACTCAGCACAACTGTCATCCGTGCTTAGTGAAGTGCTAGAAGCTTATCACATGTCAACAACATCCAGTCTGCTGAGAGTGCAGGCGCTAGTAGTTCCCCCATGCAAAGAAAAACCTGGATGCAAACTGGCTGTTGATAGGGGTCTTCGGTGAGGCACACATGTGTGAGAATGTCGAGGTTCAAATGAATCTGTCCGGTGAATTGTAGGCTCTGACTTGCTTCGCTTGATTTTTGGGATTGATATGTACAGGGCTTCTAATGAGGACAGGATCTGTGGATTGTAGCAAGGATACGGATATTTTAAGAAATCCAAATAACACAATAAAAATGGTAGTCCCTAGTAAATACTGCTGTTAAGGTGTAAAGTCTTCACATATTCTAGGAGGAACCACTGGTTGGTTAGCAGGTGGAAAAGCAACTACCAGAAACATGGTGCGGAGTACATAGAGTAAGGCACGACATAGAAGTTCCTCTTGATCATCCACTGCATCCTGGTTTTTATGTGAGTTGTCCTGATCAAATCTTGCCACTGAATCAAGCGGAATCGGGAAGAGAGAGAGTTAAGGATGAGGCTGCACAACTCACCCTCACTGAAATCTAATTCACACACAAGACATATCTCTTCTCACTTGACCATTTCGTCCTGTTGTAATGGGCTAATGGCATATAGTAAGACCTTGTGATGGACAGGCGATTTCAGGGTATTGCCTAGCTCGAGTTGAAAATCATGGTGAATACTCTGTCCTTCAATGTCACAAATGGAGTGAAGAAAGGTTGTATCCTAGCCCTATTCTTAGAGCATGTTTGATGCAATGCCGACAGGCACTTTAAAGGACAGTTATTCTGCTGCCAAAGTCACCTATTACCCATGTAAGCTAACCCAGTTAATAAATACCAGGACAAAATTAGGTTTTTCGGCTGAAAGGCATAAATATTGCAGCACCATTATAAACAGGCACAACACAATTATGCCCAAAACAAAATATATCGGATGAAGAATGAAGAATTCACCTGTCACCTGATGTGAAGCTCTTCTATCGCAGGAGTCTTCTAGTCAGAACAAAAGTGCAAGAATTGTTCTCGTTGATGACTGTGCTCTTAATGCCAACTCAGAATGTGAAATGCAGTGTACTGCTGCTGCAGCTGGTAATAATTACGGTAGCGCCATCTCCACCAACAAACCTGAAGTGGAACACCAAGCAGCTAGATCAACATAGCATAGTCAGCCATTAGAGGCCAGAAACTGAAGTCTATGGAATGCTTTGTTTATCTCAGCAGCACCCTTTCCAATGTAGTCCATATTGATGATGAAGTGAAGATCAGACATGTCAAAGGTTGTGTTGGTTTTTGGGACACTGAGATCCACAATTTGAGAAACAGATGATAAAATTGGTTTACATTCGGTCCTATCAACCATTCATCAATTATACAGCAATTATATGTTCTGTATTACACAAATGAAATTAACGTGGCAGTAAACATAAACTGAGCGATGAGGAAATGCACAATATGGCATTACAGCCATGCTCTCTCTCTCTCTGTCTCTGTCTCTCTCTCTCTCTCTCTCTCTCTCTCTCTCTCTCTCTCTCTCTCTCTCTCTCTCTCTCTCTCTCTCTCTCCCTCTCCCTCTCTCTCATACACTCCCACTCAAAAATAAAACACATATATACATGTATGCATAAAACAAGAAAGTAATAAAAGTCGAGAGGATCGCCTTCAGTGCACTGGGTTTTATCCCATATGGCTCAGTCTCTTTCCGCGGGGCGACCTGCAGAAAGCATCGCACAAATCATGAACTCCGCAGCCCTGGCGACGAACCCCAGAAAAATGCAACCATGAACCGAAAGACGTAGCCTGAAATCAAACCAACAAACTTCGAAGCATGAGGCAGACAGCTTGACCACTTGGCCATGGAGCCTCCCACAGGTATGCATGCAGGCAGTCAAGGAACCATGCTCACTACCAAACTGGAGGTTTACGCAGCAGTCATTCTACCTCTTCCTGCGACTGTGGGACCAGGTGGAGAAGGCAGGGGAACAGATTGAGAACCTGTATGTCGAAATAATCAGATTGCGGGGGTTCGGCAGAGATTCTGGAAGAATCTCAAAACTGAAAGGTAAGACCAAGAGAACTTTCAAATCAGGTAGCGGTGAAGTTCTCTCAAGGGCCGGCATGACAAGCATCCAGATTATGCAGTACAAATCTCAGCATAGATGATCCAATCATATTCTTCACATGTTAAATGAGCGGCTTCTAAAGAAAATATTCTAAGGTGAGCATGGACTGATATTACAAAGACACCCTGAAAGCTTCAAAGAAGAACCATGATACTGACTTGTAAAGCAATGTTTCTGATCGCTCTGTTTGGTGTAAATATCTACTAGCATGGTGACTGTGGAACAGTTTAGAATTGAGGAAGCTATGCAGAGGCCATACAAACATCAACAGTGAGTTACCTCTGCCTGCTGAGACAGTCACCATTCTTTCATCCTGACTGTAACAGACAGTACCCTTATTGTAACAGACATTACCCTTATTGTAACAGACATTTCCAGACTCAAATTGGTCAAATCAACCACCTACAATTCCTCTCTAGAACTGACAGATGACAATGTGGTCCTCTTCGGCAACAAGGGACACACAAATAAACAAGATGTTATGCCAACTATGTTGTTCGAGCTGTCAACATTTATGTGCTAACTGGATAGTTTCAGTTAACTCCTAAATGGCATGAACAATGTGGAAAATGGTAATAGCTGGTTCCATCTCGGTAAGCAAGCAGCACAATCATTCTGATCATGTATGTGAGATCTTCAAGAGCAAGTACAAGACTTGGCTGCTAAATGCCTACCATCATCGTGGGGATGTGCTGTAACTCTCTGTCTAGAAGCATACACGATGTGTGATCCTTGAGAGGTTTCATCACAGCTGAGACCGTGAACCTCGGGGAGGTGAAAACAGAATTTACCATCTAGTGGTATAAATGAAAGATGCTCTGTTTCACTACATTTCATTGACTGGGAAGACCCATTTCTACAAACACCACACGGTATTTTCCAGACAGCGATCACATGTGATGGTCAAACATCCTCTGTTGCCTATGACGACTTGCTAGATTACAGTATATACTAATGTATGCTTCCCATATGGGTCCCAGCAAAACATAGACAAAAGTAAACAAGTTCAAGCTAAACCTGATTAAATGTTAATTTTTTTTTCTTTGTTCGCTTGCTTTGAACTCAAGCGTAGTCCATACATGTGCTGCTATTTCTTGTGAACTGGACTGATCTTTGTGTGTGGATTAGCTTTCCCTATTACCAGTGTCCCTCACCATCAGGCAAAACCCACTTCGACTTCTGAGGCACTTGTAATTTACGACCACAGTGGGCATCATGGAGGGGAAGATAAGCAAGAACATAAGAAAGTGGCTTGGAGCACCACCCTGCCTCACGACTGTCGCACTATATTGCAAGCAGAGCAACTTCGTCCTGCCGTTCCGGTCCCTCATGGAAGAACTCAATGTCAGAAAAGCCAGACTCGCTAAGACGCTGCTGCGTGTCTCCAGATGAAACGGTCAGTGTCTCGGTTCCCGTCCTGAGAACGGGAAGAAAGTGGAAAGTCGTCAGCGCGGTCGAAGATGCCCAGGCAGCATTCCGGCTGAAGGGGGTCATGGGGCACACCCAGTCACACAGAAGAGGCTTCGGGCACCATGACAGAGATCCGATGTTGCCTAAGGTGACGACTAAGGAACGCAGAGACACGATATTTAAGGAAATCCTCAAGGGAGAGGATGACGAAAGAGTCCGTGTGGCTGCCAAGCTTGGCCAGTGGATGTCATGGGAAGAGATAGTGCAGAGATCTCTTAACTGGAAGGAAATATGGCGTATGGTACCACTGCGTTTAAGTTTCGTCGTCCGATCCATCTACGATGTCTTGCCATCAGCTGCCAACTTGGTCAAGTGGGGTAAAGCCACCGACCCAGTCTGTCCCCTCTGTAAAAAGGTTCAGACAGTGGAGCACGTATTGTCCGCATGTAAAGTCGCCCTGACACAAGACCGATTCCCTTGGCGTCACAAGAAAGTCCTTACTAAGTTGGCGGCCATAGTGGATGTAGCTAGCATGCAGGCGAACAAGCAAGGGGGGGGGGGGGGCAGACCGAGGCCGATGGATATTTACTTCGTCCGAGCCGGGCAGCAACTCAGAAACAATGAAGGCAGCGCTGCCGACTTGCCGCTTCCGACCTTTCTCTATTTTGCGGATGACTGCGGACTGACCGTGGATCTAAAGGGCCGTGGCATATACCCTGTGGTGATCCAAAAGTTTGACTTGCGACCTGACATCATACTCAGCTCCTCGTCAGCCAAGCAGCTAACGCTGATTGAGCTGACAGTCCCATTCGAGTCTAATATTGAGGAGCAGCATACGTACAAGATAGAGAAGTACGATGACATGGTCGCGTGTCTCATGCTGGAAGGGTACACCGCCAGGTTATTCACCGTAGAGGTAGACGCCAGAGGCCTAGTCTCCCACTCCGTGTATGATATGCTAAAGCAATTGGGCATTAAAGGACAAGCAAGAACTCGGGCATAAAAACAACTGGGTGAGGCAGCCGAAAAGGCCTCGTGTTGGCTAAGAAATTGTTCGAAATCTGAAGTGGGACGAGTCTCGAAACTAGTAAGGTTAAAAGCGATAACTGCAGAACGCCTCACATCTCATCATCTAAGAACACGAACTTGCAACGTCTCGTGTCAACTCGATAGCCTTTCCTCCTAGCGAGGGTGGTGAATCTGAGTGAAGTCAAATCATGAAAAATGTCGGCCGAAGTCCAACCTCCATAACAGAGTGGTATTCGGCCGTAAGTCGCACTCAGCTGCAGAGACCAAGAGGTGGGTCAAGGAACCAAACGGAAGAACCGGCTTCCTAGTAGAGTGCGGCGCCATGAACGGAGCACGAAGAAGGAACATGGCAACGGAGACGTAAGGAGGCGATAGAGGCCGTGGCTGGGGATGAAGCAAGCTCCTCACGACCACAAGTGCTAAGGGGCAAGCACAGGCTGCACAGATTCTCCTCTCTGAGGGAGGGGAGGTTTGAGAGTGGACATGGTAACAACTAAGGGAAAAACACAAGGACAACGAAAGTGACCGAACGTCTCCATCCATCCATTATGTGCCATGCCGGAAAGCGCGGGCGGTCATGACTCGCCATTTCACTCGATCACCAGAGTCTTGGATAAACTCAGTGTTCCTGTCTCGACCATGCCATGTGGCCAAGCCATCCAGGTATTTACTTCTCGGTCTTCCCCTTGGTCTGTTTCCTTCGATCTTGCCAGTTGTCACCAAGTTCTCCAACTCATTTCTTTTCATAACATGTCCAAATAAATGTTGACTGTCTACGTCTAATTTCTCTAATCAATTTACGATTTTCATTTATTTCCTGTAATACTTGGTCATTGGTTTTTCTGTCTGTCCATGGTATTCTTTGCATTCTCCTCAGAAAACACAGTTCTACAGCCATCAGATGTTTTTCAGCTTGACTGCCCGTTATCCAAGTTTCACCTCCATACAAAAGTACAGGCTCTATGTAGCACCTCAACACTCTTTTTCTCGACTCAATTGATATATTTTTATTGGTCAATATGTTTTTCATCTTGCTAAAGGCTACTTTCGTCATGGCGATTCTTGTTCTAATCTCTTCAAAGCATCTACCATCAGATGTTATGACTGTTCCGAGATAATTGTACCGATTCACTTGGCGGAGAATATTTCCATTTACTTGTATATTACATTGTAGTATTTATTTCTTCCCAATGACGACTATAATCTGTGTCTTTTTACAATTTAATTCATAACCCCAGTTGTTCACTGTGTACAACAACCGCATCTACTAATTGTTGCAGATCCTGATCATTGTCTGCAATCAATACTGTGTCATCTGCATATCTAATGTTATTGATGTTTCGTTCTCCAATGACGATTCCATTTATATCTTCTACATTTCTGAAAATATGTTCACTGTATAGTGAAAAAAAAAAGATCTGGAGACATCTCTACGGCAGGGAAAAGACGCCCGAAGTCATGCCCCGTACGGAGACCGCCCCTAGAGTATCAAGAGTGTAATGGTCTGAAACACTTGGGGAAGAAGATACACTTCTGACGATCAGAAGGCCCTAGCCGTGTTTGCTCCGCGGCGGGGTTTTCTTTTTCTATCAAAGTTTGGGTTGTGTGTGGTTAATTTCCCTTAAATTTTATTTTATTTTCCCGGTCGGTAACTATAGCTTTCAAAATTTATGTTGTCCTCTAGTCTCTACTTCCTTCTTCTCCTTCTGTGAGCGCCTAAATAATACTATGTGTGTTATTTATGTAATAATGTTTGCAATGTTTGCATATCCTTTACAGGACATCGCTGTCAACATCAACATCTTTCAGCTGATTGTTGATTTCTTTGGCAAGATTACGTTCAGTAGTTTGTCATTGCTTTCTGAGCGGCCGGCTCACATACCCCGTAAGTTACCGACGCGATTCGAACCACTGCTGATTCTCCCCGTCGTCACGTTACTTACGAGAGTATACGAGATTACGGAGAAAAGTCGCTAACCTCTAGGACAGAACTGTCTTAAATTTTATGTGGCCCTAAGAGAGCCAGTAAAAAATTTACATTTGGATAAAAGGTCGGGACCTAACATTAAAATTATACTTTTAAACTTTTAAATTACCTATAGAACCGCAAAGTGGATTATAAAATGTAAGTACATAAAGATTGATAACAACTCTTTATAAGTATTATTAAAATAATATTCTTTTTCTATTATATTTAAGTTTATATATTTAGGTTCTAATTTAAATTATAAGGAATAGGATACATAAGATAACTTTTAAATTATAGCTACGGATATAATTCCTGTTTTTAAATTCTAGTAATCCCCCTTATAATAATGTTAGGTGTTTATGCCCCCTACACATTGTAGGTCTAGGTGTTTTTTTTTTCATGTCCCTTGCAGGACGTTGCAGTCAACACCAGCATTTTCAGTTGCTGTTGATGCACTAGGCAATATTTTACGTTCCGTAGTTTTCCAGTGCTTTCTGATCGACCGGCTCCCATACCAACGCGTTATAAAACAACGCGTCACGGTCTGCTGCCCAAATCAGTCGCGGCTGCGTTTCGAACGTCTAGTAAGCGGCTCTCGAACCGCGTTCGCAAACTTTGGCCACGGAGACGGGCTTTTTTTTTTTTTTTTTATAGCTATCTGGTAATTCCGCAGAATGCTTGAACATAATTATTAATAAGTGTAGTGAGCAATCAAGGCATTAATATTATAGCTAAGTGCCGGTCTCTCTGGCCGAGGGGTTACAACACTTTCTCCGTAATCCCGTTTATCACGCAGAGTCTCGTAGCGGAGGAGAGCTGGAAGCAGTTCGACCCCCGCTGGTGACTTGCGGAATAACTGAGCCGGCCGCTCAGAAAGCAATGGCAAACTACTGAGCGTAATTTTGCCAAGAAATCAACAGACAGCTGAAAGATGCTGGTGTTGACAGCGATGTCCTGTAAAGGATATGCGGATTTAAAAAAAAAATGATTTCTTTTTTTAAATTCTAGTAATCTCCCTTATAACAATATTAGATGTTTATGCCCCCCCCCCCCCCCCCCCCCCTTTTCATTGCTGATCTAGGTGTCTTTCTTTTAGCTATCTGGTAATTCCGCAGAATGTTGTTTTAAATATGCTCTAAGCAACTGGGAACACGCATGCGCAGTTTAATTGCATGATTTATTATTATAAGAGATATTTATGTTAAAGAAATGGGGGGGGGGGGGGGGATCTGACCATTAGAAAGCAATGCACCATTTGACACACAGAGAGAGAGAGAGAGAGAGAGAGAGAGAGAGAGAGAGAGAGAGAGAGAGAGAGAGAGAGAGAGAGAGAGAGAGAGAGAGAGAGAGAGAGAGAGAGAGGGGGGGGGAACAACTATTTGTTCAAAATGAATGATATTTACAAACAATATAAATGACATTTCCTCCAAACATAATATTAATGTTTGTCTACATAGATTCGAAATAAAAACCGCCCAAAAAGAGAAACCTGGACCAATGCAGCAGTTTTTGCCCATGATGTCTATGAAGGGGTCTATGAACTTGAAACCAGTTTATTTTTACACATACATTGTCCCTTCGTTTCTCAACATAATTTCCATCAACATTGATGCACTTACCCTATCGTTTTATCAGTCTGCCCAAACCGGCTGCATAGAACTGGGTGCTCTGTTTTCTAAACCACGTTTTCACTTCACATTCAACTTCGGCGTCATTCGTGAAATGTCTCCCGCCAAGGTGAGTTCCTGTTTATGCTGACAAATGTTTGTCCCGTCAAGCGGTGCATAGCTGGGTGGAAAAAGTTACGAGGGCGAGTCAATAAGTAAGTCACTGTGGAATGGCTGGTAAATGAAAACAAAGCGCGCAGTTCTATGCAGCCGGTTTGGGAGGACTCATAAAACGATGTTGATAAGTGCATCAATCCATTAAACACTTGGAAAGATAATGTCGTGGTTTCCTCTTACCTTCCACGTCCATCTGGTGGAATGTTACCTCTGCCTTTCACAGCAATGTACGATTGCTGGGACAATCGGTGCCCTTCTCATTTGCAGAGTTGTCCATTTATGCCGAGGATACTCGGACTCCGTCGGCGTCTGTAGCCTAAGATTTGTGAACGCAGTTTCCACAATCCCATCATACCAGGGTTACAAGTCAGACGATTTGGAAGCAGACTGCAATGCGTTGATTTTCACAATGTTATGAAAGTCGGCCATTCAGAAAGCAATAGCAAACTATGAACGTAAAACGCATAGAAAATCACAAACAGCAAAACATACTGAGGTTGACTGCGACATCATATAATTAAAATGACATGCAGTTAATATAACTTTAACTCTAGAGCTGCGTTTGTTGCACTACTTTGCGTTGTCCGTCAACCACTACTTAGAGGTGCAGTTAGGATTTTTCCTTCATTAAGTTTGATACTATGATGGACCTTATCATAGTGTCCAGTAATATTAGAAGACCCTTTCACCATGCATAACGCTCTTGTCGGATTCCACATAAGTCCCCCCCCCCCCACCCCCAATGTTACTTGATGTTCTTGCAGTCTGAATATGTTAGATGACGACATAGAGAGAGAGAGAGAGAGAGAGAGAGAGAGAGAGAGAGAGAGAGAGAGAGAGAGAGAGAGAGAGAGAGAGAGAGAGAGAGAGAGAGAGAGAGAGAACAAACGAATGAATGAACGAACGAACGAATGAACGAACGAACGAACGAACGAACGAACGAATGAACTTCATTTTTAAAGGGTAACAAATTGGGCACGCAGGCCCGTCTTACATTCGGCCCTTCCAATCACTCATCTTTCGTTCATCAATAATGCATAATACATTCACACAGGAAAAAAACTGTCAAAAGAATGTTGTAAACCAAACAAAATGCATATTACCATGTTATGAGACACACCCCCACCTACCCACCTATCCCCCATCCACCCACACACCCCTACCCACACATACATCTATCACTCACCACACATCCCACACACACATATCCCCCACCCACACACCCCCAGGCACACATGCATGCACCCACCCAAGCACACGTCTCCCAACCTACACATATTTCCCACCCACAAACACATCCTCCACCCACCAACATTCACCCATCCACATATACTCCACCACCCACCCACACATCCTGCACCTACCCACACACAAAACTCTCTCCCACCCACATTTCCTCCACTTGCACAATCCCCACCCTCACAATCTCCCACAGCCCACCCACACATCCTAAACCCCCCTACACACACACACACATCCCCCACCCATCCCCAAACCTCCACAGACTCACCCATCCACACATCCTCCACCCCAATCACACATCCCTTAACCACACACCCCCACCCACACAAACCTCCACCCACCCACACACATCCCCCACACACACATCTCCACCCAACAACACATCTCCAATCCACAAACACACACCTCTCACCCACACACACCCCATCACCTACATATACCCCCACACACATCCCCCACTCTCACACATCTTCCCACCTACACACACATCCCCAACCCATTCACTCATTCACCACACACATCCATCTACTCACGTACTCATCCCTCATTCACTCACACCCACACATCCCTCACCTACCTATCAAGACATACATCTCCCATCTACCCACGCACACTGACACACCCCAACCATCCAGCAAAACACATATACCCAACCTCACATACATCCGTTACCCACCCCCACATCCCTCACCCATCACACCTCCCCCACCCACCCACACACCCCTCACCCACATACATCTCCCCTCTCACACAACACACCAACCCATATACACACCCCCACCTCACAAACACGTCTCCCACACACATATCCCCCAATAACATCCACATCCACACATCCCTCACCCATACATACACATCTACCCATCCATCACCCACCCACCCACACATCCCCACCTACAAACACCCTCACCACCCACACATACATCCACCACCCACCCACACACACCTCCATCCACAAAGACATACTCCCCACCCACACACCACACCCCACACCCATCCCTCAACCCACACACATTCCCCACACACCCATTCACCCACACATCCCTCATCCACCCACATTCCCCACCATCATAACACCCACCCACCAATATCCATAGAATTCCAACCATTCACCCAAATATCCCCCAACCACACAGACATCTCTCACCCACACACGCATCCTTCACTTACAATTCCCTTCCACACATACATCCCCCACACACATCCCCTACCCACACAGATCCGCCACGTAAACACCCCCCCCCCCCCCACCCACACACACTCACATCTATACACTTACATGCTGCCTCACATAATCACTGAAACTAGTATAACAAACTCCCACACTTTACACACACATAAACTGACGATTGTCGTGAGCATTCTCGCAAAAATTGTCAAAAATGGAGAAAAATTGTACATATACATTGTGTAACGTAAAAATTAGTGATGCAATTTAACTCTCTCTCTCTCTCTCTCTCTCTCTCTCTCTCTCTCTCTCTCTCTCTCTCTCTCTCTCACACACACTCTCTCACTCACACTCACCAAATCTCTCACTGACTCTACAGTAATGTGCATGTGTTCGTATTATACATGATTATATCAAGTGGCATACAAAATGCTAATATGAAAGATGAGAATACACAAAAAAATAAATATGGAATCAAATGGCATTCAAAATGATAATATGAAATATGAGAATACACAAACAATATGGAATCGTATGTTACATGACAGGCTTGCGCTCAACTCTCTCTCCCTTCTTGCATAAACACACATACGCACCCACACACAAAACACATCCACTCCCTGAGAACTCATACACCCCGCACCTACCCACACATTCCCCCACCCACACAATCTCCCGCCACCCACACACACATCTCGCACCCACCGATACACACATCCCCACAAAGTATCTCTTCCCACCCACATATACATCACCCATCCCCCAACCTACACACTCACCCACCCACACATCTCCCTTCCACCCATACACCCCCAATCACCCATCTCTCATCCACAGTACCCCCACCCACACACATATTCCCAACCCACCCACACACACATCTCGCACACATCCACACATCTCCTACCCAAACATCCCCCATCAACACACACATAATCCCCCACAGAAGAGAGAGAGAGAGAGAGAGAGAGAGAGAGAGAGAGAGAGAGAGAGAGAGAGAGAGAATGATGTCTGACACAATGGCACGAGAGATGAATTTATAACCAAGTAAACAAATGATGGGAGAGAGACAAGATTGCCGACACCGCCCGGCGTGGCGCATGATGATGATGATGTTACGTGGATTTGTGTATGTGTCCATGTGCCGCTTCCGTCATCTGCTCCCGGCAGTTCCGGAATGCGTCTGCTGGAGTGGAGGTGCAGAATATACAAAAATGGTCTTTGTGTTGCTTCTGGTTACCTTCGTAATCATTTTGGTTTCATGTGCCATCCTGAAGTATGTACACAGTATACAGGATGCTCCGTATATGGATGAAATATTTCATATTCCCCAGGCACAGCAGTATTGTTCGTACAATTTCTCTTCGGTAAGTGGTACGGTAAATTAATAACGAAAGTCAAAGACAAGAAATAAAATAAAATATTCAATATTATTAAGATTCTTAATGTAAAATTAAAGATGACCATGTTGAATGCACTGGATAAATTGGAAAGATTAGTTTGATGAACAGTTTAGTAAATTGTAAATAAAAAGTGCGAATGATTATATTAATTGACAATTAGTTGCAAATTAATTATCTTCGGTGCTGTTACTGTCTGTAGTGAACAGTTTTACAGCGTTACTCACTCTCTCTGATACTTGTACTTGGCACTGACATTTCAAATACATTTTTACCACCATTTAGTGTCATTTATTTATGATTTAGCAGACTCATAGAGCCGGTCTCCCTGGTCCAGAGGTTACACGACTTACTGAGCCTAATCTTGCCAAGAAATCAACAATCAGCTGCTGTTTGCAGTTGTGAAAATAAGCTCCCCTCGACCAAAAGTAAATTCTGCTATGCTGGTAGATTAGTGCACTATCTATGACCACTGATACCATGGCTCTCTACTAAATGTAACACACATGCACGCACGCACACACAATTCTTTATACATTCATGTATAATGAAAGCTTCAAAGAAAGACATGAATGCAGATTGTTAAATGCTCAAACAAGAACATGCCAGGTAACAAATGAAATGAAAGCTCCTTGCAGTTCAGTTAGTTGGTTGGCAGATCATCCTCATTGCACATTGAACCATTTAGCCCATAATTGCTTAGATCCCCTCTTCAGTAAATCCCACAGCTCATGACGCCAGCTCTGTGTTCGTTTATTAATCTTCCTTTGGCTTCCTTGCATAGTGTTCTTGTCTGGCCACACTTCTTGTAACTTGCTGTTCTCACAGTACATTGCAGTAGTTGAGTTGAGTTGAGTTAAGAATCGACATCACTGCACTCAGGACATTCCCATATGTGCTCCATCCCCTCGTTAAACATGCCAGCGAAGAGTCATACTACTAATCATTCCCACCGCTATCTGATTAAACGCTCTCCTGGTCATCCCTCTCAGTTTTGAGATTCTTCCAGAACCCTCGCCGATCCCCCGCAATCTCATTCTTTCCACAAATGGGTTCTCAATCTGTTCCTCCGCCTTCTCCACCTGGTCCCACAAGTGTACGACCACCTCCCCCTTGTCCATAGGCAAACTACCACCAAGAGGTGCATTCCCTGCTAGCCTATTAGCCTGTTCATCCCCCCGTATCCTGCATGGCCAGGGCAAAATATCCATACAATTCTCACAATCTGTGACCACTGAAGCAACGAGAGCCATTTCACATGAAACATTCCTTTCGCCACCTTACTAAGCATACTCTTTGAATCTGTAATGAATACATTACAGTAGAACATATTGAGATTAACAACATGGAACAACTTACTTTATTCTAAAACAAAACTGTTCTGAAAGACAGAAGCATAGTAATATGGAACATTATTTACAGGAGTGCACGAAATATGAACTATAAAGGATACAACTAATTTAATATATGAGCCAATTCAGTAAACCCATGACAATGGAAAATGTGCTAAAGATAGAAAGCCCTAGAGAACGGCAAGGAAAGATAAAAAATATATCACAAAAACAAACATTTATATATATAGGGATACATACTGCAAAGTTAAAAAAGTTAACTGCATGTCCTTTGCAGAATACCACAATCAATCACAGCAATTATTGGCTCATAAGAAATTTAGTTGCATATTCTGTACAGGACGTTAGAGTCAACCCCAACATGTTTTGGCTGTTTATGATTTCTTGGCAAGTCTACGTTCAGTAGTTTGCCATTGCTTTCTGAACGACCGTCACTTATACCATTATATGAAAACAAACATAAGGCGGTCTGCTGCCAAATAGCGCGCAGCTGTGTTTCAACCAGTGGTATGCAGAATTACTGAATTAGCATCCACAAGCCCTTCGCCACAACACTGGCTATTGTCACATACCATTGTGAAAATTAATGCTTAAAAAAGTCTTAAAAGTTGAGAGGATCGACTTCATTGCACCGGGTTTTATCCCATTATGGCTCGTTCTCTTTCCTCAGGACGGCCTGCCGAAAGCGTCGCACAAAGCACGAACTCCATAGCTTCAGCGACGATCCCCAGGAGTCTCCGAGAAAAATGCACTCATGAACTGAAAGACGTAGCCCGGAGTCGAACCCACAGTATTTGGAGAGCAAGGCAGACAGCTTGATCACTTCACCACAGAGACTCCCCATGCAAAGCTTGTCTACTCCCAAATCACATGAGGCTGACCTTGAAACTGGTATATCGATATTGTGATACTATTCACTACCCCTAAGCCATAGATGATGGTATTGCAAAATAAGCTACTGGTAATTTTGGCCACTTATTGAAAAGTTGTAAATGCCCTGAAAGGAGTGACGATAGATACAGTAATATAAATATTACAGTTGTTTTGAGAAGACAGGATTATATTTTAATTTACACAATAGGAAATTTTAAAAGAATAAGTTAGATAAACATCCAATATATGAAATAACAATAGACACTATACGTCCCATTTATAACCCACAATGTTTTAATAAGTATATTGTTGGCATAAATACAAAACAATGCTTCTGTATTCTGTTATAAATGTGTGTTTTTGTTTATAATCTACAGTGGGATCCAATGATTACAACATTACCAGGACTGTATCTGTTCTCTGTGATTCAACTGAAACCTATAGCAAGCTTACAAAATGTTAGTTTGTCTGAACTTTGCACAACGCTTAATCTCCGAGCCAGCAATGTGATATATTGTATTGGCAATTTTATCATGCTGTTTCTGTTGACCAGACAGTTGGCAGAAAATACTAAGGTAATGTAACTGTGTGCTTTGTTTTCATTTACCGGCAATCCCACAGAACTGTGTGACTTACTTATTGATTCGCCCTCGTAACTTTTTCTACCCAGCTATACCACTTTGACATGACCTAGCTATATGGCACCGCTTTATGGGACAAACATTTGTCAGCACAAACACTGACAACCCACCTTGGTGGGAGACATTTCGCGATTGATGCCGAAGTTGAATGTGAAGTGAAAACGTGGTTTAGAAAACAGAGCATGCAGTTCTATGCAGCCGGTTTGGGAGGACTGATAAAACGATGGGATAAGTGCATCAGTGTTGGTGGAAATAATGTTGAGAAATAAAGGGACAATGTATTTATAAAAATAAACTTGTTTCAAGTTGTTATCATCTTTAGTTATTTTTCTACAGCCATTTGTGACATACTTATTAACTTACCCTCATAGTTGGCCGGCACAGATACTACATTTTGTATTTTTATTGTTCCAACTGTAGGTTTAATTTCCCTGTTTGTGTAATAGCTTTAAGATATTAGCTTGTGTTTTTCTTGCTTGTCTCATTTCATAAGTAACTCTGTATTTGCTTTGTCTTACTTCTTTCCCTCAAAACATAGCACTTTGATGTTATATTTGTCATTTAGACATGTGATTTTACAACAAGGATTATTCGAGAATATGTACACCTTCTTATTCTTCTCATTTGTTGTTGTTGTTGCGGGAGTCTCTTTGGCAAAGCGGTTAAGCCGGCTGCCTCGGGCTCCGAAGGTCGTGGGTTCGATTCCAGAGTGCATTTTTTAAGGAGACTCCTGAGGGTCGTCGCTGGAGCTATGGAGTTTGTGCTTTATGCGACGCTTTCCGCGCTGCGGAAAGAGACTGAGCCATATGGGATAAAATCTCGGTGCAATAAAGTCGACCCTGTCGAGAAAGAAAGAAAGTCGACTTTTTTTTTTCCCGACTTTATTTGTTGTTTTTCTAGAAATGTCGGCACAGGAAGTCAGTTTTTATTTGTGTGTTGTAATTGAGAGTTCCTTCAGACTCCCAAATAGCTTTGTGCACTCGTGAGGTCTGATGTCTACCATGCTCTTGGTTTTAAAAAAACCCAAAAAAAAGGTGCGCGTGCACACGTACACACACGCACGCACACACACCACACACATGATGGCGAGTCAATAAATAAGTCACACAGTTCTGTGGGATGGCAGGTAAATGAGTTGGTGTTTTCTACAGGTGTCATTAGGTGACAGGAACATCGAACTTTATATTCCCGTTCGTCAGGTGGCGCTAGGTGTCTCATGCGCATGCACAGTGCATAAACAAAATGGCGACTGTACTTATGGAGTGTACAATCAAAGAGCAATGTGCTGTTGTGCATTTTTGTGTGGACAAAAGGACTGCCTACAAAGGACATTCATAAGGAAATGCTTCCTGTTTATGCTGACAAATGTTTGTCCCGTAAAGCGGTGCATAGCTGGGTAGAAAAATTTTTTCAAGGACGCGAATGACGCCGAAGTTGAATGAGAAGTGAAAACGTGGTTTAGAACATAGAGCACGTAGTTCTATGCAGCCAGTTTGGGAGGACTGATAAAACGATGGGACAAGTGCATCAATGTTGGTGGAAATTATGTTGAGAAATAAAGGGACAATGCATGTATACAAATAAACTTGTTTCAAGTTGTTATATTTAGTTATTTTTCTACAGCCGTTTGTGACTTACTTATTGACTTCCCCTCGTACATCTTAATATACATATATATTTCCTGTTTTTTGTTTCAGATTTGCAAGAAAACCTACCTTCAGCAAGTTTTGAACGCCACTGTTCTGACACTGTTTCCAGTTCTGTTCTTCTTTACTTGGCTGTATTACACAGATCCTGGAGCTACATTCTTCGTTCTGCTGATGTATACACTTTGTCTCCGTGGATACCACAGATCAGCTGCACTAGTCGGAGCCGTGGCGGTTCTCTTCAGACAAACCAACATCATTTGGGTCTTGTTCTGCACTGCCTTAGTTGCCATTGAGGTTATCAACCAGCGGCTTAGACTTGATAAGAAATGGCATGACAACCCGAACAACATGACGGACAAAGAATTTGTGAAGTTGCTGCTCCAAACAATATTTTCCAGCCAAGCCAGATTGTTGAGTTTAGTTAAAGAAGTTTTCATTCGGACATTTTATTATATATGTATAATTATAGGTTTTATTGTATTTCTTGTTGTCAACAAAGGTATTGTTGTTGGAGACAGATCCCACCACACGGCATCATATAACTTTCCTCAAGTCTTCTACTTTTTATCTGTGTCTGCTTGTTTTTCTTTCATGCATTTAATTCATCCCACACAGGTCATTGCATTTGTGAAGTATTCAGTTAAAAACCCTTTAAAGATATTATTATTTGCCATTTTGGCCGGGCTGCTAATTAAATTGTTCACTTATGAACACAAATATCTGCTGAGTGACAACAGGCATTACCCATTTTATGTTTGGTCTAAAATTTTCAAAAGGCACCCATTGGCAAGATATGCTCTTATTCCTGCATACTTGTTCAGTTTGTACCAGTTTCATAGTTTGACTGTTCACAGAGGGTTACTCTGGCGAGTCGCTTTCTCAGTTTGTACTATTGCTTGCTTGGTCCCACAGGCTCTTCTGGAATTTCGATATTACATTGTTCCATTTTATATTCTACGACTCAGTATGAAACTTCCAGCTGTAAAATTGTTGATAGCAGAATTGTTGTTTTATATCTTGATAAATGCATTCACCTTATACATGTTTACAGAGAAACCATTTTTTTGGCCTGATGTTCCAGTCCCTCAGAGATTTATGTGGTAATACATTTGTGTCCCCTATCTTAACTTCTAATCGTAATGTTGCATGTCCTTTGCAGGACATTTTGATCCTTTGCAGGACATTTTGATCTTAATGTTGCATGTCCTTTGCAGGACATTTTGATCTTAATGTTGCATGTCCTTTGCAGGACATTTTGATCTTAATGTTGCATGTCCTTTGCAGGACATTTTGATCAACCCCGATCCCAGGGTGAATTTCTATACAATTTTACGTCCAGTAGTTTGCCATTAGCCAGCTCTGTGACGAATGAGTTACCAATTCAATTCATAATCCCACATGTCGCGTTTGAAACACAGCTGCAGGCGATTTGGAAGCAGACCGCCGTGCATTGGTATTTCCATACGATGGTGCCAGTCGTTCAGAAAGCAATGGTAAACTACTTGCCCGGGAATCACAAACAGCCAAAAAATGCTGGAGTTGACTTCTACGTCCTGAAAAGGATATGTAACTAACTTTTAAGTTTGCTATTGCTTTCTGAACAAGAAGTTAACACTGAAGTCCATCTGACTGGTGTAGGAGATGTACTCAATCGTCAGCATACCACAAGTTTAAGCCCAAGCTTCTTTAACCTTATATACTGAAACCATCATGAGGAATGTTGGGGAAAATGTTGACAAGAAACAAAATGATCCCTTTGAGTTGAGTTAAGAACCGACATCACTGTACTCAGGACATTCCTGTACGTGCTCCGTCCCCTCGTTCAACAGCCAGTGAAGAGTCATACTACTAATCGTTCCCACCGCTATCTGATTAAAAGTTCTCCTGGTCTTCCCTCTCAGTTTTGATCCCTTTATAATTATTGAAGAAATAGAAATACCTGAACTTTGATACACTGATGACACTGTATTACTATCACATGGGAATTGAGAAACTAATAAAGTCAGGGCAAGAACAAGGTGAAAACACAATTTCTAACTCAATACAACTAAACAAAAATAATGACAAATGATAACTAAATATGTCAATAGATACATTTACTAATGAAGAGAAATCACAGAAAATGAGCATTTTTTAATGTCTAGGTTCATTGCTGATGGGCAATGGCAGTGTGATGACAGAAATTAAAATAACAAACATCACTCTACAAAAACTGAAGCAACTGAAACTTGTGGATCGGAACAGATAGAACAGCAAAAGTCAGAGTACAAAGAGCATGCTAATTTCCTGTGGTAACATATGGGTGTGAAACTTGGACATTTAACAAATCAGCCAAAAGTACGTGTGTGTCCTTGAATGTAAGAGATACAGAAGAGTGCTAAATATTCATTTAATAATAAAAAGAATAAACAGATCCATCCAAAAAGAAGTCAGTATTGGAAAAGATTGGTTATTAAGACAAAATTGAGGAAAATAAAATATTTGGGGCTTGTAAACAGACATGCATGTTTGGAAAATATAACTATGGTGGGAGTTGTGCCAGGGAATTAGGGAAGAGGAAGACCATAGATTCAAGACCTGATTATTTACACATGACAGCAACTGAGGTAGGACATCTGGCTTATCATTGAGAGAAATTTCAAAAGAATGTAACAACAGTGAAGTTTCACAAATTACAAGCAACTAAATGATGATTGGTGTGGCTTAGAGGCACTAAGGCCCACTTCTAATTCAAGAAGACGGTATACAAATCATAGTGTGAATATTTACAAAATAAGGTAATAATATATTGCCTAAAGACACACTGCTACTGAGTGAGTGCATGGAGCGACACTCGTATGGAGTGCTTTTACATCTGTCCACGGTTGTTTGTAGCATGAACTGCCATGTTCAGAAAAATGGTGACTGGCCAGTCGCTGAACTAGCTGGGTTGCCTCATCCAGGTATGTGTGGCTGCTGGTTTTCTAGTGACTGCCGCTGCCATTGGCGATGAAATGTATTTTTCGTGGTGGACCTTTGTATTGGCATTCTGGCAGCAGCATTATGTATAGTATACCTGTGCAGGCTGTTGGCTTGTCGAGACTCCTGTCTGTTCCACTTTTCACATGGGGCAGTGAGGAGCATTTTGTGTGATATTCACTGGCACAAGAATGGAGCATAATGGGGCATAATGAAGTTGTAACCGCGACTAACTGACTAACACTGAAAACCTGAGGACAACATAATTAGGCACTTTCTTGCCTGGAACCCGGAAGGCAAATGAAATAGCGGGAAACCTAAAAACACTTGAGAAGAGAATCACATAATCTGTCCGCTTTTATTTGTACGGTGAACTTTAAGTTCAGAACAATGGCTACCAGCTGTTGCTGAATTGACTGATTTGTCTTTTCGGTTCACGAGTGCATTTTTCAGGAGACTTCTGGGAGTCGATGCTGGAGCTACAGCGTTTGTGCTTTGTGCGGCGCCCTGCGGAAAGAGACCAAGCCATGTGAGAAAACCCGGGTCAATGAAGTCTTTCTGATGACTGCCAATTCCATTGACGATGAACTGCAATTTTTGTGGATGACTTTTGTGTTGGCATTCTGGCGGCGGTATATGCACAGTGTACCTCTGCGGGCTGTTGGATTGCCAAGACTCCTGTCTGTTCCACTTTTCACATTGGGCAGTGAGGAGCAATTTCTGTGATATTCACTGGCACAGGAACGGAGCATAATGGGGATGATGTTGAAACCTCGACTAACTATCACAGACAGACATTAATAATATTAGTAGGACATTGAGGGAGCTGTAGGAGATAGCAAAAGATACAACGGCTTGGGATTGTTTGGTTAAAGGCTGATGCTCCAATGGGGGTCAAAGGCAGAAGAAGACAACATCTAGAGGTGTGTTGGGTATATGGTTCTAGTCCATGTTTTTTGTAGACCAGTCGGCACTTGATGGGTGATATGGTCAATATCACGCTGGCCTCCACCTCCCAGGACATACTCTGGTACCCATTTTAGGTTGGTTCAAGCTTGGAGCTCAGATCAATTTTAAAAATCCAGCTAAAATAGGATTTGAACAAATGACCTCCGGGTCAGCAGGCAAACATGCTAGCCACTGGGCTATTGTGGCTCCCAGCCTCATAATATGGATACCAGCAATTTTTGTAGGAAGGCACAGACCACTGACATAAACATTTCCCTTAGTTTGATTTGGTCAAAGACACTATATTTTCAGTGTGAGTGCATTGTCCAGGTCATGCAGAGGTATGTGGATACAAGAGATAGGATACGTTACTTTCAAAAGAACCCATTATTGGGATATTGAAAATGGATAGAGAGGATATACTTCAGGTAGTAAATGACAGATTGGTGCAAGCTGACACATCTCTTCATGAATCCTCACATTTATGGCTGTTGGAGTGAGGACTCGCGTCTAGGACTAGTTGAAGTGACTGCAGGTAAGGATCTGTGCGGCCATAGGGGTAGTGAATGCCATTTCACTGGGTTTGAAGTCCGCCTTGGGTGATATGGGAGCAGATTGCTTTGTATTGATTTTCACCACAGTACGAGCACCGGCCATTCAGAAAACAATGATAAACTTCTGAATGTAAAATTGTCTTAAAAATCACATGCGGAAAATAAATGCTACGGTTGATTGCAACATCCTGTAGAGTATGTGCAACTAAATTGTAAGGATGGTTCTTACATGTAGCTCCCAAGAGGAACATCCACATCATTCAAGATCTGTTGTAAGAAACTGGGCACTTATGAGCCTGTCCAAGTGCAGTGATGTTGAATTTTTATCATAATCATTCCAAATGGACTGTAATGATAGGTAAATGGGCTTACTTCCCTTAACTCAAGTCTCATGAATTTATGTGATAATAAATTAAGCTTATGAAATGAAAGCAGTACTGGTTATGCAAGTTGTCAGACTACCCTCACTGCACATCAAACCATTCGGTCCATAAGTGCTGGGATCCCCTCCATAGTATCTCTCTCAGCATGTAGCGTTCGATGACACCAGTTGTATGCTGGTTAACTATTCTTCTTTGGCCTCCTGTATAGAGTGTTCAATGTCTAGTATCACCCCTTTTCACTTGATGTTCTTGCAGTCTGGTATAGGTTGCAAAGTCTCCGCCATCTCCCGATTCATTTAATCGCCCTGCCTCTGGCCGTAATCAGTATATCATCTTGGTCCTTTGTTCATCAGCGTTCCACAGTAGCCTAGCTCGCAAGCGTATAAAATTGCTCTTTTCCTCTTACACCTGCATGTCCTGGCACACACAACACATTTAGATCAGGTTTGACCTCCTCATGCAAGTATGTTTGATATGACATGACTAACTCAGTGTCTCTTGTAATGATTTCATGCTCATAAAGTTTGCAACAGTACGTTAATATGAAAAGAATAATGTAAAGATAGTAGATCACGGTATAAAGTAAGTATAGGGCCTTTTACATGCTTTAAGGTGCATTGGACATATGTTGCAAAATCCACATTTGTATAGACCATTCAGCACTTCTTGGGTCATGTGGTCAGTATTAACCAGAGATCACAATATACGAGGGCGAGTCAATAAGTAAGTCACACAGTTTTGTGGGATGGCAGGTCAATGTAGTTGGTGTTTTCTACAGGTGTCATTAGGTGACAGCAACATCGAACTTTATATTCCCGTTCGTCAGGTGGCACTTGGTGTCTCATGCGCATATTAACAAAATGGCGACTGTATTTACAGAGTGTACAACCGAGAGCTACCTGCTGTAAGGAAGGTGGGAAGTTCTGGAACATCCACCTTATAGCCCCGGCTTAGCCCCTAGCGATTTCCACCTTTTTGGTCCACTGAAAACCACCTTGGCGGGAGAAATTTTGCGAATGATGCCGAAGTTGAATGTGAAGTGAAAACGTGGTTTAGAAAACAGAGCACGCAGTTCTATGCAGCCGGTTTGGGAGGACTGATAAAATGATGGGATAAGTGCATCAATGTTGGTGGAAACTATGTTGAGAAACAAAGGGACAATGTATGTATAAAAATAAACTGGTTTCAAGTTGTTATCATATTTAGTTATTTTTCTACAGCCATTTGTGAGTTACTTATTGACTTCCCCTCGTAATTAAAGCTGGATGATCAACATTATAACTGTAGCATTTTCATCAGACAAATTAACTTGAGATAGCGTGGTTTCTACTTGAGATGTCAAACTACTGTTTTTCTGTACCTAAGGACAATTGGATTTCAACTGAAATGCCATGATAAAAATAGCCTTTTGCAAGATGGAAAATATACTTTCCAATAAAAAGAAGTTGATTGCAATGAAAGAAAAAAGGCTGTTAAAGTTCTATAGAACCTATACTGTTCTATACATGTGGAACTTAGATAATAAGCAGGCAAGCTGAGAAATATCTAATGGCAGTGGAAACGTAGTATTTGAGGAAAATGCAGAGAATAACATGGAGAGGGATAAATTAATATGGCAGTTCTTCAAGAAACAGATAAAAACTGTAGATAAGAGAAATTAGGCATTGTCAAAGTTTTTTGGGCACATTAGAAGACATAGATTGAAAGCTTATTGACAACTGGCAAACTTGATGGGAAAAGAGCAGATGGAAGACAGAGACAAATTGCTGGATGGCTTGGCCATATTTCACAATCAGGAGACCTGATCAAAGCCTGGTGATTGTGTGAAATGGCAAACTATGACCACCCACGCCTATCAGCAGGGCACATGATGATGATGTGTATAACGTTAAGTATACATTTAGTTAGAGGAGCGGGTGGCCGAGTGGCTAAGAATGCTGGTTTCTGCTTTGGGAGACCCAGGTTTGAATCCTCAGTAAGGTGTGGATTTTTTTCTGTCAGGGGCAAAAAGAAAATCCTAACTTGCACAGTTCATGGCAACTGCAATAGCCTGGTGGCCTTAATTCCTCATGCTCAAGATATCCCCCCCCCCTCTCCCCTTACACTGCAAGGTACTATAGGCAGTGAAATGACAGCTTTAAAAAAAAATAAATTTACTTAGTTCCATGTTCTTCACTGGATGTTGCAATCAAGCATCAATCAAGCCCCAAATCTGACTTTTTGTTGACTTTAAAACAATGGATATGGTACCCACTGCACACAAAGAAGGCCATAGAGTTTTGATTCTATTGAGTTACAAGGGGGGAATAAATATAAAAATTTAAACTATATTTGTATATTTCATTTATCTCCCCCCAATATATATTATAATTAGAGGGCATGTTAGTGTAATCACTGGGAGCTTATGCTGATGTCATGAGCATGATCAAAAGAGTTCCACACCTGAGTTTTGTCATCCACTGAGAAAGACTGGCCACCTATTTCTCTCTGCACTCAGGCCTACAAAATGTAATGGTCTTAGAACATCACAGACCCTTAGCAGATTCCTTCTTCTGGAATTTGTTTTCCTATTAAAAATAGTATTATTATTTGTATTACTTCAATTTTCATGGCTTTGATGTTAAAAAGACAATATGGTGTTGGATCTGTATATTTTTGGCGTAAGATTTATTAAACATGACAAAAACAATAAAGAAAGCACACTTTATACATGTGTAATATTAACAGTTTAATTTGATTGCTACAGAAAACTCCCGCCAGTATACAAGGGAAAGCCAGTAAGCAAATGACAAATGTATAGCTTGAAAAAAAAACATATATTAGAACATCATTTAAAACTGCACTCATATTTTCACTTTATTTCTCAACACAATCACCACCAACATTGATATACACTTATCCCGTTGTTGCACCGTCAGTGTTTTGAAAGCCCTAACTTAGAAGTAAGTAGTCTGCTGTTAGCGCTATGTTTGCGCCAGAGGTTCAACCTCTGCATCATCTGAAAAATGTGCCACGGGTCAGCTTTTAGTGGATCAAACAGGTTAAAATTACTTAGGGTATTGTAGATTTTGTTCATCATCATCATGTGTCATGCCGATAAGCGTTGGCGCTCATGTTTTGTCATATTACACGATCACCAGAGTCGTGGATCAGCTCCATGTTCTTGTCTCGGCCATACCACATGGCCAAGCCATCCAGGTATTTACTTTTCTGCCTTCCCCCTAGTTCATTTCCCATCGATCTTGCCAGTTGTCACCATGTTCTCCAATTTATTTCTTCTCATAACGTGACCAACAAATTGTAACTGTCTATGTCTAATTTCTCTAATCAGTGTACAATTTTCATTTGTTTCTTGTAGGACTTGGTCATTAGTTTTTCTGTCTGATTTTGTTACCCTAGTTATTAAAATATTTTCTTTTTCTTTTTGTTAATCAAAGCTGTTCGTGGTTTGACATTGTAATGAAGCAGTACTTCCCTGGGCATTTTCTTTGATTTGCATCCTGAAGCATCAACAGAACTTTACAATATAATGCAGCATTCACTTTACCACCTTTCTTTTGTAAACAAGTCAATAGAGCTTGTTAATCCCCAAACAACATGAGCATAACCTGCCCTACTGATGATGAAATCTTGAATTTTTTTGGCTGATGATGAATAAAGATGTTTCCATTGCATTGAAAAGCGCTGTAAATCAGGACTATAGTGATGAAACCATTAATTCATCTCAAATAATCTGTTCAGCATGTCTTGTACTTTATCTGCATAAGACAGATGTTCCAAGATCAGGCCCATTCAGTTAATTTTGTGCTCCTCAGTCACTTACTTGGCAACCTAGTATGAACTTAGTCACCATTTTTATCTGCTCTGTGCATGTAACACAGTCAGTTACTTAAATAAATCATAAAGTTGAATGAGGGCTGCCACCAAATAGCACCTTTATAAACTACAAACTACAATTTTCAGCTTCGTCGTATATTTATAACTTACTTAGTGTCTTTCCCTTGTATTTCTCAAAATGTAATACACTGTTTACAAAATATAATAATTCAAATAATCAGACCAATAAAGAAAACATGACCCCCATGCAACAGTTATCTTATGTAACCTGATTAAATAGAGCATTCTAGAAGACTGTGTCAACCCTGAAGCCATATTGTGAAGACCCTTTCCCACGCCTTGCTGGGTACATGCAGCTAGCCCCATATCAGGCCATTACAAACATTCATCGATGGAGATTCAAACACATGACCACAGGTACTCAATGGTTGATGTCAATATCATGCAGGCTGCCTTTACTCCCCACGGCATTTCTTGGTACACAGAGCCCACTTAAGGATCTCTTTTATGTATGAGGTGTATTGGGTATATGGTGCTCATACTTTTAGACTGGGCGATATCGTCACTATCACACTGGCAAGCCTTGACTTCCCAGGGAAATTCCTGCTGCACATTTTAGACTGGGCCAACCTGCGAGCCCAGGCCATTAAAAAAATTCATCTCGGTGGGGATTCAAACACATGACCACTAAGCAAGCATGCTAGTGTTCTGCACTACTGCAACAGCCATGTTTGCAGGGGTAACAATCCAGACCTGCCACTACTGGGGAGTGACATCAGATCCGTGAGTTTATAAGTGACCAGATCTGGAACTGTGTGACCATGTCTCATGGGTTCAGTAGAGAAGTCAATAACCTCTTACATCTTTCAGGTGTACTGGGTATATGGTGCTCGCCTCATATTATTATACTGGGTGGTATCAATATCATGCTGGCCACCTTGTCTTCCCAGGTAATTTCTATTTAGACTAGGTTGACCTGGGAGCCAAGGTCAGTGACAACATCCTGACTTCAAAGGGCCACAGTTCCCCATTAGTTAAGTAGTTGCCTTTAAAGATGTGTGTCTGATAAAGTAAACTTAGCTCCAACCGCAAAATATAACTAACTATATATATCAATAGTTGCAAACTTGCTGAATGAATATCACATTTGCTATTACTTATTGGTGCTCTCTGAATACAAAATACACATATTCTTTCTCTGATGCCCTTTATCTTACTCATACATTTCATTAATTTCATCAACATATGCAAGGTTAGTTAGCTGCATATCCTTTACAGGACGTAGCAGTCAACTCCAGCATTTTTTGGCTGTTTGTGATTCCTGGACACATTTTTTTTCAGTAGTTTGTCTTTGCTTTCTGAACGGCCGGCACCCATATCACAGTATGGAAATATTCAATCCAATACTAGCTTCCAAATTGCCTGCAGCCGTTTTTCGAATGCGGTGTGCGAGGTTATGATTTGCAATCGTAACCCCTTCGCCACAACACCAGCATATGCAAAGTAAATTGATGAAATAAGCTCTCTCAACTAAACATAACTCAATTAACTATCAGGCTAAGTTCAGTATATCAAAGCATATGAATCACGTTTCCAAAAGTTAATAAAGGACAACATGAGCAATGCAACCAGAGGACACACACACAACAGATAATGATTCATGTGAAGATTTAAATATATAGTGATACACAAAACATAATACTCAATGATGTTGCCGCCATATGACACCTTTATGCAATGATCTGTGCAGACACATGGATGACTATACTATCTAAAAGAACACAGATGATGATGATATAAAAACAGTATAGCCACAAGTGGTTAAGCCTGGGAACACAAAATGTTTCTTCAACTGTATTCCAGTTAAATGTTTATCCATTAATGTTACTAAAGTATGTGTTTATGATCTATGGTTTCAGTCCCCAACACTGGTATGATTTGACTTTTTCTCTTATCAGTGTGTTGACCCAGTGTCTTAAGTAGCACACCAGATTTCTAGAAAGAGAACTTGTCACTGCACCTCATAACACAGTGACCTACACAGTATCTGCAATGTGATTACCTTACTGGCGCTTACTGCATGTCAGTTATATGTGGTCCCTGTAAATGAATGTAAACTGAAGGCCAGGAGCAGATCATCAAACAGATCACACTCCTCTATAAATGATAATATACATATCATTAAACAAACGGCAAAGGACAGATTAAGAAATAACTATAAATGGAAATCCCACATATAAAATTCACATTTTCAACATTTCATCACAGGCATATGGTTAAACATTAGATTTCCTTGGATAACACCCAGATATTAACAAACAAATTTAAAAAAAAAAAAAAAAGTAATAAGAAAACAATGTATTCCTATAGTTAATTTAAAAACGGAAACCACAAATAATAAGTTGCATGATTTACTGCCTGGCGGAGGTCAGACTGGCCAAATGGATAAGAGCGCTTGCTCTGAAACTTTAGGTGTGCTGATGTCAAGGTAGCAGGTTCAACCCCTACACGGTCAGTTGAACTAAAATGTTGACTTTGCGTCCTTGATATGGGGACGTAAGTTACAAGTACCTCAAAGTCAGAGTGGGTTCGCCTGATGGTAGGGACACTGGTAATAGGGAAAGCTAATCCACACACAAAAACCAGCCCAACGCACTAGAAGTAACAACACATGTGTGGACTGATTGAGTTCAAAACGAGTGAATGCAAAACAAAACAAAAAACAATGGCCTGGCATATTTGGCTGCATCTGGCCAGGTGCACACTGCAGAGTTAAATATCACATGAAGTGAATAGATGGATCATATTTTGGCTGAAATACGAAACACATGTTGTCTCTGATACCGATCGAAGTGGAGCAATGTTCCACTGTGCCACAGACAGTTTTTATGAGAGGAACCTAGTTTAAGTGTCACAGCTAATTACAAACATTTTTGTGTGTGTAAACGTCATCATCATCCGGTGCTATCTCTTCAGCGAAGGTTGGTGATAATGGATCTCCAGCAGTGTGTTCTGAGTCTTCATTGTACATTTTGCTAGGCCAGTGGTTCTCAACCTTTTTTGGTCCATGCACCCTTTCACCATATGTTCAGAATGTCATCCCCCCCCCCTTTTTTTGGTATTTCCTCCCTATAAATCCCCCCATCCCCCCCACCGGTTGAGAACCACTGTGCTAAGCTGTATCCCGACTATATCTTGGTGTTTGTCCATTTATGTCTTTATTGCACTCTAGCTCTCTTACCCACAATATTTCCCTCCACTACCATCACTCCACCATAAATCTGGCTATGTGACTGCCAATAAAACATATTCTTGGACAATTATTGTGGCGGTTTTTCCTTACCTTCCACATCCAGATAAAACGTGTACAGTGCTAAAAGTATTGCCAATTTTCGGAATGTTGCCAAGACATAACTTATCTGTGTACTTTATGTAACTGACAAGGCTTTAAAGTTTCATATTTACATGTGGTTAAGTAACTATAGTAACATTACCTTATTTTTTTTTAATGTCTTCCTATAGTCCACACCATGCTGCGTTGGTCATAATTTCTGTCCAGCTTTCAGTCTTGTGTACTGAAACCGATCTTCCTCCACACCTTGATGCCAAACTGTCCTGCATGGTCTTCCTCTGCCACTTCTCCCCTTCAACTTGCCCCATTGCCATGACATACTTCAGCATTGTGGCGAAGTGATCAAGCCATTTGACTCGTGTTCCAAAGGTTGTGTGTTCGATTCCGGGCCGCGCCCTTCGGTTTACGAGTTAAATGTTTCGGAGACTTCTGTGGGCCGTCGCTAAAAGCTACGGAGAGCGTGCTTTGTGCGACACTTTCTGTGCTGCGGAAAGAGACCGAGCCATATGGGATAAAACCCGGTGCAATGAAGTCGACCCTGTCTACTTTTAAGCGACTTCAGCATTGACCATCTCATGATGTGCCAGTTCTCTTTGTCAGTTAAACTTCCTTCAAGATATCTTCATTACACTTTTCATCCGCCTATGGTGTTCTCATTATTCTTGTATAAAACCATATAAAAAAAAACATAACAATATTTTTGTAAATACCCTCTGGTAAAATAATTTACTCTGAGATTTCATGTTAATAAAATATTCATGTTCTATAATATTTATCGTCAATTTGTTTTGCAGTTAACGATCTTGCCCTTGAGTTTCTCTGTGTGGTTCAGATAGGATTTCAAGGCCACTGACATTTCTTGCTCGGTAAACAGTTTAGAACTCAACAGCCCTCGTATAAGCTCATCTCTTGCGTTCCCAGCAAACTGGTTGGCGAGGAATGCCGGAAAACCCCTGATACCATCTCCCATGGTAAAGAGTGGCACTCTCACAATGCCATAGGTCTGGAATGTAATAACGCATGAAAGAATGTTAACATTACTAGGAAGTAAGTCAGTAAAAACTGATAGTTTTACACATCTTAAGGCGCACTAGGTATATCTTCTTCTTCTGTGTTCGTCTGGAATGTTGTTTTAGACGTAACAGTGTTATGCCTGTTTACAGCAGAGGTGTTGTATTTGAACCTTTTGGCCAGCACATCTGACTTTTTCGGGCATTTGTTGGCCGGGGTTACCTCCCCGGGTGCAGTAGGTATATGATGCTGGACCCAGATTTACCTTGACCATCTTTACTGTCAAGACATTTCCTGGTACCATTTTCGACCGGGATCAGCTAGGAACCCAGCTTAATTTTTAACTGATTGCCTGCCAAACAAAAAAGTGGCCCTGACCAAACAGAAATTCATGGCAGAAAATGGGAAGTAGGGGTGTGTCACAATTATTCTTTTAAAATGGTAGCAGATATATTGTATTATATATCAAATTAAAGAGGATTGCAAAGGGAACATGTCTGTGCTAATAATTAATTGATAGGTTAGAAATATTATGACAATAATGAGAGGTTTATTAATAACAATTGAAATTAAAAAGGTAAAAATTATTTTTAAAATTTCACTTACCAAGGCTTTATTTTGTATCCGCTGCAGCTAATCCAGTTAAATTTGCTGAATACTGTTACATACACCACTTTTGTTCAATAATATCACAAGAACTGCACCACAACACCAATAAAACACAATTAAAACATATTTTGAAGCACAAAATTTGGACGATGAGCGTAGACGCCGAATGTCGTCCGACTGCGCTCATGAGATTATCAGCACAACCCCTAGGACCTTTAACTCCTGTATATACAATGTGAATTAAGTCGTTGTCAAGCGGACAGATAGACTAAAGTACTGAGAAGTAAGTGGGATCCTTTAGGGATAGATATAGAATCCATCAGCGAGTGATGCTCTGGTCTGCACCACTCCACATCATTAACAAAATGTTTCTCTTTTCTAATATTTCACTATTGTCTTCTGTCTAATAATTCTCAAAGATAATAAAGAAATGCAGACCAGCAGCCATTGCATCTTTGTAGCTGCCCCTTCTGTTACTGCATATGGCTTATAAAGTTGACAGGAGAATGATGAACTAGTTGAAGTTAGTTCAGATGATTATGCAATGCTCCTGGCACGACAGACAGTTACGGATTCTGTTGCACCGGAATGCTTCCCTTCAGAGACTCAATATGTATCCATATCCCTCAATGGATTTCATGTGGAATGCTTTTACATCTATCCACAGTGGTTTGTATTGTGAACTGCATGTTCAGAAAAATGCCGGCCGGTTGCTTAACTAGCTGGTTTTGCCTTATGCAGTAATGTGTGTGCAACAACCGGTTTTCTAGTGACTCCTTCTTCAATCAACAATAAACTGTAATTTTAGTGGTGGACTGTTGTGTTGGCATTCTAGCAGCAGCCTTATGCATGTATGTCTGTGCATGCTGTTGATTTGTTCAGACTGCTGTTCTATTAAACTTTTCATATGGGACAGTGAGGAGTATTTTGTGTGATAATCACTGGCACAGGAACGGAGCATTATGGAGTACCACTTTGCCATCAAGTGCGAGCCGGGACTAACGACTAATCCGTCAATGTATTTACCATACTTCTAAGACAAAGAAACTAGACAGAAGAGCCTCTGTTTTACCTCTACTCCATACTCCTCGGCACTTAATGTTTTCTGCTCTAGGAGAGCAAAATCTTCAGGTGTAACCTCCATCATGTAGAAATGAAGAACCAACTTTTTCCCTTCATTTACATACAAGGCTATTCTGTCTCCATCTGTAAATGAGTACTTGCTCAAGTCAAGGCCGATCTCTTCGTGCATTTCTCTATTGACCCCTTGTAAGGGAGTTTCTCCTTCATCAACAAGCCCACCGGGGAAACCTAGGACGCCGTCAAACCTCATTTGCATCTGCAAAGTTCAAAGGTTAAATCACTCTTAAAAATAATTTGCACAACACATAACATAATGTTGACTTAAAGATACAAGTAAATCTATAACAGGTACTAATGTTGAAGTCAAGAAGTCCAGAATAATGAGGTGATGAGATCGTCTATGTTCCTCACCATCTTCCTATCTAAAAATTTCTGGTATCGATTGTGTGAGGGTGCATAAACTACAGGGATGTAGTATTGTCAGAATATAATCGATCTGTGATTGACAAAAAGAAAACAACAAACAAAGAATAGATATTTCTATCAAAACAAGAACATAATACTGAAGAAGATTGGCTATTAAGACAAATAAAATTGAGGAAAATGAAATATGTTGGCATTGTAGAGACTTGAATGTCTGGAAAAGTTATTATGGAGAGAGATGTAATTGGGAAGCGGAGAAAGGAAGAACATGTCATAGATGAATTCAAGATATGACAGATCATTTACACAACAGCAACAGGGGCAGGAAATCTGGCTCATTATAGAGAGAAATTCTGGAAGGCTGTTATGATGGTGACAGTCAGAAACTCCTAGCTTGGCTACCTACACCAATGTCAGAGAACCAGAGATGACAAAAACACTGCATCATCTCCAAGTAGTGTACTGGAAACTGGCTATAATACTGCAGTCTGTCTGAGAGGGAAGGCAAATCTGGTGGTTGGGGAAACTGCAGTCTGTCTGAGAGGGATGGCAGACATGATGGTTGTGGAAACTGCGGTCTGTCTGAGAGGGAAGGCAAACATGGTGGTTGTGGAAACTGCGGTCTGTCTGAGAGGGAAGGCAAACATGATGGTTGGGGAAACTGCAGTCTGTCTGAGAGGGAAGGCAAACATAATGGTTGGGGAAACTGCAGTCTGTCTGAGAGGGAAGGCAAACATGATGGTTGGGGAAACTGCAGTCGGAAGGCAAACATGATGGTTGGGGAAACTGCAGTCTGTCTGAGAGGGAAGGCAAACATGATGGTTGGGGAAACTGCAGTCTGTCTGAGAGAGAAGGCAAACATGATGGTTGGTGAAACTGCAGTCTGTCTGAGAGGGAAGGCAAACATGATGGTTGGTGAAACTGCAGTCTGTCTGAGAGGGAAGGCAAACATGATGGTTGGGGAAACTGCAGTCTGTCTGAGAGGGAAGGCAAACATGATGGTTGGTGAAACTGCAGTCTATCTGAGAGGGAAGGCAAACATGATGGTTGGTGAAACTGCAGTCTGTCTGAGAGAGAAGGCACACATGATGGTTGGTGAAACTGCAGTCTGTCTGAGAGGGAAGGCAGACATGATGGTTGTGGCAACTGCAGTTTGTCTGAGAGGGAAGGTAAATCAGGTGGTTGTAGAAACTACAGTCTATCCGAGAGGGAGGGAAAACATGGTGATTGTGGAAATCGGCTGCAGTCTATCTGAGAGGGAAGGTAAACATGGTGGTTGTGGAAACTGCAGTCTGTCTGAGAGGGAAGACAAACATGATGGCTGTGGGAACTGGCTGCAATCTGTCTGAGAGGAAAGGTAAATCTGATGGTTTGGAAACTGCAGTCTGTCTGAGAGAACAGTTAAATCTGGTGGTTGTGGAAACTGGTTACAGTCTGTCTGAGAATGAAGGCAAACATGATGGTTGTGGAAAATACAGTCTGCCTGAGAGGAAAAGCAAACATGGTGGTTGTTGCAGTCTGTCTGAGAATGAAGGCAAACATGATGGTTGTGGAAAATACAGTCTGCCTGAGAGGGAAAGCAAACATGGTGGTTGTGGAAACTGGTTGCAGTCTGTCTGAGAATGAAGGCAAACATGATGGTTGTGGAAAATACAGTCTGCCTGAGAGGGAAAGCAAACATGGTGGTTGTGGAAACTGGTTGCAGTCTGAGAATGAAGGCAAACATGATGGTTGTGGAAAATACAGTCTGCCTGAGAGGGAAAGCAAACATGGTGGTTGTGGAAACTGGTTGCAGTCTGTCTGAGGATGAAGGCAAACATGGTGGTTGTGGAAAATACAGTCTGCCTGAGAGGGAAAGCAAACATGGTGGTTGTGGAAACTGGTTGCAGTCTGTCTGAGGATGAAGGCAAACATGGTGGTTGTGGAAAATACAGTCTGCCTGAGAGGGAAAGCAAACATGGTGGTTGTGGAAACTGCAGTTTGTCTGAGAGGGAAGGCAAACATGGTGGTTGTGGCAACTGTAGTCTGTCTGAGAGGGAAGGCAAACATGGTGGTTGTGGCAACTGCAGTTTGTCTGAGAGGGAAGGTAAAAATGGTGGTTGTGGCAACTGCAGTTTGTCTGAGAGGGAAGGCAAACATGGTGGTTGTGGCAACTGTAGTCTGTCTGAGAGGGAAGGCAAACATGGTGGTTGTGGCAACTGCAGTTTGTCTGAGAGGGAAGGTAAAAATGGTGGTTGTGGCAACTGCAGTTTGTCTGAGAGGGAAGGCAAACATGGTGGTTGTGGCAACTGTAGTCTGTCTGAGAGGGAAGGCAATCATGGTGGTTGTGGCAACTGCAGTTTGAGAGGGAAGGTAAATCTGGTGGTTGTGGCAACTGCAGTTTGTCTGAGAGGGAAGGTAAATATGGTGGTTGTGGCAACTGTGGTCTGTCTGAGAGGGAAGGCAAACATGGTGGTTGTGGCAACTGCAGTTTGTCTGAGAGGGAAGGTAAAAATGGTGGTTGTGGCAACTGCAGTTTGTCTGAGAGGGAAGGCAAACATGGTGGTTGTGGCAACTGTAGTCTGTCTGAGAGGGAAGGCAAACATGGTGGTTGTGGCAACTGCAGTTTGCCTGAGAGGGAAGGTAAAAATGGTGGTTGTGGCAACTGCAGTTTGTCTGAGAGGGAAGGCAAACATGGTGGTTGTGGCAACTGTAGTCTGTCTGAGAGGGAAGGCAAACATGGTGGTTGTGGCAACTGCAGTTTGAGAGGGAAGGTAAATCTGGTGGTTGTGGCAACTGCAGTTTGTCTGAGAGGGAAGGTAAATCTGGTGGTTGTGGCAACTGCAGTTTGTCTGAGAGGGAAGGTAAATATGGTGGTTGTGTAAACTGCAGTCTGTCTGAGAGGGAAGGTAAATATGGTGGTGGAAATTGGCTGCAGTCTGTCTGAGATTGAAGGTAAACATGTTTATTCTTCAGAAAGTTTGTCTTACAGATGTTACACTGTTAGCTCACCTACAATGTCTGTGTGTCTCAAAACTATTTGTATATAAACAAAAACATGACAAAGTCCTGTAGCAGTAACGTGCTGAAGGTATGTCAAGTGTTAGTACCATCACATGTTGTAGGCTGGAGTTCATGGGGGAAAAGTTGTCCAGCCTATCCCTTCATTACCGAACATCAAAAGGTAACATCGAACCCTAGCCCAGCCATGCTCATATCAGCATAATATCCCAACCATTACACCAACTTTGATTTGGTCAGTCGTGAGAGTCTGTTCAAGGCACTAAAGAAGATTGGCTGCCCACCAACTCTTCTGTCCATTGTGGAATCGTTCCACACAGGCATGAAGGGTATAATCAAGTTTGATGGTGCAACTTCTGAAGAATTTGAAATCAAGAGTGGAGTTAAGCAAGGTTGTGTACTAGCTCCCACCCTCTTTGGGATATACTTTTCACTTCTACTGAAATATGCATTTCGTGATCAGGATGGTGGTATATACATTCACTCACGCTCAGATGGCGGCCTCTACAATGCTCAGAGATTGAAGGCTAAGACCAAAATTAGGAGGGTACTGATCAGAGAGTTGCTTTTTGCAGATGATGCTGCAGTTACGACCTACTCTGAGGAAGAATTGCAATGTCTACTATCTGCATTCTCCAATGCTTGTTCTGAATTTGGTTTAACAATTAGCAAAAAGAAGACACAGATTATGTCACAAGGTGCACATGGGGTACCATCAATCTTTATTGACGAACTAGAGATAGTAGACCATTTTACATATCTAGGATCAGTGGTAAATAGCAAATTATCCCTAGATCAGGAAATCAACATCCGGATTGGTAGGGCAGCAACAACAATGAACAGGTTAAGAAAAAGAGTCTGGGAGAACAGGATGCTTACTGCCAAAACAAAAGTCCTTGTCTATCAAGCCTGTGTCCTTAGTACTCTTCTCTATGGCAGTGAAACCTGGACAACTTACTCACACCAAGAGAACAATTTAAACAGCTTTCATATGCGGTGTCTGCGAAGAATTCTTGGTATTAAGTGGCAAGACAAAATCACAAATACTGAAGTATTGGAAAGATCAGGTTGTGTGACAGTTTATTCCATGCTCAGTCTTCGTAGACTTAGGTGGATAGGACATCTTAGGAGGATGGATGATGGTAGAATACCAAAGGATATCTTTTTTGGTGAATTACAGATGGGTAAGAGATCTCAGGGTCGACCTTTACTACGATACAAAGATGTGTGTAAGCGGGACATGATTGATACAGGCATTGATATAATGCACATTGGGAGCAAGTCGCCGCTGAACGTGTTGCATGGAGGGCAAATATCAGAAATGGAATAAAGTCAAAGGAGAAAATTATTGCAGAAAAGTCACACACCAAGCGTTTGAGACGTAAGATGGTGCATGATGGTGGAAATGACCACGTGTTCACATGCACCCACTGTGAACGGACATTTACAGCGCAAATTGGCCTTATCAGTCACACTCGCTACCGCCATAGTTAAAAGTTATTATGCCTTTTTAAAGCACAAACTATCGCCTGTCAAGACGGCAAGGTGCCAATGTGTACACCAACTCAAAGTACTATAACTGATTTTATTATTCAGAGCTTCATGTGTGCCATGTTGAGGTACTTGCTGATGGGCTGTGAAAACGTGCCATAGTTTACATAATATAAAGTTAAAGTTAGTTGCATATCTTTTACAAGACATAGCAGTCAACCCCAGCATTTTTTGGCTGTTCATGATTCCTGGGCAAGTTTCTGTTCAGTAGTTTGCCATTGTTTTCTGAACGACCAGCACTCATACCATTTTATAAAAAACCCAACGCAAGGTGGTCTGCTGCTAAATCGCCCGCAGCTGTGTTTTGAAAACGGTATGCAGGATTATGAACTGCGTCCGTAACCCCTTCGCCACAGAGCTGGCTTATAGGGGCATTCATTTGAAATCTGTTCGTGCCGCACCGCGTGATTGCATACGCTGAACATGATCATGACATAGCCATATGATAATTACTGACCAATGAATAAAAGAGCAAGTGCTTATCGTCCCATGATGCATAGGCTCTGTTTCTGACCGTTTAGAAAATGGCCGGGTTGGTACAAAATCCATCCAAAGAAGCTCAAAGAGTGGTGATTCAGTTTCTTTCATTTGAAGGATGTTGACCAGTGGACATTAATCGAAGAATGCAGGAAGCGTATGTTAACAAATGTGTGTCGAAGAAAACAGTGACAGACTGGGCACGAATGTTTCGGAAAGGACGTCAGTTCACGACAGATCTTCGACGGCCGGGTTAAGCGCATATTGTTGCAACAGAAAAAACTATCGCCAAAATTGATGCAGCAGTACAGATGAACCGTTTCGAAACATACGTTCGCTAGCGAAAGAATTTGATGTGTCAATTGGGACAATTCAAAAGGTCGATCATAAGAAACTGCAATATCGGAAGGTGTTTTCACAGTGGGTACCACGGATGTTGACCGACCACCAAAAAGAGGAATGCATGGGATGGTGTTTGAACCACTTGCTGCGTTACAGAGTGGAGGGTGATGCATTTCTCTTCCGCATAGTGGCAGGCAATGAATCATGGTGTCACCACTTTGAGCCGAGCAGCAAAAGAGAGAGCATGCAATGGAAGCATGCTGGATCACCAAAAGCCAAAAAATTCAAATTACAGGTTTCCGCTGGTAAGGTTATGCTGAGCGCATTTTTTTTACAGTAGACCCCGAGGTACACCAAGAAGACGGTGGAGAGATAATATATATACAGACCTACAAGCACTTGGAATCAACGACTGGCAAGAGAAGGTCAACCAGAGAGACAAATGGAGACGGATTGTATCTGCAGCAAAGAACCTCAATGGCTCGGAATGCTGAAGAAGAAGAAGATGAAGGGCTATTGTTGGATGACTTTAAAGAACCTGGTATCAACATCAACTCTACCTACTACTTGCAAACACTAGACAAGCTGCAAAAAGCCATCAAGAATAAACGACCCGGCATGCTTGTGATTTTGTTGCATCATAATGCTCGTCCGCCTATCGCAAAGATTGTGCAGGAAACATTAGCTTGGAAGAAGTGAGAAATTCTGCAACATCCAGCCTATAGTCCTGATTTGTCACCATGTGATTTTCATTTGTTCGGAGCTCTAAACAAAGCTCTCAAGGGGTAACGATTTCACACAGATGCAGACGTAATGAATGCGGTAAACACTTGGTTCAGCAAGCAACCACAATCCTTTTTTTGCGGACGACATTCGTTGCCTACCTAAGCAATGGGATACTTGCTTGAATGCCTACGGTGACTTCTTCTGACCAACCCATGGTGCATAATTCATTCAAAATAAATGAATTGTTTAATTCTACCACACCTGTTAATGTTTCTTTCATGCTTTTGCAATAAAACCATTGGAACGGGTTTCAAATGAACACCCCTAATAATATAATTGAATAAAAGAAGCTATTGTTTCCCGACTATCATCAGCATCATCAAGTATAAATCCTTTACCAAACATTAGCTTCATCGCAACCTGCCGAAAAGACTAAATTCTCCACGTTCTCTTACCTCATGCATTTTCATGCTCAGTGTGTCTTAAATGTTCTGTGTCCGCCATCTTGTTGGTCCACACTACCTCTTCTTTCAGGAACATGCCTTCCCTGAATTTTTTTTTCTAAACCTTTAGTGGCTGTTTCAATAAGTTGTAGAAATATGTGTATTTTTGTGGTTAATTTTGTGAATTCAGAAATGGCAACGCCCACTAGTTCTCATGCTTAGCAATTTATATCAGAACAAGCTAGATTATTATTTTAAGCAATGTTAGATGATACTGACTGAAAAGACTTTGTGAAAGATTCTGATAGCAATACAAAGATGTCAATTGAAACGAGAAAAAGGTGCTATATAGAACTTGTACTTATGAATGCATGTGAAGCGTGGACAATTAGCAAACAATCTGAAAAACATCTAATGGCTGTGGAGATGTGGTTTCTAAGGAAAATGCAAAGAATACCATGGACAGACAGAAAAACTAATGAACTAGTCCTACAAGAAACAAATGAAAACCGTAAACTGATTAGAGAAATTAGACGTAGACAGTCAACATTTTGTGGTCACATTATGAGAAGAAATAAATTGGAGAACTTGATGACAACTGGCAAGATGGAGGGGGAAAAAAACACGAGGAAGGCAGAGAAGTAAATACCTGGATGGCTTGGCCATGTAGTATGGTCGAGACAGGAACACAGAGCTGATCCACAAATCTGGTGATCGTGTGAGATGGTGAAACATGACCGCCCATACTTATCGGCGTGGCACATGGTAATGATGATACTATACAGATGACACAGTATTGATGGCGGAAAATGCAAAACATCTGCAACAATTGTTGGACATTGTAGAGTGCAAAGAAAGGATCCCCTTGAATATAAAGAAAACAGAAACATTGGTTACATCAAACAAAAAGGTGACATGAAAATGTGAAATAACAATAGTAGGGAAAATACTTAATCAAGTGGATACATTTAAATACCTTGGGACAATTATAACAGAAAAAGATGCCCAACAGAAATTAAAAACAGAATAGAGCAAGCACAAGCTGCATTTCAGATAATGAAAAGTATCTTATGCAATAAATCACTATCATTGAATGTTAAAAAAGAGAGTTGCATATCCTTTACAGGATGTTGCAGTCAACCCCAGCATTTTTAGCTGTTTTTGATCTCTTGGCATATTTACATTCAGTAGTTTGCCATTCGGTCTCTGTGACCTAAAGACTTGCAAATGTGATTCTTGAGCCGCTTACCACACGTTCGAAACACAGCGGCGATCGATTTGGCAACAGACCGTGTCGCATAGGGGTTTTAACGTGTTGGTATGGGAGCTGGTCATTCAGAAAGCAATGGCAAACTACTGAACATAAAACTTGCCAAGACATCAACAACGGCAGTAAAATGCTGGTGTTGACAGCAATGTCCTCTAAATAGGATATGAAATAAAAAAAAGTTTGCAATCGCTTTCTGAATGACTGGCACCCATACCTTTTACAAAAACCGAACACAAGGTGGTCTGCTGGCAAATTGCCTGCAAGTGTGCTTCGAACGCGGTATGCAAGATTACAAACTGCATCCATAACCCCTTAAGAAAGAGAGTGCTGAATGCTATATAGAACTTGCTTTGTTGTGGTTCCTGAGATGATTGTTGCGAACACCTTAGACTGCCAGAGTAAATAACAACTACTGCCTGACAGAGGCTAATGAAACTAGAACATTAAATACAAGAATAAGAAAGAGACAAACAGCTTTCTTTGGTCATGTGATGAGAAGAGAAGCATTGGTGAACATTGTGACAACTGGAAAGATCAATGGGAAAAAAGCCGGACCAAAAGAAATCATGCTGGATGGACTGAGATGATGGCATGGAGGAATATCATTAGCAGAGTTGATCCAGAACGCCAAGGACCAAGATCTGTGGAGAGACATGAACACCTACGCCAGCTGGCAGGGCACTTGTTGATGACGACCTAAGTAATATTCATATATTTTTAATTTGTTTGCGCTCGCTCGCTTTGAACACAAGCGTGGTCCATACACACTACTTCTAGTGGTGCTGAACTGAATTTTGCGTATGGATTAGCTTTCCTTATTAACAGTGTCCCTCGCCATTTCCCGAACCCAGTCTGACTTAAGAGGTACTTGTAATTTAGATTTAGTCGATGGATCAACATCATGGCACACGGGTGCAACCCATAAGTGCTCCGTTCTCCTCCTAACTCAAACCTGAGTCTGTAGAAATTCAACTCAGTGCACGAACTCTGTAGCACTGGCGAGGATCCTGAAATACTTTGGGTAGATTTTTAACTAGAAATTTTGCCCGGGCAGCACTGTTAGACTTCTCTTTTTCGATTTCCAACTGCCAAGGGATTTTTTACGTGCGCAACAATACACACGGATGTCCGATCTCACTACCCAGAGACCAGGGGAAATTTTATTACTAGAAGTTCACGAGCGAAAATCCCAGTCATCACTGGGTTTGAACCCAGAACCTCCAGCACTCGAGGCGGCCACCATACCTTGAGACCACGCAGGTCCCCCCCCCCCCCCCCACCCCTGTAATTTATATCCCCAAGACAAGAACGACAGGTCAACATTGTAGTCCAACTGTCCGATGTAGGGGTAGAACCCCTTATCTCAGCATCAGCACACAGGATGTTTAAACGCATGCATTCTTATCCATTCGGCCATGCCAACCTCCATTATATAAGTTTATAACATCTTTATAATTCGCACTTTAACTAAAATTGCATTTGATTTGAGCTCACCCTTGTGCAACTATCAACATCCTTACCATAACCATTCCTTTCATATCATACAAATCCCAAAGCAACTTGCTGCGTCTAGCGAATATCATCCCATGTGACGCATGTTGCATTGATGACAGGTTTGAGTGCAGACTGACAAGATCTTCCGAGGACAACAGTTTGAAATCGTCGACCGTGTCCCCTAGTGTGCCGAATCCTTCCGTATCTGCTAGCCAACCCCAGCCGATATCTGCCATTTTGTAGGAATGCTTTAGTAAAAATTGTACTTATAATTATATTTCTATCCCTGCAATGAGAGATATATGATAATTTTAATAACAGTTGTCACACGTTTGACAACTCACAAAACTGACTAGAATAGATCACAAGAACTATGGTGTCAGTGTAAACATGAAAGATGGATGAAAGAACGACCACTACAAGTTGTTACAAACGGCTTTTGACTAGAGTAGCATGCTCTTGAGAAGAGAGATTCTGATTTCTAATTTATTTGTTGCCGGCTCCCTGGCTCAGGTGTTAATGACTTTCACCGTAATCCCGTACATCCACGTGAGCAACGCAGCTGCGCGAGATTCGGTAGCGGATCGCGTCGCGTTGGTTACCTACGGGGTATGTGAGCCGGTTGCTCAGAAAGCAATGGCAAACTACTGAGCGTAATCTTCTTCTTGCCAAGACCAAGAGATCAACAAATCAAGGTATGCTGACGATACCGTGTTACTAGCGCAGTAGCAGAAAGCGAGCAAGAGAAAGAAAAAATACAAAAGAATGTGATGTGGCTTAGATGTTAACATAAAAAATGGGGTGTGATATCATTAGATACCAGTAGCTCTCGGTAAAACTCCCAGCCAGGTGCTGAGATCACCTACCTAGGCCATAGCTACCAGTCACACCACTCACCTTTTCGTTGTAGTACTTTGGCATTGAAATCCCAGAGGGTGACAGTCATTTCAAAATTTTTACACTGGTCCACGGCCATGTCTAATTTGTTATAAAATGTATATAAATCTTCTTTACAGTCTCCTGTCGGCGCATATACTTGTATTATGTTAATAATTATTAATATTCAAAGGTTTGCCATGGAGTTTCACTCTAATAATACTCTATTTGAGATTGTCCAAAATCCTTTAACTGTCCTAGCACTCATTTTTTGATTCAAAATTATGCCAACCCTCCTTTTGTAGTCCTTCCTTGGTGAGTAAATAATTATATACAAAGTATCATACGTATCTAGTCTAAGCATCCCCCCCCCCCCCCCCCTGCATCTGGCCATCGCATTTCACTCATCTGTAATGTATTTATCTTCATTCTTTCAATTTCTTTCTTGATATTATCTAATTCTCCATTCTGGCTAAGTGTTCTGACATTCCATGTACCAACATTTAGTGTATTTTTAACCTTTAATTTGCATACAGTTGCTTGACGATGATCGGGTAGCCTATCACCTGTAGCTAGGCACTACGTTTTAGTTTTGCCGTATTTTACCGGAGATTTTCTTGCGCTAATTTTCAGTTTCTTGTTTTTGTGTCTCCGGTTTAAAGATATATAGAGTATACACTCGCTTCTTGACGTTTGCAGAAGCCATAATGATCAATCTACACAAGCCAGCTTTGTGCAAACAGAAAGACATATTAGTCGGTTTAACATTACCGTGGTAGACAATTGACATTACTGTGCGAACATGTGTATATTTCAGTTTGAAGGATTTATCCAGTTATTTACTTTATGATGTGTGAATTCTGCTGTATGTACCTGACGAGATGCAGCTAAATATGACAGACAATAAATCGTGCAATCTATTGTTCGTGTCTTTGTTATTCAAATATATAGATAGACTACTCGTGACGTTAAATTCCCCGATTATTTCAAGATTGCATTAAAACAGAAACCAATTACCGAGTATTGTAGTTTCCTCCATTGTCTACGAATGTTTACCGAGTATTGTAATTCTCTCCATCTGAACTAATTAAAGCAGCAAGAGAAGTAGGAACATCTTGGATACATAGACTATTCAACCATGTTTGGGTGGAACAACAGACACCACGAGACTGGGGAAACGCCATAATTATCCCAATTTTGAAAAACAAAGGCAGCAAAAGAGACTGCACACAATACAGCGGCATTTCACTGTTGAGTCATACTGGGAAAATATTTTGCAAAATTCTTGAAAAAAGATTATGAACTACTTTAGAACCCCAGCTAAGCGAAAACACAACTTGGATTTAGGAAAAACAAAGGATGCACAGATGCAATTTTTGCTCCTAGACAACTTATAGAAACATCTCTAAGAAACCCCCGGGAAGGTTACCCGGTCAACAAATGCCCGCAGAAGTCGGATGTGTCGGCCTAACGGCGCAAGAACTCAGCTCTGCTGTAAACAGGCACAACGCCATCACGTCCGAAAAAAAACTCCAGATGAACGCAGAAGAAGAAGAAGAAGAAGAAGAAGAAGAAGAAGAAGAAGAAGAAGAAGAAGAAGAAGAAGAAGAAGAAGAAGAATCAATCGAATTCAATGAAACACTCTACTTAGCCTTTGTCGACCAAGAAAAGGCATTCAACAGAGTAGATAGAAACAAGCTGTGGGAAATCCTTAAACAATATGGAGTGAGTATACATCTAAAAAAACCTATGTAGAAGTTTATACATCAACAGTGAATGCATAGTGAGAGCAACTGGAGGACACTCAGAACCCTTCACCATAAGATCTGGAGTACGACAAGGTTGTGTCCTGTTCCCTCTCTTGTTCATAACATATATAGACAACATATGTAAAGAAACCAGCCAAGCAGAGACAGCAAGAATACCGCATGATGAGAAAAAGAACCATCTGCAAATCTAACCATTAGAGAACTCCTGTTTGCGGACGACAAAGCACTAATAGCAAAATCAGAAGCTGAATTACAAGACCACATGAATAATCTAAACGAAATGTGTAGGGAACATAACATGAAAATTAGCACAAGCAAAACAGAGGTAATGACTATAACTAAAGAAGAACAAACAACAATTCACCTGAACGAACATCCCTTGAAACAAGTAAAGAGTTTCAAGTACCTAGGAAGTATAATATCATCAAATGGCAGATCAGAAGACGAGATCGAAAATAGGTGCAATAAGGCAAATCAACTCATTGGATAAATGGCACTAATACTAAAGAAAAAACATGTATCAATAACTACTAAGAAAGCACTTTACAACACAATCTTCCTACCAACTCTATGCTACCAATGCCAAACCTGGACAATGACAGAAAAAGAGAAAAGAAAAATCACAACAACAAAAATGAGGTTCCTGAGAAGAATACTCAATGTATCAAGAAGAGATAAGATCAGAAATGAAGAAATCAGGACTAAAGTAGGGGTTAAAGCAGCACTAGATTTTATTAGAAAGCAGCAAGTCAAATGGTTTGGCCATGCAAGTAGGTTAGCTGTCAACAGCATACCACAACATGCAATTATGTACAGACCTGATGGAAACAGAGGAAGAGGCCGACCACGTAAACGTTGGACGGAGGGAATAGCAGAGTCCATGGGAATATTGGTATATGAAGCCCATAATCGGGCACTCTCACGATGTTTATACTTCACCTCGACACCGCAAGGTACAAGAGGAACATGATGAGATGAGATGAGATTGTATAATTTTCCACTATTTAAGTCGGCGGTTACATCCCAAATCATATCATTTAGATCGCATGCTATGGTGCATGTCCCTTTGCGTTTTTCACAGATTCTTTAACACTTTGAATCTTGCTGTTATACTTAGCAGTAAACAGTTCGTCAATAGTGCGGCGGGAAGGTAGCTTATATTCATCATTTTGCAAAGCTGTGCGTAATACTTGTTGAAGGCCGTCGTAATCTACAATTGATATTGGTCTGCCACTGCTAGCAATCCAGTTTGCAAGTAATACTTGAATATCATGTTATAGAGCAGCACTCATTGGACGATCAGACGAACGACAAAAGTGACTCAAAGTAACTTCGGATTCATTTGTATAAGTGATGGGGGGAAAGTGTTCGATTAATCGTTAAAAAAATGTAATCGTTAATAAAAAGAATTAACGATTAATCGATTAATTAATCGATAATTTCCGCAGCCCTACTTATTATCAATATACCCAGCAGAGCTGAACAATTGTTCATATGGAACTGAGGTAATTGGGATGCACAAAATGGTCTTGGCAAGGAACGCCAACTTTGGATTTCGATGTTCATTATTAAGTTTCCATCATTGTTGAGGGTCAACCGATTCAGCAGCTTTCTTCTCTATTTTATAACGCAGCAATTCATCAGAAGAGCTATCGACATGATCTTCCGTGTCTGACTCAGATTCCATTAGCTTAATACGCTGTTCATTTGGTTCACATATGTAGTTTCATTGTCAATGTCAGTATCATTCGTTATAGCAGTCGCCATATGCTCATCATGAACATCAACTGCTACTTGTTGTTCAGTACGCGACCAAGTTCGTTCTATTGCATCTTTTGACAAACACTTCAGGTATTTGTAGCGTGGATCAAGTGCTGTTGCAATCTGTAGTATTTTAATACTTGTCCTTTTAGCCAAACAATGTTTCGATATCAGCGGCTTTAAATCTATGTAATATGCTCAGTTGTAAGCTATGAGCCAAACAAGGAATGTGTGCAAACCCAGATTTATCAACAGCTGGATCCATATTTCTTGCATTGTCAGTAACTAGAACCTGAATCTTTGTTCATTATTGTGGGATATTAATTATAGCTTATATGTGAATGAAGGTCTAGGGGTTAGAATGCCTGGATTCAAGATATAGTAACTGAGTTCGAATCCTCTCTTTTATAGTAGTCTCCAGGAATTGGAGTAGCCTTGGCTCTATTTATGTAAGGATGGGACTGGACAGAAATAGACACCAGCCCAACCTACATTGATAAGACTACCCTCCTGGAGAACAAGGTAGAAAGCCGGTCAATTAACCATAGACCTCTGTTAAACTGTCGTCTTTCTGTAGGACATATGGGTCTATGTGTTGTCTGACCTCCCACTTCAGCTCTCTCTACATGGATAACAATGACATCTATCTCTACAATAACAACACGGTGTAACACTGGTCACAAGAAAATGAGAACACTCCTGTTCCTAATTATAATCTTTAATAATAGAATCCCAAACATTGAATTACGAGACTCTATCTCTGCTAGAATCTATAAAACATAATAACCAAAACAAATACATTATCAAAGCAGTGAAGTACCCTCTAAGATAAAAACCCTCACCCCCTCCTCTGTCTCACCCATCACCTGAAACAAAACAACCCTCAAAATCTTGATTGTTGTGTCTTCCCGAATAACCATATCGGGACTACAGTTAACTATGTTCAATCAAATCAAACACCGTACATATACATTACTACTTGATCTCTAACTGTAATTAAAAAAAGACAGTTCATAAATCTTGGATTTGGCTGTAAATTATGTCTCTTCTCCTACATACATCCTGTAATATGTAAATCCTTAAGTCAAGGAAAAGGATCACCCCTCACTGGGCTTCTCACAAACTGTATCTACTCTCCAAGGGAAAAATGTCCTGTGAAGACGCTTCTACAGTTTCTATCTTAAACTCCTCTACGTAGTCTACCGTTGATAGAGAGATGGGTTCATCCCATTTTGGATGGACCAAACAAGTTTCTATATCACTGTCCAAAGGTTCTCTGGCTACATAACATAGTTAATGTGGATATGAGAATCAAGGACTACGATGTAATCCACTTTCTGTTGGAACATAACTGACAGACAAATGTAACTGTCTGCGATGGTTCCTGAAGGACTTTAGATATAACAAGATGATGTTGTTGGTACTGATGCGATGGACCTGCCTTCTGGACTACCAGAGCTTGCGTATGTCTTGAGAGAAAAATGGGTCTGCAACAACACAGTGCTTCCCCCAAGTGGTAGTGTCAACCATAATACTATACGCTAGTGAAGGAAGGACTACCCATATACGTTCTGTCACAGCTGGTTGGAAAATCTCTAGGCGGCATCCCAAGAATTATATGGTTAGCATGCTTCATCGACGATAAAGATACATCCAAAATGTCTTTGAGCGACATTAAAACAACAAGGAGTGCCGTAGCTGGTTCCACTTATCAATCAAATTATTATGACCACCTATAGTAAAGGAACAGTCCAGTCCACAAGCTTCTGCAGGCAAGCTTCCGTTGGTTCGGTAGCAAATCTATAGGGTCTCTCAGACGAAATTAGTGGTAAAAGATTGTACCCAGTCCAGGTTCCAATATTTTTTGTTTTGCAGCTGGCCAATACGTTGAAAAAATAGATGAACAAGGGAGGCAACCAAGACATGATTCTCTAGTGGTTGCTTGAAAGAAAACAATGGGTTGTCTCCCCCCCCCCCCCCCCCGTCTGATGGTTAATCACAGTTACCAGCTCAAAAGATTAAGCTAGAGTTGGCCTCATCTCTTGGAAAAAATATATCGCCGAATTTTTGTATCTGCCAATGTTCCTCGCCATTGCCTCCAGTGCCCCTAAAGATTGAAAAAACAAGCACTGTACATCATGGCAGAATATACATTTTCATTGTCACACACACAGAGAAAAACAACGGAAATAAAATATGAGGGGAAACCCTCGGCTGACGAGTGGGGTATCTAATTGTTTGCTTGTAACCTATTCGTCTACTAGTCGGGGATTTGGGATGGTCTTCTAAACTGACCCTACCTTATACGACGAATAAGACAAAACTTTGACACCCAAAAATATACACTCTCACATTCACATGGGAAACACCCACCATATGAGAGGACATACAATCTAGTTCTAGAATAATACAGGGATTCTCCACTGACTAAACTGTCTACCCCCTAACTCCTAGAAGTCGGGGGTTTAACCCCTGCTCTAAACTCCTCTTCTTCTGATACGAAAGCACTTCACGATTTACTGCATGTATAAATAGGTATTTAGGCAGTCCCCCGAATTGGACTTTGCTGACATGACATGTGGGGCTTGACAAACCATCTGAAGAAATGGGGTGTCCACCTCTCTTCCCCCATTATGTTATACAAACAAAATTAACTTCACTCCCCTGCATATTCATTAAACAGATTACATAAAGATTCACACACGATATGTATGTTTACATGTATGAATCAGACAAATGCACCCTTGAGTACATAAATAGTTCACTTCACAAAATGTCTGATAAAGACAAGTCTCTACTCTAGAGAATATTGGTTCAAATGTGAAGATGTAGTCAACCGATTGTCTGCATAGACTTTGCAAATGATAGTTAGATATTTTTCACCAAAATATGAATCAGCAATCATAGCCGAATATGAACTGTAAGCATAGGAATAGTTAATAGTAGTATAGATGCGTTCTTGATGCAAAGTTCGACCCTCCGGCCATCTTCTCTTCTCAAGAAGTAATGTTGCAGTTACCAACTTCAACAAAAATACATAAAATACATGTATGATATTTATCCTATCACACAGGTATTAACATTCAAAAGCAATATCTCTCACCATCAGCACCAGGAGGCACAAATGGGCAAACAAACCCACTCCCTTACTAGTTACACCTTACTTGGGGGAACGTTCAGAACTCATGTGACAATGTCTGGGCCTGGCCAGGGAATAGCCCGCTAACTGCAGTCTGTTTCGAGCCAGTGCCTACATGCCTCTCTCGTTTTGAAAATCTGCATTCATTACCTTATTAGGTAATGCCAGCCACTTCATATGAAATCTTAAATTCCTGGAAACGGTGTTCTGCAAACGGGGGACGACTAGAAAATATGTCACAATTATATCCCAGTCATTTGCAAACTGTTTATACAACTCGGCAACACTGTCAGAATAATGACGTTCAACAACATTCACGCATTCAAGAACAATATTTTTTTCAATTTTCAGTCATCGGCAAGCCAACGGTCAGTAATTCCACAATAGCGTTCGTTACCTTGAGATGTCGAAAAAAAATCATATGTTAGCGCAATTCCCTTTGCGTTTTTCACAGATTCTTTAACACTTTGAATCTTGCTGTTATACTTAGCAGTCAACAGTTTGTCAATAGTGCGGCGGGAAGGTAGCTTATATTTAGCTGTCCGTAATACTTGTTGAAGGCCGTCGTAATCTACTATTGATATTGATCTGCCACTGCTAGCACTCCAGATTGCACGTGATACTTGAATATCGTGTTATAATGCAGCACTCACTGGACGATCAGACAAACGACAAAAGTGACTCAGAGTAGCCTGCTTCGAAGAAGTTGACGATGCTGCAATAGACCGTCTCAGCTGAAGTTTCTGATACTGTAGTGGATGTTTGTTTTGGAGATGGTAAGTAAGCGAGCTGTTAGAACCATGGCAGGCAAACGATTTATCACAATGAACGCAATACACATTTTCAGCATTTTCAATATTTCCATCAATCAATGCTTTAAAACCAAAATGTAATCGTCCGGAAATTTGTTTATATTTCTCCGCTGCCATGTTGTTACTTTTAGATTTCCAGTTTATTCGTATAAGAGATGGGAGAAAAGTTTTTGATTAATCGGTAAAAATAAATTAATCGTTAATAAAAATTAACGATTAATCGATTAATTAATCGACAATTTCCAAAGCCCTACAATATATGATCCGCACGGTTTGCCCAGTTATTAATTAATATATCATGAAGTAATGATTTGAGACATATATTGGCGACCATTTTAAATCTCTTAATCAGGTCTGAATATTTAAGATTACAACGGTAATGTGACATTTACGTTCGGTTTATAACAAAACAAGAATATTGTCCGCATGGTGTGAGACAGGGATGTGTAATGTCTCCAGATCTTTTGTCCCTGTACAGTTAAAATATTTTCAGAAATATAGAAGATATTGAAGGAATCAACATTGGGGGAAGACACATCAATAACATTAGATATGAAGATGATACAGTCTTGATTGCAGACAATGAACAGGACCTGCGACATTTAGTAGATGCGGTTGTTGCACACAGTGAACAACGAGGGTTAGAATTAAATTGTAAAAAGACACATATTATAGTCGTCACTGGGAAGAAGGAAATACCACAAAGTGATATACGAGTAAATAGGCATATTCTTAAGGAAGTTAATCGGTACAGTTGTCTCGGAACAAGCATAACATCTGATGGGAGATGCTTTGAAGAGATTAGAACAAGAATTGCCATTGGGAAGGTAGCCTTTTGCAAGATGAAAAACATACTGACTAAAAGATATCATTTGAAACGAGAAAAGGGGCGCTGAAGTGCTACTTATAACCTGTAATTTTGTATGGATGTGAAGCCTGGACAATAAGCAGTCAAGCTGAAAAGAAAAAAAAACATCTGATGGCTGTGGAAATGTGGTTTCTGAGGAAAATGCAAAGAATACCATGGACAGACAGAAAAACAATGAACAAGTCCTTCAGGAAACAAATTAAGATCGTAAACTGATTAGACGTCATTAGACGTAGACAGTCAAAATATTTTGGGCATGTTCTGAGAAGAAATGATTTGGAGAACTTGGTGACAACTGGCAAGATCGAAGGGAAGAGAACAAGGGGAAGATCGAGAAGGAAATACCTGGATGGCTTGGCCACGTGGCATGGTCGAGACAATAATACAGAGCTGATCCACGACTCTGGCGATCGAGTGAGATGGCAAAACATAACCGCTCACGCTTATCGGCATGACACATGATGGATGAATGGTTTGCTCAATTATTAATTAATATATCAGGGATTAATTACTTAAAAACATTAATTTGCGGCCATTGTGAACCTCTTAATCAGGTAGGAACATATCAGATTACAGCCGCAATATGAACTTTGTGGTCCAATCCATCCATCCATCATGTGCCATGCTGTTAAACATAGGAGGTCATGATTCGCCATTTCACTCAATCACCAGAGTCGTGGATCAGCTCAGCGTTTTTGTCTCGACCATGCCACGTGGCCAAGCCATCCAGGTATTTGCTTCTCTGTCTACCTCTTGTTCTCTTCCCCTCAATCTTGCCAGTTGTTATCAAGTTCTCTAATTGTTTTCCCTCTGATAATGTGACCAAGCCGGCTTCGTGGCTTAGAGGTTATGACTTTTCTCCGTAATCTCGTATACTCTCGTCGGTGACGTGATGACGGTGAGAATCATCAGTGGTTCGAATCGCATCTGTAACTTACTGGGTATGTGAGCCGGCCGCTCAGAAAGCAATGGCAAACTACTGAGCATAATCTTGCCAAGAAATCAACATACAGCTGAAAGATGCTGGTGTTGACAGCGATGTACTGTAAAGGATACGCAAAAAAAAAAAAAAAAATGTGACCAAAATCTTTTGACTGTCTACGTCGAATTTCTCTAATCAGTGTACGATTTTCATTTGATTCTTGTAGGACTTGGTCATTGGTTTTTCTGCCTGTCCATGGTATTCTTTGCATTTTCCTTAGAAAAAAACTTTTACACAGCCATTATATGTTTTTCAGCTTGTCTGCTCAATGTCCATGCTTCAAATCCATACACAAGTTCAGGTTCTATGCGGCACCTCAAAACTCCTCTTCTCGTTGCAATTGACATATTTTTTTTTTTTATCGAAGTGATTATTCGCAGTCGAGGCTGGTCACGTGACGTTTTCATCGTCTATACCAGTGGTTCTCAACCGGTGGGGAATTCCCCCCCCCCCCCCATGGGGGAATTTTAGGGTTTCCAGGGGGGGGGGGGAATGAAGATCATTTCAAGATCGCGTTAATACAAGAACCGATTACTTGATATTGCTTTTCCCTTCATACTTTACAGGTATGCACAACTCATTCTTCTAAAATTCATTTTATAAAGTAAGTAGACCCACAAATCGCGTTTTATGTGGATGTCTAGACCTGTTTTAACATATTTACCTTCCATTTTTACGTATACTGTGTAGGGGTGGGGGGGGATTTTTAGGTAGGAAATATGAAAGGGGGGAATGACGTTCTGAAAATATGATGGAAAGGGGGGGGGGGATGGGCCAAATTTTTGATAGGAAAGGGGGGGGGGGGGGGGGGGAATGACGTTCTGAAAATATGGTGAAGGGGGGCAAGGGCCCTGCTCGGACGAAGGAAATTTCCATCGGCCTCGGTCTGTACTCCTGTTTGCCTGTTTGTTTGCATTCATTCGAGCCACGTCCACAATGGCGGCCGCAATATGAATTTTGGGGTCCACTCCATCCATCCATCCATCATGTGCCATGCTGTTAAACATGGGAGGTCATGATTCGCCATTTGTATAATGTATTAATTCGCCATGGATAATGTATTAATTACAGATACACACATATAATAGAAGGCAATAATATAATAAAGAAGGCAAACAAGTGCTATTGTGTATTATATTTATTGAAATAAAGAATCATGTAATTAAATTTGTTGTCGATCACTTCCGGTTGAGTGTGTGGTGGACTGCTAGACCGATCGATGGATGCAACATATGTTTCTGGGCCCCGACTGCGAATAACGTCAACCTATTTTTATTGGCCAGTATGTTTTTCATCTTGCAAAAGGCTGCCTTCGCCATTGCGGTTCTTGTTCTAATCTCCTCAAGGCATCTCCCATAAGATGTTATGATTGTTCCGAGATAATTATACCGATTCACTTGTTTAAGAATATTCCCATTTACTTGAATGTTACATCTTTGTGAAGACACATGAAGGGTGTAGCATAGGTGGGAGCGCAAGCGCAATTGAAATACCACTACTTTTATCGTTTCTTTACTTATTCAGTCTCTCGGTAGAGATTTGTTCGCAGCAGACGAGCATAATCTCCGGCGGGCCTATTCTCGCCGGTCGCGAGATCCGCACAGTGGAAGGATGGGGGATTTGCTTGCAAATAGACAGGCAATATCTCCTGCGGTAACTCTGGCGGGCCTATTCCCTCTGGTCGCGGGGTCCGCTTAAAGTCAGGTGGAGAGTCTGACGATAGTGCACGCTTTACACAGGTCCGGACACTTGTGATCGACAGATATGCGCGCCCTCATGGTCCGGGCTCGTACGAGGCCCTCACCTGTGGGACTTGGCTGAACGCCTCTAAGCCGGGCCCATTTGGTGTCAGGGTCTGGCCATAACTCGTCACCGGCTCGTGGTGGTGAGGCCTCGGAGGATTGACGCTGAGCCGCCAGCGTCTGCAGCCTACCTTATGCCAGACGTATTGGTTACCCATTCCTCTGGAATACACAAGACTAGGCCGAGAGAGGGGACATGTCGTTTGGGCACCACATGATTCTCTGAAGCTCTGCCCAGGCATTGTGATGGAATATTGGCCACATTCCAACTCACACACTTTGGTCTATCAAGACTGCAAGGTGCCACTCACATTGTTGTACTTCTTTCTTCATGGGACAACGATAACTTTATCTTCTTACAATTTAACCTAATCTTAACTTAATCTAACCCCAGTTGTTCACTGTGCAACAACCGCATCTACTAGATGTTGCAGATCCTGCTCATTGTTTGCAATTATATACTGTATCATCCGCAAATATAATGTTATTGATGTTACGTCCCTCAATGATGACTCCTTTCATATCTTCTTCTACATTTCTTAAACTATTTTCACTGTACAGAGAAAGATCTGGAGACATTACACATCCCTGTCTCACACCTTTCTTAATAGGCTGATATTGACCTACTTCATTATCAATCCTTATTGCAGCTTGTTGTTTCCAATATATGTTTTTACAAGTCTAAGGTCTTTCCCATCGATTTGTAGATCTGCAAGCATCTTTATCATATTGGCATCTCTTACATTATCGAAAGCCTGTGGGTAGTCAATAAAGCATACATAGATGTGGGTTTTTTGTTTACTTCTACAGAACGTTCAATTAATGTATTAATATATACAACATTTATTGAACCCTTGCCATCTACAAATCCACATTGTTCGTCTCATATTTCTATAACCACTACGATAGCTGCCTCTGGCTGTTTTATCTCGCCACCAGAATGAATTATACTTTGTAACAAACGCTGGATATAACCACAGTTTATCTGAACATGCTGGCTCCTTGTATGGATTGCGTTTGATTTCTTGAGTTATTTTAAATTATCTGTGTGTTTATTTTCCATCAATTTATGTCATGTGTTCATTTTTCAATAATAACCTTTAGTTGAGTTAAAAGTATGTTCGAGTATTTAGGGGAAATATGTGTATTGTCTTAATTATTTATTTGATATGGCTAAAGTTGGGACATTCTTGATGCCATAATAGTAATAATTAATAAGCGAATTCGAAGCGGGGAGGTCCATATAAGGTATTGACCCTGATCTCCCATCTACCTAAGTGGGTGCTGTTGTATAGAGCATGTCACATTGTCATGGGAGCTACAGGTTACTCCAGTGGTTAGCTTTTATGACTGTGGCACCAGTGTTTTTTTTTTTTCCATTGTTTTATTTCATGTGCCGGTCTCTCTGACCGAGGGGTATACAACACTTTCTCCGTAATCCCATTTATCACGCAGAGTCTTGTAGCGGGCGAGATCTGGGAGCGGTTCGACCCCCGCTGGTGACTTGCGTGATAACTGAGCCGGCCACTCAGAAAGCAATGGCAAACTACTGAGCGTAATCTTGCCAAGAAATCAACAGACAGCTGAAATATGCTGCTACAGCGATGTCCTGTAAAGGATATGCAAAACATATTTTTTTATTTCATGTATTAATTTTGTCATAATAACCCTGAAGTTAAATGTAGAGAGGAACACATACATGTATTAAGGTAGCAATGTAGGCAAAAATGGAGGATAGAGATATTAAAATAAGAATACAAAAGACAAGAGAGCTTTCATTGGTGTTAGGACATTTGGAAGTCTGGAGAGATGAAACCTGGTACCAACCTTTTAATATTTAACTCTATGACTGATATCTGAACTTGTCAATTGTCAGCGGGCAAAAAGAAATTATCTGGTACCGAGGCCGCGGCAGAACAGAAGTCTGCCATTGCTGGTAATTAAACCTGGAACACTGTGTTGGCAGGCAAGCATGCTAACCACTATTCTACTTCAGCTTCTGAGGATCAACAGAAAACATGTTAATGAATAATGCACCAGAACAATTGTGCCCATGTAAATTGTAATGGTAAAATACATAATAACTCTTAATGGCGTGACAGTTACATGCATTTTGACACTTGCAAATTGTGTTGTTTGCGCGTAGTATCTTGCTGCGTGCAAAATGTTTTTAATGATGTCAATCACAGTCGATCTTTCTCACTATATCTGAATTTATGCATTGAAAACACTTGATTGTAATAAGCATTTTTTAATGTCATACATCCATTCCTTCATTCAGATGTATTGTATTTGATGATGATTAAACACAACACATTTGCTTTCAGATGTTTCTGTTCATTGTGTTCTTGTTTCCAGGAAATGGTTTCTCTACAATATTTCTATTCATTGTGTTTCTTTCTCTCCCCCCACCGCCCGAAATGGTTTTTCTCAAATATCTCTTTTTCACATCTTCCCTTCATTGTCACTGTCATCTTTGTCACATCTTCCATCTGTCACTGTTAATTGTGTCATATTCTCCCTCCATTGTCACTGTTATCATTGTTACATCTTCTCTTTGGAGTCATATCTTCCCTCCGATGTCACTGTGCCACAATCTTCATCATCAAATGCCTTGCCAAGTGGTATTAGCCATCATGCGTCTCCATATCTCGTGATCTGCAACATAATTTTGTAATTCGTGTACTGCTATTTTTCCATGCTATCATGAAAGGTAGTAAAGAGTTTTCTCTCACTGGCTTTCTGTAACTCTTTTCCCATAAATTTTTCCAGTTGTTACATTAGTTTACCTGTCTGTTCCTATAACGTGGTAAAATAAACATTCATTGTCTCCTTGTAATGCCTACTATGAGGCATGTTTTAGCCTCTTTCAAAACAATTAGATGACTCAGTTTGGCTGCCCTCCCTCTCTACCCTGTGTTACTTGAACTCTAAGGGGAAAGTAAAGAATAGTAACGGGCAGCCTCCGTGGCGAAGTAGTCAAACTGTCTGCCTCACGATCCGAAGATTGTGGGTTCGATTCCAGGCTACGTCTTTCAGTTCACGGGTGCATTTTTCTCTGAGACTCCTGAGGGTCGTCGCTGGAGCTAAAGAGTTAGTGCTTTGCGCGACGCTTTCGGCAGCCCACCCTGCGGAAAGAGACCGAGCCATATGTGGTTGCAATAAAGTCGATTCTCTCAACTTTAAATACTTTAAAGAATAGTAACACTGCAACCTACCAGGCATGTCCTAAAAAGGCGGCTAAAGAGGAAATCCGCCCTTGTGTTCCCGGGGTCCGCAAGGGCATGCAAAGAATATAACACTGCACCCTATCAGACATATCGTAAGAGGCGACTATGGAAGGGTTGTGCCTTGGGGAGGCTAACTCATCATATAGAAAAATTCAGCTACAAAATAGCACCAGCTATGAACAAGTCGTGTAATGAAAAAAGAATTACTCGGCCAATCTTTCTGACAATGTCTTTCTTTGTTTTTCAGCCCAGTTTGTTGTTTTTAATTCTACAAGAGCACCACATCTCGAGTGTCTTTTAGCAATCCCCAGTCGCTTATGTTGCTTATCCTTGTTTCTACACCGTTCCAATCAATTACTGGGGATATTGGCATCCTTAACACTAACATGGGGAGGGGCAGCAAGTAGCACACTTGTCTGGTGGCCATGTGTTCAAATCCCCATCGAGGTGGATGTTTTGAAAATTGACATTGGATCAAATATCGACCACACCTAAAGTGAGAACCAGGAAATGTTCTGGGAATCAAAGGTGACCATTGCGTTATTTTAACCGCATCACTCATTGAGTGTCAATCCGTCAATAAAAAATATGGGACTAGCAGTAATATACTCAACCCGTCTGAATGCGCGAAAAAGGGTCATTTACATATACCAGATGCACATACGCTGAATATTTGATTTTCTGAAGATTTTCTTATGTGAAACTGAGCCTGGGAAACAGCAAAGTCAGCTTTTTTGTTGTTCCCAACTGCCAATATGTTTTTAACGTGAGCAACTTGCACACAGGTTTTATTCATTTGTCAGCCTTGTCTGAGATTGGCGGTACACCATTCTTCTTTTCTTTTATATAATAACATCGCCCACATTGCTAATTGTACTGGGTCAGATAGAAGTTAATGGTGGACGTTTCCAATTCCAATTTTCAAAACAAAATTTCCAAATTCGGCCTCGTTCAACCTGCCTCTTCAGCTGTGGTTATTGCTGAAGTCCGTGGTTTTTGTGGGTTCAATTCACCCTAATTCTTGTCTTGTGCTCTCTTACGAGTAAGTCCTATCTCGGACTGGTTATGTAGCGTTTGTGTCTGTGACGTCAGCAGTGGGATCGGTCGGCGGCTGTCCTTTGTGTATGTTTCCTCTTGTGGTTTTCTTTGTTGGTGCAGGCTCCTGGCTCGTCTGGCTTGACTGGTTGCAGTCCTTAAAAGGACTTTTTATTTGGTATTTTTGCCTTCTCTTTTGTGTATTGCCTGTAGAAGCTTTTCGATGTGATATGCCTCCTTGCGCCTTCTTTCACTCCCCTTCTCGCGTTTGAGTTCTTGCTGTCTTTCGATTGCTTCCTCCGTGGTCAGCCATGGGACGATTTCTCCGTCATCTATATAGTATTGCCATGGGTGTTCGTCATCCTCGTTTTTTTTTAAATCTGGTACTGTGGCGGTACGGCGGGGCATTGGTTTCCCTTGAGTTTCTTGTACTTCTTTTCTTTTTCTTCCATGCGCCTTCTGTATTCCTCGCACTTGAGTTCGTATTTCCTCTTTATCTCTGCGTTTTCTTCATCGGTAAATGCTGGCGGTATCGGGTCGTCCTCTATGCCGTCGTCAGGGTGCTCATCTCGGTTTTCTTCGGATGTCTGGTGGGATATTGGCTTCCCTTTGAATGTCTCGGGCGTCGTGGTTGGGCTGCTGGCTTTCGCTTGCGGTTCAGGCTCGGTCTCTTGGTTTTCATCCTGCGAATTTCTCTGTGATTTTTTGTATGGCTTCTGTTGGTTTGTTTTGGAGAAGTTCCATTTCAGCTTTCTGTAGTTCTCGCTCTGATTTAATGGTTTGTAGGATTTCTTCGTTCTCCTTCTTTATCCGTGCCATGTGTTCCACTTCTTGTTTGATGTTTTGATGGATCTTCTTCATTTCAGCCAGCAGTTTCTCATTGTCGCTGATTGTTGTCGGCGTCAGAAGTGCCTTGACTTGCTTCTTCAGCTCGTCTATTTGCTTTTGCAGGTGATCTTTTTCCGCTTGTGAGATGCCCGTGGCTGTCTCGCATCTCCGCATTGCTTCGTGATATGGTGTCTTGGTATTGATGGCGAGCTTTAACACGTCTCTGTGTCGTTGCAGGTACGGACAGCCCAGGTATCTTGCTCCATGTTTGCCCAGGCAGTTAGCACACTTTCATTTTTTGTTAGGTGCTCGAAAGTCCGTGTCCAGCTTGGCCAGCGGACACTCCTTGAAGGCGTGGTGATCGGCGCAGTAACGGCAGATTTCGGTCTTACTGCGACATATTGCTCTGCTGTGGCCGGCCCTCTGGCATCTGGAACATTGGTTGACTTTAGGGATGAATCTCTCTGCTGCTGCGTTCTCTTTTTGATTGATACTGTTATCGGCATCTCGCTGCCCTCTGTCGTCACCACCGCCAAGGTTGTAGGAATCTTGGAGTAGGTGAGTAGCCACTCCGCCTTCAAGAATCGGATGTGGAGATTCTCATCCTCTAGCTGCTTCAAGATTTCTTGGTCTGCCAGCTCCACTTGGATTCGTTTGACAACCCACTTGGTTGTAGGTGAGTCAGTGTTTCCGACTCTGGTGTCTTTCTCCTCTCTCTCTCTCTCTCTCTCTCTCTCTCTCTCTCTCTCTCTCTCTCTCTCTCTCTCTCTCTCTCTCTCTCTCTCTCTGCGTTTCAGTAGGCTTGTCTCTTGTTTGTAGTGGGTTGTCGTCTTCCTTCCTCGTGGTAGCTTCGTTAAAGGATGCTTGAGGTTCTTGTTGTTTTCTGCAGCTCGCTGGTAAGTTCACCCCGCTCGTCTTCTTGTCGGCTACCACGCTGCACATCTTGGATACCGCGTGTTTCTTGGTTTTCTTGCGACGTGCCATTTTCCCCCCGTATCAGGCTTCTTGACTTGTTCAGGTGACTTGTCTTGATAGCGCTCGCAAATGCGAATCACACGAAAAGACGGCGAAAAAAGATCGTGGACGTTCTTTCTCTAAGCAATTATACCCTCATGATACCTGTGTCTTACCTCCAAGCAGTTACATCCCCCCAGAGCAGGGGTAACTAAATTGCGGGCCAGATCCGGCCCACGACGTCATTCTCCCATTCTCCCGTCCTCGACAGTACTCGAACTTGCTTGATATAACGTATTTAACACGAGACGTTGTGATAAAATTTAAATGTAAAAATTATTTTTAGAATAATAGGAAATCCTCAACAAGTGCAGAGACCTCTTGGCTGCTATGTGTCTTAAATTTACTATGTTCAATTATAAATTATTATGGCTAGAATTTCTTGTTTATTGTAATGGTTGCTTATTTCGCGCCATCCCAAGTCCCTCCCCAGCTCGTGGTAGCACCGCCAACGCTTTGACGTTACCATGGTTTCAATGGTAACACATACACACAAATACACACACGCACACACACACACACACATACACACACACACACCTTTCCCTCCCCCAGATGCGTCGGGCTGTCAACACAGGTCCGATGCTCCATAAATATTTACTTCTTTTTGCCAGTCATCCATTTTATAGGTATGTAACAAGGATTTCTTTGTTTGACAATGATAGGTAAGTGGACTACAAGTGTGAATAGAGGCATTAAAGTAGCATACGTAGCATAAAAATGCCATAGAAGCGTCGTGTTATTACGAAAATATTATCCCCAGCTCAGAAGAATTCCCCGGTCAAAGTGTGAATTAAGCTGATCTCTAGGCCAGTGTTTTTCAACCTTTCTGCTGGAGCAGATCCTTGTGCAAACGTTTACGTTGCTAAATTAGCTCTGTGCGATGATCCAAGTGTCTTCCCTACTTTATGTAAAACACCAGATGGGCAGAAATGTTGCATTTAGACGATTTCGGTCTGTTTCGGCGGAACCCCTGGCTACCACTCTCGGAACCCCGGTTGAAAAACTCTGCTCTATGCTGTTTATTTAGGCTGGCCCTATGTATATAATTTGCAAACCTTATTATGAGATATATTCTATTACCAAATGTACCTATACACTTTATATGACCTTTGGTGAGTCGTTGCTTCACCAGTGACCCCACAGTCCTCTGCTTTTCTTGTGTTTCAATTGGAGTTTAATTATGTTTCTAATGTAATGTCTTGTTTTCATTTTCAGATCCCGTGTACTTCACCCTTCATTATGGCTACTAAGAAAAGAAAAGTAGACGCCTAGTGTCGCGTTTTCAGTGAAGAATGGGGAGTAAAGTACTTCTTTGTAGAAACAATGGACGAGAAAACCAATTGCGTAATATGCAGCTAAAGTGTTGCCGTTTTGAAAGAGTACAATCTTCGGCGTCACTACAAAACAAAACATCTATCAACATATTCAACATATTGTACATAATGAGTATCAGGCCCTGCGCTCGTCATCTTTGTCACTTATCCGGACACGCCGTGAAAAGAGTTTGGTGACCACTGGCCTAGGTTATAGGAATGAGAAAGGTGAAAGATTAATAAGCGAAGTGAGCAGAAGAAAACCTAGTCTGGTACAGTCAAGGCCTGCACGCACTTATTTTAAGGCGGTGAATACAACCCGAAATAGGAGAAGAACAATGTGGGTTTGTAGAAGGCAAGGGCACAGTCAATTCTGTGTATATACTGAGAAAAGTAATTGAACGTTCTATAGAAGTAAACAACGATCTATATCTTTGCTTTATTGACTACACAAAGGCTTTCGATAAAGTGAGACATGTTGACATGATAAGGATGCTTGAAGTTCTACAAATCGATGGAAAAACCTTAGACTTGAAAACATCATATACATATTGGAAACAAAAAGCTGCCGTCAGAATTGATAACGATGTAGGTCAATATCAGCCTATTAAAAGATGTGTGACACAGGGATGTGTAATGTCTCCAAATCTGTTTTCCCTGTACAGTGAAAATATTTTCAGAAATATAGAAGACTAGCTGACCCGACCCGGCTTCCCCAGTACCTGGCGGGGATCTATATCCATCCATCCATCCATCCATCCATCCATCCATCCATCCATCCATCTATCTATCTATCTATCTATCTATCTATCTATCTATCTATCTATCTATCTGCCTGCCTGCCTGCCTGCCTGTCTGCCTGCCTACCTGTCTGTCTGTCTGTCTGTCTATCTGCCTGCCTGCCTGCCTGCCTGTCTATCTATCTATCTATCTATCTATCTATCTATCTATCTATCTAGAGACGTGCTGACAACCAACATGTACACACAGCACTACCTGAGTGTACACACTTTATACTAGGCGATTCTTTAATGAAAGGTTTATACCGGATGGCCACTTCAGACAAAGACATTGTTTCCATAATCCCACTGCCTGGAGCTGGTATTGACCGGCTAACAGACAAGATTAACAGGTTGGCTGTAAATCATAACGTTAAAAGGGCAAGCGTACATATTGGTATTAATGACACCATGAACAACCAACAAATCACAGGGTATCAACTGCTGGCACTCTTTAACGGATTGCGCCACACTTTCCCTAACTTGTCCATTTTCTTCTCCTCCATCATATCACCGAATTATGGACTCCAGCGCCGTCTAGCTGACATAAATAACAACATTTTGCAGAAGTTCTGTTCTCAAAACAAGATACAGTTCATCAACAACACGCCATCATTCACTTCACAGGCTGGTGCACCAAAAAAGAGTCTTTATAAGGATCAAATACATCTGTCTACGTTGGGCACCAGCTTGCTCGGCAAAAAATATTAAATATCCAGAACGGATACACCATACATCCAATACAGGATCGCGTCGGACACTTTTAGCTACTCCACCTGAAACTTAAGCCAGACGACATACTCCCGTTACATCAAGTACCAATAGGCCAGAAGTGTGCAGACCACTCATAAACACTGCACTTGAAATCTAAGCCAGGCTGGACACTACCACCATACCAAGTCCGTACAATACGTCGTCTTTCACACAGGAGGGTAATAATTTTGAAGATATGTATTCTATTCTCCCCAGAAAGGAACCAACTCTCAGCAACAACGACGTGCCACCACAACCTCCTGTTAGCCACCAACCAGAGGCTGTAGTTGGTAGTCATTACATACCCATGAGTCATCAACAGTATCCATTCTATTGTAACCCAGAATGGTTGCACCTCACACGTTATAGCCCAGCTACACTTCGTCAAGCACTTATAATGTCGCTATACCAACAACCAACACAATCTGGTATTTACTAGCAACTTAGCACAAAGATACACCAGATTTCGGTACAAGAAAGAGCCTCTCCTGAAACGATTAACTGCATATTTGGGTACTACTTGATCTAGTAACGTATTAGGTTATATGCAACTACAAACATTGGCTTGTTGTGACTTTATATTAATTGATAGTACTTAGCCGTATACCTTTCAATACTTTTGCTGTATATCTTTTATAATACTTTTAATTGTGTTTTTACTGTGAGTAAGGGGATCTTCACTGCTCTGCCTTACGGATCCGTGTACGTATTTATTTTTATATATCGACAGAGATATTACTGTTTCTCTGTACTTTAGAGTGTGTATTGTAATAAGGGACGTAAGTTGTATTCACTTTGTGTGCGTGTGCTTTTTAATTTATTTTTTTTTACACTTATGATTACGTATTGTCGAAATGTCTAATAAGTACGAACACTGGCTCAGTAAACATGGGCTCAGAATTGGGCATTTAAACATCTGCCATCTATTAGGGAAGCTGCCAGAACTATCACTTATGCTTAATCAAAATTTTCAAAAGTCGATTCAATGGTAACATCTCAGATGATGACATCGCTATCAGAGGCTTTAAAACCATTAGAAGAGATCCCTATCAGAAACAAGAGACGGGTATTGCAGTTTATATTTCTAACTCGCTTAACGCCCACCGCAGGCTAGATATTTAAACCTGCGAGATTGAGTGTGTATGGCTTGAGATTAAACTTCAAAATCGCATACCCCTAGTAGTTGGCTATCTTTATCGAAATCCCAGTACAGGAAATATCTGGTATGAAAAATGCACCACCATGATGGATGTAGTATTTAGTAATGCGAGAGAAATAATACTGCTAGGTGACTTCAACATAGACACTAACAAATGAAATAAAACATGGGAAAACATAATAGAGTCATATAACTTCCAACAGTTAGTCAAACAAGCCACTAGAATAACAAAATCATCTGCAACACTTATAGATCATATTTATACTACGTGTGCTGACAACATCACAGAATGTACTGTAACTATTAATGCAATGAGCGATCACTACCCAGAGTGTTGCACGTGGTCGAAAATAGGTACCAAAACTCCAAAACACAAACATAGAAGTATAAAATATAGAAATTACAAAAATTTCAAACGAGACGTCTTCTTACAAGACTTGCTCAACTCATCTCTGGACTATGTTTACCAGCTTCCTGACCCAGACGACACTCTAGACCACTGGCTGAAGACCTTTCTAAGTATATTTGATAAGCATGTTCCATTTAAGGAAGTTCGTGTTAAACATCACACTAAGCCCCCGTGGATCACACAGGAGGTAGTTGAACTTATGAGAGACCGGGACAGGGTACATAAAAAAAGAGACCTAACTATGTACCGTAGTCTGAGAAACAAAGTTCAATATGTTATTCGAAAGGAAAAGAAAAACTATTTTAAGAACTTAATAATAGATAAAACCAACACTAAAGAAATATGGAAAGCAATTAATACCTTGACAAACAAATACAAATCATCACAATCAATACCATCAAATCAGGTTACATGTGATAAATTCAGTAGATTCTTCCAGTCCGACATAAACCAAATGAAGGCTGCAATACCAGATGCGCCTCATGACATATCTTTATTATTATCATTATGTGAAAACAAATGCTATGGAGACATTCCCTCCAATATACCGCTAATGACAACCACAGAAGGATTTACGCATCTCAGTAACCTAAAAAACAATAACTCATCAGGAATTGATGGAATCAGTAATCGTATCCTTCGCCATGCTGCACCGGCGATCTGCGAGTCACTAACTTTTATATATAATCAATGTCTCACTAAAGGTCACTTCCCATCAGCCTTTAAAAATGCTAACGTGTATCCTCACTTAAAAGCTGGTTCTCTAGACGATTGTCTCATGAGTAATTATAGGCCAATTTCCATATTATCCTCACTATCCAAACCACTAGAAAAGCACATCCACAAAACAACACTAGAGCACTTAGTTCGCCACAAATTAATAGTTGAGTCAGTCAGGATTTCGGCCAAAATATTCTTGTCATACGACCCTAACAAACATGATAGAAAACTGGCATCAAAATATTAACAACAATACTCTATGTGGAGCGGTGCTTATAGACTTTAGAAAAGCGTTCGATATGATAGATCATAATATTCTAATTAAAAAACTAGAAACAATGAAAGTAAGCTTTAAAATAGTGATATTAATAAAATCATTTTTATTAGACAGAAAACAAATAGTATCACACAATCAATCTTTATCTCAAGCCATTACCATTAATATTGGAGTACCGCAGGGATCTATTCTTGGCCCTCTGTTATTTGCCATTATATAAACGATCTTCCCTTATATCTGTCGTCGTCCCTGCGATCTATTTGCAGATGACTGCACAGTATATACAAACGCTATTGATCGTATTGTGCTAGAAGTATCATTGCAACAGGAAATAAATAGGATAGTTAACTGAGTCATACAAACCGCATGCAAATCAACATTTCTAAACAAAATCTATGTTAATAGGAAACAGGCAAAGACTTCACACGCTAAACTCGCAGAGAACTCTACAGCTGCACATTGGTAGCATGCCTATAGAAAGTGTGACCGAGCACAAGGCACTGGGTCTTATCAAAGATCAAATCTAACCTTTTAAATCACATGTTCATGCTCTCGTAAATAAATAGCCAAAAAAGTATATCAACTTGCCAAAATTAAAAATTTCCTTGACGAAAAACACAAGAAAGATATTCTATACTTCCCACATACAGACACATATTGATTATTGCTCCACAATCTGGGATGGATGTTCCAAATCAATAACAAAACGCCTATATTCACTCCAGAAAAGGCAGTGCGTTTAATTAATGGTGAAAAGCTCACGACAATTCTAACCTACATAAACGTCTTCGGTTACTGCCACTCCACAAACGACTACTTTTTAATAAGGCCAAACTAATTCACAAAATCTTATTTCAAAATGCTCCAAGCTACCTTTGGCCATTGTTTAAATATAACGGAAGACATAGCGAGCTACTAAATATACTTCATGTCCCTAAACCTAGGATAGACTTATATAAAACAAGCTTAGCATACTCTGCCGCTCACTTGTGGAACAATCTTCCACAAGAATTCAAAGACACCACAAATCATTATACATACATTCGCAATCTGTTTGAACACTACCTCAGTACTGACTACTTTCCCCATAAACAAAACAAATAAAAATACAATAATAATGGTATATTATCTCAAACGACAACTAGCCAAAAAACATTCCCATATGTAAGGCACGTTACACATTCCTTATGTATTTATAATGCCCATGTTAAACATTGCCTCAGTGAATCATTTGTTATTGATTATTTTTCATGCGTTATAATGCTATTGTTCGTTTGTTGTCAAAAATTTGCTTCATAAGTGATGTTGAATGAAAGAGTGTATGAGAGGAAATTGTGAAGAAGGGCAGAATGTCAGACGGGCCTGCGTGCCCAATTCTTAAACCTTTGAAAATAAAGATGTTCATTCTATCTATCTATCTAATTTTTAAATTTTCATCTATCATCTATCTATTAATCTATTATCTACTATTTTCTATCATCTAATCTATCTATCTATCTATCATCACATCTATCTATCTATTTTCAATTTTATCTATCTATCTACTATTATCTATCATCTATCTACTATCTATCTATCTAAACTATTACTATCTAAAATTTTGATCTATCTATCTACTTTTTTCTATCATCTATCTATCATCTATC